>WHYT01017326.1:525738-574825 GCA_009806455.1 Tetrax tetrax
GAGCTTGGAGCCCGTGAAAGACCCCGCACCGGGGGAGGTGGATGCCTGAATGCAGCTGTGGCCCGTGGAGGGCCCGCTGGGACAGCCGTTCTGGAGAGACTGCACTCCGTGGAAGAGATAACCTACACCGGAGCAGTTTAATGAAGGACTGTGGCGTAGGGACCCCACACTGGAGCAGGGGAGGGATGTGAGGAGTTCTTCCCCCAACTGTGAAGCAGCAGCGTAAAACAACGCATAATGGACTGACCGCGACCCCCATTCCCTCTTTCCCCCTGTGCCGCTCAGGGGGGGAAGGTAGATAATGTTAAGCTCGGGAAGTGGGAGGGGTGGAGGAGGTTTATCTTGTTTCTCTGTCTCATTATCCTGCTAGTTGTAGTAATAAATGAATAGTTTTCCCCAAGTCGAGTCTGTTTTTTGCCCGTGACGGTAAGGATTTCTCCCTGTCCTTATCTCAAACCTCAAGTCGTTTTTCTTACATTGTCTCTCTTTTCTTAAATTATCTCTCCCTGTTCTCTCGGAGGGTGGGGGGAGTGAGAGAGAGACTGCATAGTCTGGTCCAGATCGGGGCTAAACTATGACAGAAACTGACAGAGAGTAAGGAAAAAAATATTGGTATTGGATAAATAACTGAACAAAAGGGAACAGAAAATAAGAGTAAGTAGTCAATTTTCACCAGATGGAGATCACCAGTCTTCTCAAAAAAGGGGGAGTATTAGTGAGGTGACAGTTTGTGAATGATACTGTTACAGAAGGAAATTAAAACAGGGGCCAACTATAGAGAACTGCAAATGGAGTTTATGAAGTCCACTGAATGGCTTTGTGATAGAATGTCAGATAAAATCAGTGTAGGTTAGTATAATTTAATAGCCAGAGGAGGGGGAGAAATCCTAGCTTGCATATGAATAGACAGACCTTGCAAGGTCTGTTATCACTCAGTAGCTAGATCTTGTGCTTATAATAGACATATTTCTAAACAGAAGTAGAAATATTTTTATTATTCCTTTAGCAAAAAAAAAAAGACAAATAGAAATAATAGTCCTGCAAAAACATTAGCTTAGTATCAGTCAAAAGAAAACAAATCCAATGTTAGTAATTATTTGTAAGGGAACAGAGAGCAGAACAAAGAACAAAATTTATGTTTCTTTGTACAGCTGTTGTGTTACCCTGTTCTGAAGACCATATGCAGTTACAGTCTCCCTCTGTCTCTATAGAGATATGTGAGAGCTTGGCCAGGTTCGTGGAATGGTGGCAAGGCTCACCGTGAGGCAGTATTCGTACAGGGAACATGTGAATAAGTCAGGACTCCAGGTTTGTAAAGAAATCCTGAGGCATATGAAATACAGAAGGAACCACCTCTGGTGTGGGGAATCCCTCAGCTTTAAATTACTGAAGTCTGTTGCAGGGGGGAAGGGAATCACTCTGCTTACTGTGCTCTTAAACGCCTCAAACATCTGCTGTTGGGTACCTGGATAGATGGAGCTTTGATCTGACCAAGTCTAGCCATTCTTGTGATCATATGGTTTAACAACCTGAATTAGCCCAAAATGTGGTCAGATTATGCAAATGAAGAAGGAGGAGTGACAAACAATGTCCTCAGCCTTCTTTCATGCACTGATCCTCAGCAAGTTTAGTGCCTTTATTCTCATCTATTGCAAACTAAGGCTGTGTTTAACTGAGGTTAAAAAACAGTGTTACCAGTGGTTTGAAGTTTTTGCAGTCATTCCTTAAAATGTGCATTGAAACCCAAGAAGTTCAAATGATACTTAAATTGGAAGGAAATCCAAATAGTTTACGAAATGGAAAGCTCAATTAGGGGGCCCAAAGAATGCTCCTTTTTCTGGTGACATGATAATATAACTGTCCACTTGTCATTACTGCAAAATTTCACATACTAAATTGATTTTAAGAGACACATTCTCTTTTTTTTCCAGCTATTTCTTTTCCCGCTATCATATGAGAGCAGAAATAACAACTCTGCATGCTTTTTGTGTTCATCTCTAATGCTCAGGAGGCAACAGAAGCAGAATTCTGTCCAGATTTATAGATTTGCAACATCCATGTATGTAACTGATAAAATGTAATCTTTTTAAAGAAAATTGGTTGTAGTGGCCATGTGTGCTGAATCATTTATACATCTAACACCTAAACTCCATCCTAATTCTGGCTTCATGCAATATGAGTGGAAGCATACACGGGGCTTCTGCATTCCCAGATAGGCTTTGTGTGCTTTCGTATCCATGGAGGCTTGCTGCCTTCCAAATTAGAAGAGAATCTGCAAAACATATGCTTGCAGAAACTGTGTCAAAATATGATGATTTAATACAACATTCCTTTCTGATTAGGAAAACTACTTTCAATGAACTATCTGCTTGAAGATTTTTATCAGACGTTCAGACTACTGACTCTGCTTTTAAATGCCGCTGTTCTTGGCTGTATATTACCTCATTCAGACATCTCATACAAGGAGATTAATTTTCAGCTTGTAGAACACTGATTTAAAAGCATTCCCCCCTTTTATATTAAGCAGAGAGAACAGCTCGTAAATTAACACTTAATTTGCATGATTATCACTGTTCTCAGTGCCTCAAAGGCTTTGAGCTGCCTTGATACAAATTAACTCTATTAAATATCAGTCAGGCACATAGACATAAAGAATATGTGATAATCAGTGTTTTATACAGTGAAAGTGCACAAAATCTATTACAGTTCCAAATAATTAAACATAAGTGTGAAATAACTAAGAATAGAAACATAAGACAAAAGGATTAATTCAGAGAACTTTACTTTGACAGGGCAGATGGTGATTGTTTTCAGTGGTGATCCCAGGCTTCTGGGACTTCAGCAGTAAAGTTTTGCTACTCATCCTCTTTCCATCTGAAGATATCCACCCCTCCCCTTTACCCTTTCTTTTCCAGGAGAGCTGATCTCCAACAGTATAAGACTGCAAAACCTAGACCTTGCTCTCTCCCGACTCATAGCAAATGCTAGGCGTAACATTAGTTTCACCGGCAAAGGTGTGATTTATTTTTATTACCATGTTCTACAAAAAAATCCAGCATACAAGTAGTTTTCAAAAGCAGGCTCCCATAGATCACATGTAGTATAATCATATGGCTTAAAGGTTAACTGGTTGAATCAGCTACTGAAGTGGAAAGCTTTCATTAGAGAAAAGAAAGTGAGTTTTAACAACTTAAAATCAGTCCCATCCCCTGAATTAAAACCTTTTGTAGAGTTAGAAAATCTTCAGTTTGGGAACTCCTAATTTCTTCTTCCCTAGTGAAGAACAGGGAGGAGGATGTTTCCATGGACATTTTTGGTTTTTAATGTTTATGTCTTCTTCAACTTTCCTGTTTGTTGCTGTTCACAACTTTCTTCTTCAACCTCATCAAGATTTTCACACACATTGTCTCAGAAATCTGCATATTCACCCTGCTTCTGCCATATTGTGCATAATCCCCAACAAAGGTATGGACAGTTAATTTACACCAGGGAGAGGACATAAGATGATTCACCCTTGGATTAACACCAACACCTTCAATGCAAGGCAGTGAGTTTCAACCACTAACTCTAATTTCTCAGCCATTTTTGTGGAAATGCTAGAAGCCAGCACAGCATGTGAGTAATATAATATAGAACTCTACCAGTATAAATGATAGCTTAGCTGTAGAGTTGGTGAACAAATGATTTGCCAATGTAACCTAATACCTTCAGTCTAATTTGATGCTGTGAGAGGCTAGAGGCTGAAAGGAGGCACAAATGCAAGATGTAAATTTCTATTTAATGCAGTGTTTGATAGCCACAGATGGCTATACTTGTAGACAAAGCCAAGTAAAAAGAAATAATAACTTTATGAACTGTAAAGGCTTTTGCTGCCTAAAAAAAAAAGAACAATCAGGATGCAGGCCAGAGCAAAGAGGTGAAGTGGGAAGTGTGGAAAAGACGCACAAATTATTTCTATCAAATCGTAGAATCATAGAATGGTTAGCTTTGGAAGGGACCTTCAAAGGTCGTCTAGTCCAACCTCCCTGCAAGGAGCAGGGACATCTTCAGCCAGATCAGGTTGTTTAGAGCCTCATCCAGCCTGGCCTTGAACATTTCCAGGGATGGAGTATCCACCACCTCTCTGGGCAACCTGTTCCAGTGTTCTACAATCCTTGGTGTAAAAAAATTTTTCCTACTATTTAATCTAAATCTACCTCCCTCTATTTTAAAATTGTCACCCCTAGTCCTGTCACAACAGGCCCTACTGAACAGTGTCTCCCCATCTTTCATGTAAATATGATATTTAGATTTATTCAGATCTGATGCTTTAAAGAATCTTAGTCTGTGCTTATGAAGATTGTGACCATTCACCACCATGAATATTCTGCAATCTTCTTTTTATAGCCAGCCATTTCCATTCATCTTGAAATGCTACAGGGATTATTTTTTTTTAGAGTAACCTAGTAATTCTTCTCTGTTCCCCAGTTTCTGCGAATCTACAGGGCTTCAGTTTAGTTGCTAATTCCTCAGAATTAATTATGTTCCTCAGAATTAATTATGTTCCTTCTTCAGAACATAATTCAGAGTCATGCTCCTTGAGTGGAGTTATCCAAGTTACCAGTTGGTGATTTCCCTCTTACTGACCTTTTTGGATGGCTTGATTTAGAGTCTTTTTAGCATTTGTCACCTTACTTTCCAGATCCAGAAGCTCTTTGGGTTTTTTTACTTCCCTGGAGTAAAATGAGAGCAGGAAAACTCTCCTGTTCTTCCTGCTTATAGTCAGATCCTCAGGGAACTCAAAGACTGTAGAGCTCTGTGAATTGCATCCTTGTATGCATACGCACGGAGTCCTCGGGCTGCCTAGCATTCAGTCATTAGGGACTACAGGGATTCATCTTTTAATGTAAAGGTGCTAAGGATTCAAGAGGTGACCAAGTGCTTGAATCTGTATGTGAACAAAGAAATATTGATTGCTTTCCAAATCTTCTGAATCAAACTGCAGGGGTTGGTTTTGTGAACTGAACCCTGCAGGATTCGCACAGCTGTAGAGAGAAATCTAACACCTAGTCCAAGTGAAACAATTCCAGGATCCAGCAATGAATTCCTAAAGCCATAGAACTTGCTTTGTGAAAGTATTGTTCTCTGGTTTTAATCTTTATGTAATGTATCCATTTATTGTCTGTTTCCTTACTAGCAGTAAGTGACTATTCTTTGTTTCAGGACAAATCATAAAACGTGCAGTAAGACGAACAGTCCTTGAAGTCTATAGAAGCTGGAATTTTGCTCAAGTAAAATCTGAATGAAAGTCTCATGTTATGGCCTTTAGTGGCTTTTACTGACTTTTTAATAAAACATTTACAGACATTTAAATGAAATTAATAGAACTGTGACCTGCATCACCATTCTTTTGTTCATAATGAGAGCCTTTTAGGTTGCAAAGTGAGGACTAAAGAAATTGTAGATGGTTAAAGTGTGCCAGAGTAGATTATTGAATTAGTGATGTAAGCGAAAACATAAATAGAAAATTTAGCTAGATTACAGGAAATCAGACACACTTAATTGATGCACTTGGAGAATGCATTTCTTACATTGTGTATGTGAAGAGGAAGTTGAGAAGTACAGTTTTTGTTTCAGGAGGTCAGATGAATATCCCAAAATGTATAATTTCTCAAGAATATTGTAAAATCTTTAGAGATTAAGTCCTGTGCCTCCTTATATTTATGTAGTGGACAGAAGGGAGTGAAGTCAAGTGGATAGCTCTCAAAATCATGTGTGTGCTTATAAACGCTGTTTGGAGTTGAACTATAAATGGACAATGGCCTCTTTTCTTTGAAACACCATTGCCTGTCCCATCCTGGAACTTATATCCTTCTTACCGCATGGTAACAAAATAAGTGATAGCATGTTCCTATTGTAGTATGTCATAGTTCTCTCTTGAACATGGAGTTCATAAGCAGTAAACCAAATATAAGTTAAATTATTGCAAATTAGGAAAGAACTGTTTTGCAGTGGGGTTCTCTGATGTAACAAGCACTGCATGACTTCACTTATTTAGCTCTGCATTTTTTTTTAAAAGTACATATCATAGTGACAGGGAATCCACAAGCACTTAGGAAATTGTTCTGAAGGCTAACTAATATTGCTGTTAAGAAGTGGTTTATTTCTAGTTTTAATTTGTCTACCTTTGGTTTCCATCTTTTTCATCTTATTATACCTTTATCCACTATGAGTAAGAGTCCTTTATTATCAAACGCACCATCCTATATGTACACGTGAAACCCAACGAAGTTTTAGCATCACATTAGAAGAGTGTATGCAATGTACCTCACTTTATCATACCATTAGTAAAAACCTTTTTGTTTGCTTTGTTTTAATTTGGAGCATCTTATGGGTGGACTTTGCTGCTAACACTTTTTCAACAACCTTTGTGCAAATACATTTCTAAATTTGTCACTGCGTTATAAGAAAATAAATGAGACACGTACTGTGCAGTTCCGCCAGACCTGGAACAGACATGGAAAAGATATAAATGTGTCAGTATTACAGAAGGGAAAATACATAAATGCACATGGTGACTCTCTTAAGTCTTGGGCTCAGTGTGATACTAATTCATTTTGGTGACATTTGGAAAACTTCTCCCAACATTAATAATAAGTTTATAGTGGCGGGTAATTCTGACAGACACAGTGTTGAAATAAAAACTTGAAAGAATGTCCATCAGATTTTACAGGTGCATAGAACATGCATTTGCAGTTGATTGATGATCTTTTTGTTAAAGGTTGACATAATGTTGAATGGAATGTTTTGTTTATATATGGTGGTCTAGTTTATTGACCAGTACCAAAATGTATGACCAATCTGGGACTTTGTACAGTGTCTCTTCTTGTCTGTTTTTTTTTTTCTCCTGGAAAAATTTTCAGTATTTATCTTCTCTTCTGATCATAAGCACACGGATGCTCTTTGTTTCTTTTATAAATATGATTTTCTTGAACTAATTTTTCCTTTGAAAAAATTGACTCAAAATGAAAATTTTAGATGAATGTACTAGAACTTTAAGCAATATTTAGGAAAAGGATTCTGGGATCAGCCTTCTACACAAAAGTTATAGAACTTAGTTTTCCTGCAGTATTTTACTGAAAATTAAAATAACAGTTGGCGCCTAATTTGAATAGACCTGTCTTCTGTTTGGAAGACTATTTCTGTTTAATTTCACTTAAAGAAAAAAAAATCTGAGGATTCTACCTAATGATTGGAAGTGGAAGAACTGGAAAAATGGTGCCACTGTTTAATAAGGAAATAGATTTGTCTCTTTTATAAGGTCAGATCAGTGGAAGAAGAGATGTCTTTACCCTCACTTCCAGTTCAGAATATTAACACTTTCAACTGCAGCAGCTAGTTATCTAAATACTTAATTGGTTTTCAAATTATGAAGAAGTGTACACTCAAAACCATGCCTGAAATCCCTGTAAAACTTAAGCTTCTATCTTAACAACAACATAATGGTTGCTGTTAATTGTAATAAGTGTGAAATTAGAACCTTTACAGTTCTTCAGTTAATTATATTAGCTAAAGTTGGAGTTTCTAAATATCTTTCAATCAAGACTGATGTTGACTCCAAAAGATCTTTTTCAAAAGTTGAAACAAAACTACCTAAAAGATCCTAATACCAACTTTGTCCTCAAAGGTCAAGGTATGATCTTGTCTTCATGGAGACTGCACGTTTGTACTTGTGCTCAGTAATTCATTCTCCTAACAAGAGAATCTTATTAAAAAGTGTTTATTTGGGAAGCAAAAAAAAAAAGTCTATCAGTATTTTAGAGATATTAATTAGTTTGTTGGTCTGCTTTCACCTTCTTTGTCTCAAAATATGGGAAACTATATATGTGTAATCTCAGTGTACTTGTCCTGGCCATGAGTTGAATAGGACAAAAAGGGAGATACTTCTTAAAAACATAATCTTCATTAATTGTGTCCATGAAAGCTAGAATCCAAATCTTCTCTGTCTGTCTTGGATCATTGAAATATGTGAATTGAGATATAGTCAAGGAAGTGATCTGGTTATAATCAGCCAGTTCTGGAAATAATCTAACAAATACTGTTAAAAAATAAATAACTAAATGACCTGCGTGTATCTAGGTTTCAGATGGGACAGTGTATCAGTGAATACAAAAACATAGGCTCAAGTTCTCTTGTTATTCTTCATATAGACAGAATATGGAATGTTTTATACATGTTTGTTTTTCACCAGACCTTAAGAAAAACAAGATTAGGGAAGTTAACAGCACCCAAATGGATCAGGTAGTCTTGGCTCATGAGCCTCTTCAGAGGTACAAGGGAAGTGTGATCTCCATCTGAGTGTTTTCACTCAGACTGAGTTTAACCTGTGAAAAGTCTTGGAAAATACCAAGACTCTCCAACTGCCTCATTTCATTATGTCTATAGGAAGAGAATTTCCTTTGTCTGTTAGTTGGAGTAACAATTTCTGTGTGATGTTCATTGTATAGACACCTATATTTAAAATGTTTAATATTATAATTAGATTTTCGACAGATACAGTATGAAAATGAAAGTGTATGTGTCCCATTCAGGCTTTAGGCCACCAAGACTTAACATGTCCAAGAGATGTTCTTGCTAATTGGGAACTGTGTGAAAGGATTTAGCTAAATTGTAACTGCTCTGTATATCTGATTTTAATTCTTAAGGAAATTGATTCTGAATATTTTCCAGTCACGTTCTGATTATTTTCATGTTCCTACAAAAAAGGTGGAGCCCTGTTAACCAGGTAATATTTCCCTTTCTGTCTTCTGAATCCAAATCCATTAAGGTGTGACGCTGATGCACTGCATAGCTTCTCAATACCCTTTAGGGTGCTGTAATTTTTGTTTTCTCTCTTACTGCTGTAGCAAGTGAATGTAAAGTCAGATAGCGGTATTGAGAGAGTAACAACACACTCTTTTCCACCGAGACCAGAGATATCCTCTTCCTTGTAAAGAAGGCAGTTAAAGAATTGGAAGAAACATAGAAATATGGACTGAGGGTGTAAAAAGGGAAGACTAATTAAAGGAAACAAAGCTTTTTAAAGCAGAGTGGAGGACATATTTTTGTGCCCAACAAAATGTTAAAATCACAATTCTCTGAGAGTTGGGGCAAATAAATATCAGTACAATGGTAAGAATACTTGAGTGCGGATCTTTGTTGAATAAGTTTTTAGAGTAAAGCTCAAATAGTGATTAGTGATTTAACTTTTAAAAAACAACTCACCTCAGCATTTATGAATGCTCAGTGTATGCTTCCTTTGCAAATTGGATGTTATAGACAATGCTTACAATGTTTCTAGGATGTCTTAGAAAGCAATAAATATTTTGCTTAATTCTGCATAGAATTTATCAGCATTAATTTATTAGGAACTGAACGAAAATGCATTTTCTTGTTCTTTGTTTTGTCCTATTAACAGATTAAGATTTGTTGTCTGTGCATGACAGAGTAATCATCAGTCTAATCATCAGTCTAATCAATTAAAACATGTTATTTTAAGAATTAGATAATTCATATCTCAAGTGAATTTCAGAGGGAGCGGTTAGTGAAGAAGCACTTAAAGTCATGTTCTTTTTTGAATGTTTGTGGTTTTATGTATCATAACATAGTTGCATACTGTTTTGATCCTTTCTCTTACAGATCAAAGACTGCTTATCAATTTTGGTTTAGCTTTTTCTAATTGCTAATTCTAAATATTTCATTAATATTTTAATAGTTTTTCAGTAGTTTTTTGACTGTGTGCTACTCAAACTACTCAAACTGCAGATTCTTTAAAACTAAAAGGAGATTTGGGCTTCTAGTGCAGTGGTAAAATTAGTTTTTATCTGCAAAACCAAGTAAACTGCAAAGAACAGTGTGGCTATCAAATTGACAACTGTTAAGTGTTGCCGGTTAGTTTTTATGGTTTTGTGATATTCCTCCAGTGAATACTTTGATTTTAATTAGAACTTTGTGACTTTTGAAAAGCTTAGTTTGGCATATAACTCCCAAGTTCAGGAATAATTGTCTGGAGTTTCTGCTAGTTATCACAAGGCAGTGCAGATAAATACTTCAGTAGTTGCACTTATTTGCATATAAAAACATCATTGCTATCTTTTACTTTTCTGTTATTCCACAAATGTAAATCCAGTCTTGTATAAACTTTGTGTGACATGGAACTTGAAAATCTGGAAATTGATGTTTTAGGACCAAAACAAACTCTCATGCCATACTGAAGTCAGAATGCCAGCAGGGAAATAAATCTTTGTGTGACATGAAATTATTGATGAAAAATATTAATGCATTGTAATGTTTTAAATAATATGCTACCTATGAATGTATTTTGTATGTAATAGCTTTAAGAAAAAGTACATGCAGGTAGATATTCAGGTTTTTCTGTGCTAGGAAATTTAAACATACATCAGGTGTATATGTGTCAGAGCCTGCTGGAAAACTCTATGTCATGCAATTCAGAGCAGACCTGGTAAATCTATTCATCATGAGCTCCAGACCACCACTGTGTTTGCAGTGCAAAAAGCTAGCCTTTATTTTCTGGATAATAAATGATCACAGAACTGGAAATGAGTCAGACCTTTCAGACCAGCCAAAGACAAACTATCTTTGATTCCAGTCCTCTCGATTCACCTGTGCATATTCCATGTATTACTCAGGTGCTAAGCAGAAGTGCTTTTTGTCTTCGAGGCTGAATGGCTCTTTAGTTTAAATTAGGGACGTTCACTGGTCTTCCCTGAGAAAGTAAAATAAATTTGCTAGTGGTTCCTAGTTGTAAAAAGCTGTTAAAATACACAAGTTCTGCCTCATTTCCAGTGAAATGCTGTGACTTAAGAACACTCGTTTATTGTTACACAGTATGCTGCCAGACAGGCCAGGTAGATGAAACCCGATTCTCTCTCTTATTGCTTTAAGCATTTCATTATCACTTGTGGGTTGTTTCAAAAGACAAGGAAAATATAAAACTCCTTGGAGTGAAGTAGTAACTTGCAGCTGAGATTTTTGGGTTGTTGGGGTTTTTTTTGCAGTAAATTGACTGCGTTTGACCTTTGACTCAGGAGGACCTTATGGTTTTCTATTACTGAAGAAATAAGTTTCTATAATGACAGTGCTATCAGAGGTGAGATGCATAAAAAGAAGCTGTTATGTAATGAAACATGAAGAGACACACATGAAATATTAAAATCTTGACTGAGCAAGTCAGCCTGTGTCAACGGTAATGCTAAGAACATCTGTCACAGCAGAAGCTGTGCCCAGTCTGTGATACCCTGACTGCAAGCTAGGTATGTAGTCAGATTGCTGAAGTGGAGCCCTTTTTCGCTGACCTGTTACAACGATATGAAGTGTTAAATGTATTTGTAGATAAGCTCTCTGTTTGCTTTATCTAGATGGCAAACTGTTATTGATTGATTCATGCCTTTGCTTTCCCAAAGTATTTTTAGCAATTTCTTATGAACACTTGTATTAATTGTATACCTTTGAATATTAATCCTTGTCCTTTTTCATTCTTCTAATGAGGCTATTAAAACTTAGATATTAACAATGGTGGGAAATTGCAGAAATCACAACTGTTTCTTCATATTTAAATGCAGTTAAATGACTTTTTCATGGTCTTTTAATTCATAGGAAGCTACGTCCGTATTGTAGCAGACCATAGAAAAATCATTCTTAATTGTATTTGCTTGGTGTTCATGCCTGTCAGCTCCTAAAGTGATGCAACCACTTTTGGGAAAGAGTAGGAAGCCTTGCAGACACCTGCCATTTACTGGATTGCTGATTCTGATTTAAAGGTTCTAACACTAGTCTTTGATCACATTGTATGTTAGCAAAACACTTACAAAAGGCCAGTGCATTTGAATAAGTATCACAGTTCACTGTTAAAATTAGTATAAATTAATTCTGGAATTAACCTAGCTGAAAAAAAGTAATTTTGAATTTACTGCTTCCCTGGTCTCTATGTTAGTAGTTTATGATTATCAGCTTGTAAATAAGTTGTTGGGGTTTTCTTTCCTTTTTTTTTTTAATTAAGATGTGATAGGAGAATTGTAAAATTGTTGTATCATAAATTCTTCCATTTTCAACATCCTGTTTCCTGTTTTAAAATGTACTAAACTCTGCAACACTTATTCCCACAATTTCTGGTTTGGAATATGCTTAAACTTTTTCAGCATAATAGCACAAAAGCAAATGATTATTAATTTTATCCTCATGACATCCCTCTGAGGTAGAAAAATACTAGCTTAATTATACAGACAAGGAACTATAATATCAGATAGATTGAGTAGCATGCATAGGTTACTCGTGAAGCCTGTGGTTGGCCTGAGGATTGAAACAAGGGCCCTTGAGTCTCAGTGGCATCTTTTGTTTATGGCTACACCTGAAACCATTTGTTATTTTAATTCTCTTTTAGTGATTATGATAGTCCAGGATTCTTTTGAAGTAAATAAAACTTTATATAAAGCTTTAGAGTAATCCCTAATCTTCATTGAAAGTGGAACCCAGACCAAAGCTGTGTTTTTCGGTTAGAATTTTTTCTCAAATCCTATTATGAATTTCTTTTTTATTTTTAACTTTTTTTTTTTTTTTTTGCCTTTTTGTCTATGAACTTCCTGCTTTAGCTGAGACAGGAGGTGAAAGAAGAAACTGCGATAGCTTCAACCTTATGGAACTCAGAAGTAGCAGGAAATCTCACAGGACATCTTGCCTCGCAGTATTTTCAACCATGAGCCTTTTTAGTCAGGTATGAGAGGAAAGAGATGCACAAGAGGTGAGATTGTGATCCCATGAAGCTTGGAGGATGGAAGTGTCCATTTTTAACTCAAAGAAACTCCATAGGGATTGTTACCTGTCAGTAACCTGTCCAGCCCTACCACAATCGCCCTACGTTGATGAGAAAGTGAGGGAAGCAGATGACCAGCAGTGCAAAAACCCACAAACCAAATTTCTCTGCCTTCCACAGACAATTTTTATCTAATCTTCTCCATTGCTTCAGCCACTTCATTATGAAGTAGTTCCACAGTTTTTGCACTGTCCTCAGCCTTAACATGAATGATTAGGGCATACATGTTTTGGGCTTGGTTGAACTGCCATCACATGTTCAAGGGAAAAAAAAAAAAACACAACTGTTTTCTCAAATCAACATGTCCTCACAGTGTGCATCTCAGAGAGCTCTTAAAGTCTGTGCAAAGAAATAAAGGTTGCAGATAATTCAACTTGTATATATTGTATAAAATCTAGGAATACATAGTGCAAAAGGCACAGTTTTCATTTGTTCTGTTAACATTTACCCTATAGCTCCATCTGTCTTACTTGCTTTGACACCAAACAAATCTAATTCTGCTGTCAGAGGGAAATATTTTTTTCTCTCGTCTGCTTATTTCCAGGTATTGTACTTTTCCCGGTCTTTAAAAAATCCTACATCATCTGTATTTTCTAAAGTATTTCACAAAATACAGTAAGGTTAAAGAATAAGTCTGTGCTGAACTCTTCATTCTCCAGCTTTAGGAAACAATTAGAGTAACTGCTGGAATGTCCTGTTCTTGTTTAATATTAAATATCTGGTAAAGAAGATGCAGAGAATGAAAATTAATTCCCTGCCCTCTTAGTTGTGAAACTCTGAACTGTCTTGTTTCTCTAGATGAAACAAATTATTAGATCCAAAGTAGCTCTTGAGTTTAAATTGATTTTCGATCATTGGAGACACTCCTTTATGTTATAATTTAAAGCTTGGTAACATCCATTTGAAGTATTAGTCAATATTGCAAATACTGTAATATTGTTTAAAGTATGTATTCTATAAAATCTAGGTTAAAAGGTGTTGCATTCTAGGAAGGAATTTGTAAGTGTTTTTCCAAGCCATTTTTAAAATTACTTTGATTGATCGTGTCATCTGATGTTTGCTTTCCAGCTTTGAATAGTGTAGCAAACATATTTACTTGTAAGAACATTGACTGAAAGCACAAGCTGTAAGCACATAGTGCTGACTGCTTACGGAATGTGAATTATTGATATGTGTTGCAAGCAGTTCTACTAAACTCTGTTCAGTATAAAAGTAAAGAGACTGAGGAAAAGGTCTCACAAACCGAGGACAAAGTAGTACATCGTATTATTTGCCACTGCAGAAAGTCACACTGAACTCCCTGTTCACCTCTACCTGTGCTCAGTACTTCAGCTTGATAAGAATTTGTTCAGTGCAGAAAGATGTCTCAGTTCTGTTTTAAGCTGCATATTTGCAATTTCCAACTAGGAAGCCAACCATAGAAGGGATGTGCAGGAAAGAGATATATATTTCTCACTAGGAAAAAATGCATAATATAGCTCATGTGACTATGACACCGACAAATGCTGAATAATTTCTCTGTAGATCTTATAAACACCATTTTAGTAAATGTGTTACAATGCATATGGAAATAAACCTTTTTCTTAAAATACTCAGTGTCAAAACAGAGACAAAAAAAAAGACTGAATTGCTATAAATGCGGTTGAATTGAAATCCTGAACAAAATTTTGCAGTTTTAGAATGATTTCTGATTTCCACAGCATTGCAATTTGCAGAGTTTTGTTGGTTGGCTATTTATTTGTTTAAAACATTTCAAGATAGATTGTATGTGTATTCCCTAGAAAGAGAGAGACTGTTGTTATTGGTATTTCTTCGTTATTCTGGTACTAGAAAGCCATAGACTTCATCTTTTAAGTCTTCTGAGAAGTGTAATATCAGATAGGATATTATCTGCCTTTTTTTTCTTTTTTTCTTTCCGTCTGGTGTGAACCTTAGTTGAATGAATCAGTCTTCAGACTAGAGCATTTAGAACAAGTAAATCTATTTGCTTCACTGAAGGCAAACAAGGGTGAAATGATTTAATGTCAGGTAATATAACACCGTAGAGGCGTCTCATAGAAGTTCCTGTGCATATGCCTTGTTTCTTATGATAATAATCGTTTTGTGGTAACTTGCTCTAATGCATGTTCCCACAGATTTTTATAATTGTTGCAAAACTAATACGGGTTACTCTGTGCTGCAAGAAAAAAAAAAATGGACATCCAAGGGAAATCTGTATTTGCTATATTTTTCTGTAATTCCTCAATCCATGGACAAGGATGAAGTGGTTATAGCCAGCTGCAGCCAGTGTTTCAAATGCTGGAACAGAACAGAAATTTTTTTTGAGAGTATGACTATTGAATAAAAACAAATAGAAGATAGTATCCTTAATTGTTTCAATAGAGGTTTTACTTTTCTATTTTTAAAAATTCATTCTAGTAGGCAGTAAACAAATGACTGTTCCCAAAATCTTTTTCCTCTTTTGCCATATTTGACTATGTGGTGAGAAGTCCCATCATGTCTACAAGTGGTACAACCCTTCACCATGATTCTGCTGCACAACAAGGGCTGGGGAGAGTGGCAGCATTGGCTTGGTTTGAGTTTTGACACTGGCGTCTTGAAGCAAAGCTTTTCCTTTGGTCCTAAATCACAGGGACAAGTTTTGGCAAAATTTCAATTAGGTATTTGCCTGTTCCTGTATTAAGAAGTTCTCTGAAAAAAAATATATTTATATTTGGAAACTATACTAGTGAGGGGTCTAATCCGTGCATATATTTAGTTTGAATTATTGAATGAAATCGGTGGCTTAAACTTTTTAGTATAGATGCTTTCTAGTGTCTCAGAAACATCACATATGTAGTCTTTCTTTGTTAGACTTTTCTTAAAGACATCCTGAACTACAAAACCAAGACAGTGTGTTCAGAGCAGAAGGTGAACAAAAGGTCAGTTGCACAGCATTTTTTGGCTTTATTCTTTCTGTTGTCTACACTATCAATCTGCCTCTCAATCTGAGGCTTTTCCCCTACATCTGAAGCTCTTAAAAATGCAATATTTACAGATTTAGAACGGAATACTCAGCATTACAGTGAATCAATTAAAAGATATATTGAGAGCCAAAGGCTCTGTAGGTCTGTCTTTAAAGTACTCAGAGGACTTGTGACAGCAATAGATCCAGTCCTTGGTGTTTACTCCTCTCTTCCAGGAAATCAGTATTAAAAACTGAGGTATATTTTAATGTTATTAAAACCATAAGTAGCCTAAGAAGTAATCCTAGGTGTACTCTTCTACTACCTTTATCCACTAGGTGACAGTACAGCTCTTTTACCTTTTTTATTATTATCCATAAACGTTTTTTTTTAAAAAACGATTCTGTACAAACTTCTAAGAACATGTTCTGTCTAACTGAAAAGTATGTGCTGTGCATGACTTTTTTAATGAGAAAAATTTTTATATGCAAGCAAATTTTTCTCAGTATAGTTACTTTAGTTAATGCAAGTAGAATTCCTTATCATTGAGAAAAGATTTTTTTTTTGTTTTTAACTGTGAAAGATAATATAGAGTGGCTTAATTGTGGTCTGATAAGTTGCTATGGAAAAGCAAATCCTGGAAATAACTGGGAAAAAAAAAGCAGTTTTCAACCCCAAGGTAAGATATGCAGAACAATAATACTTTTAATTGTAATATTGGTCTTTAAGGAAAGAGCTTAAATTAATAAAGCTTTCTTTTAAATAAATAACAGATTGTGCAGTTTAGTTATCCCTTGTTTATATGACTTGTTACAGTGATTTAATTAGAGAGAAATTACTTATTTTCAGTACTGTATTTTATAATGCAGTTGTCTTTTACTTCGGCACTTAATTACTGTTTACTTTCTGTAAATATTAGGAAGCTCAAACACGGGGAATGAAAGCAAATAATCAAGTCTATAGAGCTCTATTTCCATGCAAAAATCAATGCATTTTGAAAACTGATCCTGCTAACATTCATTTCACCGCAGCTCTATACTTGAGTGCAGTGTATCTCCAAGTGTCCGTAGATGAATTTGCTCAACCACTGGCCCATATGAGATTAAATTTACTGTAAAAATTAACTCCAGTGCATACATATATATCATATATGTATAAAATTATAATTTGTGATGTATAGAGAATTAAAATATTTCTGAAAGCCAAATGAAATATTAAAAAGCCCAAGAGTGCCCCATTTAGTGATTATAATAAACATGTTTTTAATACATTCAATAATGGTATGTGGTTTTGATGAGATTATATTATGTTACATTGTCACTTTGCATATTGTTTACAGCTAATATAATTGCATGTTCACCCTAAATTGCCCCGATTCTTAATAAAGAAAATAACTTTGTTACCTAGTAGAATTATTTGCTTTTATCATTCTACTGCTATATTGTGAGAATAAATCTTTCAAAAGAATACCTAAATGGATACAGTAGACAGATTAAATAAACAAAATGAATATTCTACATTAATAAGAAAACATGCTAGTCAATACGGAAAATTAAATGACTTTACTGATATGATGGGTTGTCTCACCAAACACCTTCAACATGAACCTTATAGAAAAGTCAATTTTTAATATTTAGGAAAAACACAGACTTGTAATAAGTTACTTATAAAATGTCAGTCCTGTAAAAAAAAAAATCAGTATGATTTACAGTACTGATTGCCAGCTGAAATTTCGACAAGATTTATGCCGTAGTTACTAACCTTCTTCCCCAAAATGGTGCAAGCCTGAATAGAATTTGGCCCATTTATGTTTAATGGCTGAGGACCATGTAAGACTTACACATTTAAAATTTATGATAGAGCATTACAAAGGATTGCTTTGTACATTGACTTAGGATTTCTAGTGACATTAAAGGCTGGTTTATTTCAGTGCTTCTAGTAAAATACTGTGGTTCAGCTTCGAGACATCATTTTATATACATGTTGTATATAACTGTTATTTGTTTTCATATTACAACACGGAGTATGAATGAGTATTTCAGTTTAAATAAAGAGTTCCTCCCTAAGCTCCATCACTTTCCTGTTTCTTCTTAGACAGTAAAAATCAAATGCATTTTACTACATAGCCAACTGCTTGCCCATTGTAATTATTTTCATATTTCTTTTAGTGTACATCCTCTGGCTGTACCACATAAGAAGCACTTCTGTAACTTTCAGTTTAATTGTAAAACAATTAATTCCGAAAGCTTGCATACATTATTTTAAGCAATTGTATAGATAATAGACACTAATGCTAAGCAAAAGAAGTGACTGGGTTTTAAACTGGGAGATGATAAGAGAATACATACAAAATGTACTTACAAAAACATGTTTTTCTACAATTTGTTTAGGAATCAGAGTGGCAATTCCATCGTGACTCTATAGTTATGAATGTGTAACTTCCACAATTAACTTGTATTTTTGAGTGTTTATGACTGAACTCAGCTATTTAAAAGTAAACTAGAGAAGCTGTGAGGTCTTTTTCGGGCAGTGATTTTTTTAAATATGTATTTGAAAAAAAATAACTCTGCTTTCCTGAGGTGTACATAAATAGAAGTTATTGGTTTTCAGACACATTTTTTGTAAACTTGAAAACCAAAGAATGTTTTCTGTTACAACATGCAATTTTAGAAAGCTGTAGTTCTTAAAAGTATTAGTGTTAACAAAATACAATCTTAATTTTTTAAAAATATTTAGCTGCCCTCTGTGACTACTTTTCCCTAAGCAAATTTTCCTGAGCCATATCATGACATCAGAACAGAAGTAACTAGAAATTTCTTTTTAAGGCAGTCTAGCGCAATACAGCTTCATGTACCAACACTCTTGGCCTGCTTCTTACCTTCCTCGTGTTACACTAATGACTTCAGTTAAGTTGTTTGTGCAAGAGAAGCATCAGATCAATCATGGTTTTTTTGCAGCTCCTTCTACAAAATAGGATGCGAAACAATACTTTTGCTACTAAAGTCTTTTCATCGTTATTCCATGTTTCACAGAAAAAAAATTGATGGTTTGATTCTGAACTTCCTGAAATCTATAAAAGCAAGGCATTTTTGTCAACTTCAGCAGGTGTCAAGTCAAGCCCTTCTTTTCTGATCCTGCAAGAATTTTTGTGTATCCTCCTGTATATTCATTAACTTCACAGAAGCAAAGTAATTGCTAATTTGAGGACCCCCGAGTTTCAGCACTATTTGGTTTTTTTTCTTATTATAGTTGTGATTCCATTATAAATTATAGTTGCATCATTCACAGTCAAGATTTAAAAGCTATTTAATTTTTAATGAGGCTATGGAGTCTATTGACTTTCCTTTCACACAGAAGTGCCACAACCATGTGTAATTTTGAACTTTCTGAAAGTATAACTTAACTGCGTTCATGATAGCAAAAAAAGAACACTAGAAGAAATATATATGACTACATGAAATATAGCTATAATCTTGACTACATATTTTATATATAAAACTATAAGTAATATATGCTTACATAAATATATAACTAATCTGTAAAAATGTTTAAATCCTCTCCTTTTGATTCCATTGTGCTCTCAGACATAACTTGTTTTCAAATATGCCACTTTAGTCCTTAGCTATGTACTGTGCTGTTCTGGAAATTGTTTGGTAATGTGGACGTAACATTCTTTTTACTGATTTGAGCAGTTTAGATATGAAGGACAAATGTAATGCCTGTGAATTGTGCCCATTTTTAGATTTTTATGTTGTAGAACAGGTTCCAGTAAGAGTTACGTGCATTTGCACCTTACCAAATTTGATTTTTTTACATCAGTATTGTATTCCACCTTTGAGCTACCTGTCACTTGGTTAAAGAAACATGGTGTACTCAAACACAGAAGTGACAAGTAGGAGAACAGCATAGAGAACAGGTATAGCAAAGTCAGGCAGACATATGGGAAAGAGAACAATTCTAACCTACCAAGAAAAATACCTATGAGAATTTCTCCAGGTATGTCTAACTCCATAAATATTTTAATTTTTAAATTTTACAGTGCTCACCAACCAGTGTTGCGAAATAGCCTCTAAATCTACACCTGCTGTCTGGCAATATTTTAGTTCAATAAATGATGCAACTTGTTTATGGAATAGCATTTTTGCCAACTACAGTAATCATAACTAACTGTGCCCTAAACTGCATTTTATTTTAAATTCCTCTCAGAAATAGAAATTATTTAAAAAAATAAAAAAGTCTTGTCCTGTAAAATACTTGTGTGTCAGAATTCTTGCTGATCATAATCCAGGTTGATATCCAAATAGTGACAGAAGCATTATCTTCAGTCAGGAACAATTTTAGTGAACCTGCAATTAGTGACCTAAATTAAAAAGTTTAATTCTGAAGTTTAATTAATATTTATTCCAAAGAGGAAATAAATTATTTTAAAACTATATATATGTATGTATGTACATACTTATGTGTGTGTGTACAAATTTTCAGTTATTTTTATAGTATATCAAATTGTTTCCTCACTCAGATAAATTACAGCCTTTTCCCCAAAAAATTTGTATTCATTTGTTTTCTGGGTATGTGCATAAATTTAATGGACCACATATTTAGGAAAATTGAGCACCTGGAGTTGTGTCAGATTTTCAGGAGATCAGTGCCTGAGAGTATGCACAGACATAGATCACAAAATGAGGGTTGGTTCCTTCTAATCTCCTTTCTTCTAAACTCCTCTAGCTTCTTGAGTAATATAAGCAATTAACACACAGCAAATGGATTTTAAAACTTTATTCAAGTGATAATACTGAGTACCACTAGAAGTTTAAATAGAGTACCTGGCATTAAAGGACTCGGAAACAGTATGAAAGAAAACATCAGGGCAAGACAAACTTATGGGAGCGGTCGGTGGAGAACTGATAGAAAAGTTTTCAGTAGAAAAGCATTTTACACCATTACACTTTACAAATCCCAGTGGGATAATTATTCATTAAATCAAAACTTTAGTTTCCCTCCCTCCCTTTTCAGGGTGTTCATGAGTGGTAGCAAAAAAAATTATTTGATGAAGGGTCATGGGAGATGGAGAGTGTCTGCAGTTTAGTATGGTAAAGCAGATGTAGATTAATGTGTGGCACTTAGGATCTATTAGTATTGATTCCCATTGGTTTGGCTGATTTTTCAGTCATGATTCATGGGTTGTGAACTGAGAAGATGCAGAATGCTAACTGGTACTGGTGAAGCTTATGCAGGTAAAAACTCAGTAGCAAAAAGCTATTGGTATTTTCTCAAGCTAAAATTACAGGTGATCGTGACTCCTTAACTATATAAAAAATTTTGCATGGTAATGTTGAAGTGCTTTAGCTAGTTGTTCAAATTGAAGTGATTCTCATGCTCAGCTTCCACAGACAGTCTAATAATTTAGTTGGGCAATATATATTGAAGTGAATAGTTCTTACTATGTGTGAAAACAAAACAATGAATGTTTTGCTAGTTTTACAGATACATGATGCTGTTCCCTGTTCAAGATTCCCTCAGTTTGCATCAGAGTTGATTTTCATCCATTCATATGTTGGAAGAAAACTTGTTCTGTTTGTACAAAGGGCCTACCTTACTGTGTTACGATTCATTTTCTTCTTAAGAGAGATATGAGTGCTACCCAGCATTTGTCACAGCTACAATTTTTGTCCAGTGATATACATAGTCTTTGATTTTCAAAGGTTGTTCTTTATGCATTTATTTATTGCATAAATATTCTAGATAAGTTTAATGGATCTGTTCCACTAAAAATATGGCTACAAAACATCTACACATGAGGGAGATTTCATATGGTTCTTGTTGCACCTGAAAAAATAGTTTCATTTTCAGCACTAAATAGAGAGAGAACAGCATAAATGTTCCTGGTTTCACATTTATAATGTACCAGGTGAGAGAGCTGCTCTTCAGAATGGCTGTCATGGTAGTTTCAAAAAATATAAAAATGTATGGGCCTTCTAGAGTTGAACACTCCATGTTGGCTGAGCTCCAGTATAAGTAAAATATGTAGAAATGTAACACCCTAGAGCAAGCTAATAAATGACACTGTCACCTGAGTTTAGAAAAGAGATCTTCGGGGAACAAGAAGAATATGCATGTCTTAAATATTTATTTGTGCTTTTGGAGAAAATGAAATGTATTTTCTAATGCATTGAGAAAAAAAAAGTGCCTTCAACTGAAAACAAATATGATTTAAGTTAAAAGAAAACAGTAAGGCATAAGATGTAAAACTGGAAAATACTGTTTATTCAAAAGTAACAGCATTAGTAAATCAAGACTTCTGTGAGTTATTGTGGTTCCTAGTGCTAGGCTGTACATATACAGATGCAGTCTGATTTATCGTTCACAAAAATGGCAAGATACAACAGGTGGATGGCAGTGAAAAATTAAAATGTAAAGAAAGGGAAAAGAATAAGCAGTTATAATGCAGTGATGGTGCCACGTGTGCGAAGTTTTAGTATAGCTGTAGCCTTCTGAATTCTGCAGTCATCATGGGTTAACCTGGTTAATTAAGTTTTAGCCTTTTTGTTGGCATTGTATAATGTATGTATTGTCAGATTCCTTGGATATCTGCTGGTACGACTTCATCTGATGTTCACTCAGGAGTACTGTTTTCATTAATGTTTATGTTCTCTGCACAAGTCTGTTATATAGCACAGATTCAACATAGATCTACAGTCCATTATCAGCTGGACTTTGATTTTGAAACATGGTGATGGCCATGGCAAATCAGTATTCAAAAACTGTTTAATGAGAAAATGTCCTGATAGTTTAGTTTGCAAGAGAGGAAAAAAAAATATATGTAGTTGTGATAGCACTTGAGAATGTTGAACATTGGAAAACACACTGTACTTACGTTAGAAAAGATTTTGTTGTTCCTAGTACTTTAAACTTCTTTTACTCCTTCAAAATTTGTATTACTTTTAAAATTACAAGAGAAGCTTGTTTGATTTTTTTTTTTAAAGGAATACTTTAATACCTAATTAAGTGGATGAATGCTATTGTTTAAAACAAACTGTAATTGTTCAAAAAGCTGTGTCATTTTCCTCAGAACAATTTTCCATTTCACAGAAAAAAAAAGCAACCCTATTTTTTCCCCTGCATTTATAGTCAGAAATTGGATTTTTTCCAGTAAAGGCTTGTACAATGATTATAAATAGTCAGGTGCAAAGGCATCAGCCATTATTTTTGAGGAAAACAGTGAAGTTTTCATCACTGGATCTCATGGTAGGAAAACAAATAAAAGTTGCAGTCTAATAATTTATAAATTAATGACCCTGCAACTTACACGCAGTGTTTATTCCTGTACCTATGCATATACCATAAAAATGGTAAATGCATAGGTACATGCATATGCATAAAACTGGTAATTAGCTACACAGATTACATCCTCTCCAGTCTAAGTGTCAAGTTTCAGTGCTCTCCTACAACTCGGTAGTGCAGGACTGCTTTCTCACAGACTTTCCTACTGGAATGGCTCCAGAGTGCAAGGCTCCTGGAGGTGGTCGTCTTCTAAATTACTTTTATGCTTTGTGCAAGAATGAGTTCTCAGAATTCACTCCAAATGAACAGACTAATTTTGTACTGATAAGCTATCCAAGATGGAAATATGTAACCTACAAATTAAATATGTTGTTACTTAAAGTATCTGCAGCATTGAGTTCCAAGTGTGGAATAGAAGGAATGTCAAAACTATTAGATATTAGAAACTGAGTGTTCTCTCTGTCTGCTATGCCAAGGTTTCCAACTAGGATTTCCAGGTTTTTCAAGTCTCACAGGATTTTCATGCATTTTTTAACTTGTTATTTCTCTTTACCTAGATCTATTATGCCACATACAGACGAAAATGGAGGCTGAAGAATGCTGAACATAGATTGCATACACTGAAAAGAGGAATTTGGGAGCTAAAACCAAAAGGGACTCATGGCTTTAAATTGTTTGTTTGCCCTCATTAAAATGTGAGATTTGCTCTGTTATAGTGAGGCTGTTAAAAGCATTTTTTTTAAAGTGTGTTGTGACACTAAGGTTGATGAAAGTAGAACAGCCTATATATCCCCAAATTATATTAATTACATTTCACTAAATGACTCTTTGGTTGATTTTAAAGAGCACTTTAAATAATCTCTAACTTTTAGAACCAAAAGAATATAAAATAAGAATAATAGCAAACACATATTAAAGGCCTGATTTTATTTAAGCAAGTAGCAGTAAGAGTGTTCCCACTGATAACAGGATAGTGACTGTTCTCAAAGTAATTTACATAACCCTTGTCTAAGTCTTTGGACTCACAATGTTTACATTAATTAATCATCCCATAATGAGATGCTTTGCTCTGTAAAAAAGATGAGGGCAGTGGATATTGTATACCTCAGCTTTAGTAAGGCATTTAACACAGTCTCCTGTAGACTCACTTTCACCATATTGGTGAGATATGGGCCAGATAGGTGGTCAATAGGGTAAGTGGAAAATTGGCTGGACCACTGGGCTTGAGGAGTTGTGGTCAGTGATGCAAAGTCCAGCTGGCAGCCAGTAACCAGTGGTGTTGCTCGGGAATCGATACTGGGAGCAGGGATCTTCAAACTGGATGATGGGATGGAGGCCATTCTTAGTTTGTGGATGGTGCCAACCTGGGTGGAGCGGACTAGGGTTTTCTAATGTTGGACTAAATGACCTCTGGAGGTCCCTTCCAAACTAAATGATGCTATGATTTCATGCCTAACAAAAATAAGTTGTGTAGTGGTGTAAAAAAGCACATGTTGAAGAAAAGAGCATAACTTAAAATTTATATCACTAATAGTTGTCATCAGTAGTTGCAGTAAGAATGCTCTGTGTTACAGACTAAATTTTCAGTGTTGCAGGTTCACATCTGTGCTGAAGGACAGGCAATGAGCAAATGTCTATTTGAGTTAAGATTATTTCTAAGTGTGCTGTCCTGACGCTGTCTTCATCAGCAGAAAGCTCCCAGTTTCACACAGCTGAATGGGAATTGGGTACTAGGAGTCTCTCTTTAGCTTAAGTGTTGGTGTTTGCCCCAGTTCACTGTATTCAGCTTTATATGTGGCTTTTGACCAAATCTGCACCGTTGATTTCTGCATTAGATCTTCTGTGTATTTTCATATACAAACACTGAGACGGCTAAATTCCGTTTTCTTTCTTCCAGTCCCAGAGTTTTCCCATGCCTTTCTCCTGTTACAACCTCTTACTGAGATAAGAAGCTTTTTCTTCTCCCATTTCATGTAAAGGGTGGCCTGCCTTCGGACTTCCAAATCTACATATTGCCAACACCTTACATGGTTGAGTGCCAGAAGGTGCAGAGAACTGTGAAAACACAGAACTCTGAGAAAATTTCAGAAACAGAAGATAACAGTGACTTCCTGACACAGCAAAACTCCACTGCATTATGGAACTAGTCTCTAATCACCTACTAGTATCATACAGCAGCCCATCCTGAATCCACCGTTCTGTCCTACTGCCAGAAGTGTGATGTAACACCAGTAGATAAGCTCACAGTAGCTCAAAAGCCAGATTGCCTCCTCTTTTTCTTTGACAGCACATCAAAACTCATCAGAGAATTAGCTCTAAAGCAAGGCAGGGTATGTTCACTGGCAGTTTGGGAAAATAAATAAATGTATTTTTCTTTGTTTCACAAAAAAATCCTTTACCCTACATTTTCAGTGAACCAAAGCTAGTTGCTCTGCTCTCAGTTCAGCAAGCACTCTCCGAATCCTAACAAGGAAAAGGAATTCAAATCAAACCAGAGGATAGGCCAAAATCTGCTTTTAAGAGTGTATGTAATGTAGGTGTTTTGGGGCCCCAGCACTAATTGCTCAATTTTGTCACACATTTCTGTTGTGCTTAATTAATTGCAAATATAGACATAACAAGGGAGCAAAAAGGAATTGAATGGATTAGTTGAATCTTTTAGTCAAAATCCTCTAATGACAATGTAAAATGCAAATGCTGCATCTTTCGGAACTTTGCTGGAAATTTTTGCTTTCAGTATAGAAGAAGCATACATCATCATTTGCCTCCTACAAACACTCAAGCTGATTCTGATCCTCACAGGGTGGATTTTGCACATCTACCTGTTCCTGACTTTCACAGCTTGAGAACAGGACAATATTTGAACTTACCAGTATACAGGAACTCTAATTTTCCTGGGATTTTGTAATGATTATGTGAAGAGGATGGATTGTACTGCCTAGCTCAAAATGATGTGAGGAGAAGAGAGATTTGGACATTGAAGCATTGACTTTGCAGTGCGGGTTTCAGGATATCCACTGTTTGGATGCCCAAAACTTGTATCTGTAGAAAACTTTTCAGATGTCGATTGCATTACCTGACCTGGCTCTGGTACACATATTTTTGCAGGGAAAGGATGGACATGACTAAGGGATCTAGAGCTTCCCTATTAGAATCAACAGTAGTGTGGCCCACTACACACTGGCAGAGGCATTCTCTACAGGTCGTGAAGTTCCTCTAAAAATACCATAGCTACATTGAAACTTATAGTTATCCTTTTTTAACTTGACGTGTAACTGGCCACTTGTTGGTGATCAGAGCTTGTATTAAAGAAATAAACAAGGGGTTATAGAATCCTCACTTGTTTTGTGGATTCATTTTGATCTGAAAAAAAAACCCCTTATTTTATAAAACTTTGTGGAGGAAATATATCTTCCATGAGAAAGGATCCTTAGGAATTCATAATTACTTTCAGCGTACCAGAACAAGGGCATTTGCTATGTGACCGATAAAACCAAGATATTTTCTCAAAGGAAGAAGTTGAAAATATCTATCAATACAGTTGGTAGTGGTAAGTCTTATAACTCCAGTGGAAAATTATTGCTTCTTAACTGGTGGTATTTGCATTTTTAAGATACTGGTCTCTTCGCAAATTCAGCGCTACCGGCCTCTGTGCCTCTGTTGGAGGATTATTATTCTATCTTTGTGTTAAATACTGCTACACCTCTCCCCCTTCTTTTTCTTCTTTGGTGTTTTGTTTTGTTTTTTTTAATGCTGGCAAGCTGCTGATGTAATTAGATTTTGGAAAGAAGAGAGGGTGTGGATGCCTGAAAATGTTAAAGACAGGTAAATTCTAGACATGACTTTGCATGTTGCCATTTCCCAGTTAACACACAGCTTCATAGTAGATTTCTCTTGAAACTTTGCCATGATATACTGCCAGCAAATGGGAGTGGTGAAAAATACTGGGAAGACCAGTGACTGCTAAAATAACACAAAATAGTGGTGCTGTCATCACCTGTTGCCACAACATAGGATTAAACAAAAAAAGCATGCAGTAGAAGACCCTAGAATATTTGACAGCATTGTGTATATAGGTCACATTCAAGAAAATATTTTAGGGTTTTTTTTTATTCTATCCACAGAGAACTTGATAATCAGTCGTTGTGTTCTAATACCTAGACCAAGAGTCTGTTTCCTTACTGGTATACATTAATGGACTTCTCAGAAATGCTAAGAAGCTGCTGCCATTTTAATAAGCAGGGAATTGAGTCCTGAATCTCTTTTTATATAAAGCACTTGTTTAGGGCCTCATCTTGTAATTTGGATTAATACTGGTGTTGTAATCCTGTAGTAAGTGTCGTTAGTATTGGTAGGACATTGGAGAAGACAAAGAAAGATGCATACAGTTTTAGATTTCTTTACAGCTCTATGCCTACTGCAATACTACTCTACTTTGATACACAAGGTTTGAATATATTCTTCTTGAGATGTCATTTGGAATTTGATTCTGTCTGCATTGTAGAAAAGAAAGTGTTTACAAGCTTCAGTTTTGGACAGCAACAAATCAAAGATGAGATTTTTTTTTATGTGCTGCAAAATTATTTAATTTCTAGTTGCCCGTGTAAAGTACTATGAAATTGATGAGCACTGTCTGCAAATGATAATTCTGAAATTTTTACTTTTATTTGTGATCAGTTATATCGCTCTCCAGTCAGTGGCCATCTAAACTGAGCTTTCCCCTGATGGCAAATTAGCTATTATTTTTGACAAGCTTCATGTATTTCCGTGTACTACATGTGATTTGGAATATAAGTTCGTAGTCATAAGTAGTGTTTTACAGCATATACACTTTATTTTGGGATATATTTTGTGTAAAATAGTACTCACAGATCGTGAACAAATGATTAATGAACAAACAAGAATTATTCTTCTTTGATATTTCTGAAATATTTCTGTGCATACCAGCATAAAATTGAAGCCATTGAAATTTAGTAAAGAAAATGAGAGAGAGCTTACCGTAGGATAGCTAGTCACTTTGTGACTGGATAGTTCACCACAAAGTAAGAGACTTCACAATACGTGTTTTGCACTTCCATTTTTTCATAGCATTGTTGAGTTCAGCAGCTATTCCAAAGTAGGCTGCCCTAGGGGTCTTAAATTCTAGTTGTTACGTGTCTTGCAGTTATAACTTTAACAAAATTTTTACATGTTTTCATACAAGGTTTTACTCTACTTTATATAAATGCTTTGTAATGGTAATCTTTAGGAATATTTCCATTCCTGCTGTTAGGCTTGTCTGTGGGCAAGCTTTTCTTCGACCTTTTTAATACTTTCTTTACAGAGTTCTAGTTTGAAATTTTTGGGACCCAGAAGTGTCCCAGTCAAAGATGACATATTTTCAGTGTAGCATGGAGTAATGCATAGAAAATTACCAATATCTATATTACACATTCAGCATTGCTATGCCCATTTCTATTTACTTTCTTCACCAGAGCTGGAACTGGTACTGTCATTTCATTATTCTTACCTTGAGATACTTCAATATGTATTTATACTGATGGTATAAAAGAAGGAAATATTCCTTATCTCTTTAATAGCTATTTAATTATTCTTAACTTTAGGAAGTTTGTGACAAAAGTAAGCATACTGAATTGGTTTTTAATTCCCCCTAGTTTTATTTTGTTTATCCAAATTTCTCCTTTAGTTATATATGGAAGTAGATTTAACTCCTATTTTAAATCCAGTCTCTTAAATGAAAGCTGAAAGATGCATGCCTCTTGAAGTAAGTGATTAATAAGTCTAGCTTTCAACTATACAGTTTGGGTCAAATACTCTGCATAATACTGGAGAAGAACTTTGTGAAGAATAAAGTTGAGGTGTAAGGATAATCCCTCAAGGTTCATAGGTTGTGAAAAAGTTACTTTTGCATACTACCCATCATATAGACTTTTCTTGAAGAATAAAATTTTGCTTCTGGCCATACCTGCTTGCTAGCTACTGCATGTATGTAGAGGCAGGCTACTTGACTGTTTATGTACCTCACCACGACTGTTTTGAAGGTGTGATAACTTGTTTGGAAATGTGGTTAATTAAAACTTAGGGAAGACTAAAAGGTTGACATTTTGGGAAAGAATGTGGAGATTACAAATTGGTATTACATAGAATCATAGAATGGTTACGGTTGGAAGGGACCGGCAAAGGTCATCTAGTCCAACCTCCCTGCAAGGAGCAGGGACATGCCTGACTAGATCAGATTGCTGAGAGCCTCATCCAACCTGGCCTTGAACGTTTCCAGGGATGGGGCATCCACCACCTCTCTGGGCAACCTGTGCCAGTGCTCTACAACTTGCATTGTAAAAAATTTTTTCCTAATATCTAATCTAAATCTACCTCCCTCTGTTTTAAACCCATTACCCCTCATCCTATCACAACAGGCCCTACTGAACAGCCTCTTCCCACCTTTCTTGTAGGCCCCCTTTGAGGTACTGGAAGACCCCTATCAGGTTTCCCCGGAGCCTCCTCTTCTCCAGGCTGAACAGCCCCAACTCTCTCAGCCTCAGTCTTCATAGGAGAGGTGCTCCAGCCCTCTTATCATCTTCATGGCCCTCCTCTGGACCCTCTCCAACTGATCCATGTCCTTCTTATGTTGGGGGCTCCAGAAATGGGCACAGTACTCCAGGTGGGGTCTCACCAGAGCTGAGTAGAGGGGGAGAATCACCTCCCTTGACCTGCTGGCCACGCTTCTCTTGATGCAGCCCAGGATGCGGTTGGCCTTCTGGGCCGCAAGGGCACATTGCCAGCTCGTGTTGAGCTTCTTGTCCACCAGCACTCCCAAGTCCTTTTCCTCAGGGCTGCTCTCAATCCATTCTCCGCCCCAGCCTGTATTTGTGCCTGGGATTGCCACGACCCAGGTGCAGGACCTTGCACTTGGCCTGGTTGAACTTCATGAGGTTGGCATGGGCCCACCTCTCCAGCCTGTCAAGGTCCCTTTGGATGGCATCCCTCCCTTCCAGCGTGTCGATGGCACCACACAGCTTGGTGTCATCAGCGAACTTGCTGAGGGTGCACTCTATCCCACTGTCCATGTTGCTGACAAAGATGTTGAACAGGGCCGGGCCCAACACGGACCCCTGAGGGACGCCACTCGTGACTGGTCTCCATTTGGACATTGAGCCATTGACCACCACTCTCTGAGTGTGGCCATCCAGCCAATTCCTTACCCACCGAGTGGTCCATCCATCAAACCCATGCCTCTCTAGTTTAGAGAGAAGGGTGTCGTGCGGGACAATGTCTAATGCTTTGCACAAGTCCAGGTAGATGATATCCATTGCACGTCCCTTGTCCACCAATGCTGTCACCCCGTCATAGAAGGCCACCAAATTGGTCAGGCACGATCTGCCCTTGGTGAAGCCATGTCGGCTGTCACCAACCACCTCCTTGCTCTCCGTGTGCCTTAGCATGGTTTCCAGGAGAATCTGCTCCATGTCCTTGCCAGGCACAGAGGTGAGGCTGACCGGCCTGTAGTTGCCCGGGTCTTCCTTGTTCCCCTTTTTAAAAATGGGGTTATGTTCCCTCTCTTCCAGTCATCAGGGACCTCACCAGACCACCACAACTTCTCAAATACGATGGCCAGCAGCTTGGCAACTTCATCCGCCAGTTCCCTCAGGACGTGCGGATGGATCTCATCAGGTCCCATGGACTTGTGCACTTTCAGGTTCCTCAGATGTTCCTGAACCTGCTCTTCGAGTACAGTGGGCAGTTCTTCATCCTCACAGTCCCTACTTGTGCCTTCCACAGCTTGGGTGGCAAGACAAGAGCCCTTATCAGTGAAGACTGAGGCAAAAAAGTCATTGAGTGCCTCAGCCTTCTCCATGTCCCGGGTAACCAGGACACTGGTTTCCTTCCAGAGGGGGCCTACATTCTCCTTGGATTTTCTTTTGTCCCCTACATGCCCTTCTTGTTGTTTTTGAGAACCCTGGCCAGATTCAATTCCATCAGGGCTTTAGCCATCCTCACCTGATCCCTGGCCACTCCACAGCTTCTTTGTAGTCCTCCCAGGCTACCTGTCTCTGCTTCCACCCTCTATAGGCTTCCTTCTTTATTTTCATTTGGTCCAGGAGCTCCTTGCTCATCCACACGAGCCTCCTGGCCTTTTTGCCCAACTTGTCCTTCATCAGGATGCACCTCTGCTGAGCTTGGAGGAGGTGCTCCTTGAATATAGAGCAACTTTCCTGGGCCCCTCTTCCCTCCAGGGCTGCCTGCCATGGTATTTTGCCCATCGGGTCCCTGAAGAGGCCGAAGTCTGCCCTCCTGAAGTCCAGGGCAGAGAGCTTGCTGTGTAGTTTCCTCGCTGGATCCTGATCCCCGTGGATCTTGAACTCCACCGTGTCGTGGTTGCTGCAGCCGAGGCTGTCCTTCAGTTTCACATCCCCCGCCAGTCCCTCCCTGTTGGTGAACACAAGGTCTCTCTCTACATACACAGAAAGAGATCAAGGGATAGTTTAGACTACAGAATCAGTTTTTGAAACCTTTCTGCTTTGTATGTGTATCTTTTATATAGTTTTGGGGTGGGTTTTTTTCTGTTTTTAGCTAATCTTTTGTGAAAGGTGCTAATCCAAAATCCAGAGAATTTGAAGAGGTGCTCTCCATCCACCTCAGTGGCTTTGTATAATGCCCTGTGTGATCAAGTACCAATAACTTGAGTCACTCTAGCTGCTGTGTTAAACAGCTTTTTTATTCCATAAAGGCCTTAGTCTGATGATACAGGTATTTAGTGCAGCCCCGACTATGGGGCTGTAACATACAAGAACTGCTTATTTATCCTGCAGTAATGACAGAACTTTCTCCTTAGTCAACATCATACTAGAAATTGGTGCGCATTCTGTGCTAAGTAGAGAGATCTTTAAGTACTATGTAAAAAAGGGTACTGGGTAGGGCAGGTATGTGACTTTCTGTACAAAGAGTGCCACAGCTCCTGCGAATCTAGCATACTGTACAAGCCAAAGAGTTGCTTGCTTGCCTTCCGGTTTTCTTTGAGATTCCTTGTTGAGTGATATTTACTCATTGCAGTACCATAGAACCATAAATAACTAAATCTAAGCTCAGGAACCACTCCATTTTGACTCTCAAATACTAAGCAATTTGTAGCTTTTGCAGATAAATTCAAAATAATATTGCCTCGGGTAGTATTTCCAGAGTGAGACCAAAGATTTTTTTGAAGTCCTCTATTAATATTTTAAATTTGCATTTTGTTGGAACTCTTTTACTGGTACAGTCCTTAAGGACAGGTCAGAAGGCTTATAGACTGTTGAATGTGTGACAAAGAGGCCATAAAGAATCTGGTCAGATGTAGCTAATTAAAGGTAAATGAAGGACAGCTGCTTTTTATGTTTCCAGCACATCTTTGATCTGCTCTACCCCTCAGACCTCTGTGGACAAGGTAGTTAAATACAAACTAGGAGGCCTATTTTAAAGACATTAAAGCCCTCCGGGGCAATCGAGTGACAGTCCAACCAGCCATAAGCTGTTTGCTTTATTCATTAGAGAACTTTAAATGTGTCAAGAAATAGAATAATGTCCGTGCTCTTAGATCAGCATTAGCAATGAAGATTACAACAGCTCTGGGACATATGAATGGGCAAATGTCTTATGAAAACAAGTTTATTGAGAAGCATTTCACTATAACGGCAAAGAAAATATAGGTTACACATTCTCATTGCAGGAATATTGATTCAATATGTATTGAAATACCTAAAGCTGTAGTGACACAAACATCATGTAACCCAGTGCTGACCTCAGTGGTCCCTTCAATCATGTTTTAAAAAACTTCCTTTTCAGAAACACATGATGGAAAGAATATGTCATATGTGAGTGACATAATAGCATGTCATACTTGCTGAAGAATTTACACAATATATAGCCTTTCACTTGTGTCTAGAGACTCAGATACCTAAGTTTGTAAATTGCAAGTGTTTATTTTATAAGTCAAGGCTTTAATGGCAACACAACATCAGTAAAGGATGTAGAAAGACTAAATAAAGAAAAAAAAAAAACCCCAGTTAGCTATATAAAGAACTCCTTATTGCTGGTCGTTTTGGAAAAAGTGACTGCCTAGAAATATTTGCAAGTTCAGCTCAGTGTATTTTTTAAGTATTTTTTGATATCTCAGGTATTTTTTATTCTTATTTTGTAAATAGGAATTGAAATTGAAATTAAGGTAAAGCAAATTCCTGTAACATTCTAAATGATAAATTCTGGAGATACATGCCATCTTGCCTCAGTAATATTTAAGACATTAGAGAAAATATTTGCCTTTTTGTGTTATGTGCTATGTTTTGCTCCATTATCTTTTGTGTCAGTTCCTAAATACTGCATTGTTTGACTGCATAATCAAACTCTTTGTTGTATTCAGCTCCACTGGAACAGATTTTGTATTTTAAAATCAAGTAGAGTGAAAAGTGTCGAATTTTAAAGTGATCATGTCAACTGGCTTTTTGACTATGCCATAAATGCAAATTTCATAGATCTTAACATACAAAGAACATTTCTACATGGCACTTTACCTCAAAAAGACTCTATATGAGTAGTGCAGTTGGAATTGCTTGTCTATGAATGTGTTGTATGCCATTGAAGTCTGGAAGAGCCTTTCTTACAGGGAGATGTAGATGTAGTAGAAAATCCTCTGGGTCTAGCCATTGATTCTTTCTGGGTGATTTGACATTTCCTCCTAGTCTTACTATAAATTTATTTAACTATATGTAATTTAAAACTAACTTGATCCTCTAAATTGTTGTAGATTTGCTTAATGGCAGGTATATAAATATTTCTGGAGCAAAGTCATAGACGTGAGGCTAATCAGGTTGGTAGATCTGTGAACCAAGGACTTAATTTTTTAATTTTAAAATAAGCAGCAGATAAAAAATTCAAATGAAACTGGAAGATGGCCTTTGTTTTTACTCAACAAACACTACTCACAGAACGTAAATGAGCATTGAGCAATTTAACTGAAGCACATTAAAAGAGTCAGTGAGCTGTGTTCTAGGCAACAGTAAGTGTAAAGTTGCTGACAGCATGAGCATAATATACTGATTTGACTGATTGTGCCGAAAACATTGTGAAAAGCAAACAATGAATAAATTTTTGCTAAATTTAGAGTTGTTTGCATATGTACTTTAAACATTAAAACTATTATTTTTTTTTTACCTAGAAGCAAGAAATACATTGGTAAATTATTACAGAATTCTGCTATATATAAGATAGGTACATATTGTGGTTGAGGACCCATGGTTTTGGCTAGCATACTTACACCTGTTCCACTCACATTGAATCTACATGTATCAGCTTGGCTGTGTGTTAGACTGGGGAAAAAAAAAAACATATTATGGTAGCACTCCTGTGAAAGGGAAATACAATAGAATAATTTATCTTCAATTTAAAGATACAATAAAAATAAGTCAGAAAGGGAACTGAAATATAACAATAATCTTAATTTTTTTAACAACCTTTATTTTTTTAACAAAGTACCTGGGACATCAAAACAAACATTAAGACCTTCACAATGCGTTCCTTATTGCTGCATTGCAAGTGTTTATTACTGCAGTAACCTCTCAATATTTGTATATGCATGTATTATCACAAGGTGAAATTTGCCCTTTCAAAGGCTATAAGGGTTTTTGCATGTGTGCACAGGCATAATCACAACTTAGATTTTAATATCTTGCATTCACAGCATGACTATTTAAGAAGAGCCATACCATTTTCTCTCTTTATTCACTTAACTGCTATAACCCAGTTTTCAAGCTCAGGAAAAATAATAGAATATAATTACTTTTCTCTAATATTTCCAATAGAACTGAACAGTTTACCATCTAGTAATAATAATGCTTTCTTTAGCTCTGCCGGGAGCGGTGAAATCATGCAGATACTAGGTAAGCATTGTCAGCACCAAAGATGAGCAGATTGAACTGCCTGGTGTGAGTATTGAGAACGAGCACATTATTCCCAACACTGCTATTCCTCAGTTTCCAGATAGCAATGCCACACTGACAGATTGCATCTATTAAGGAACACTGTTACCTAACAAGATGCTGACCATGACATAGCTTCTCCTATAGGCATGCAAAAGCCTTCTTCTGAAATGCCTTATGTAACAATGGTAAACCAAGAGCTCCTCCTGGGATTGATTGTGATCAACTAACACATTTTTAAACACAGGCATCCTTGTCCACACCAAGGGAAAAGTCATATTCAACATCTTGTCTAATTAACATATTTTCTAGTGTGTTTTTTCAGTGTAGACAAGGTCTCTGAGGAAGAATGACTCATGAATGCAACATTGCCCTTATGGAGTACTTTTTGGAGTACCTTTCCATTTCTCCACATTTTCTAAGGAAAGCATTGGTTTGCCTCATTACCTAAAAGGTTAATTAATGTTTGTGAGGAGCTCCAGAGTACTATTAGTTAATCCCATACCACATCGCTAAATAGAATCCTGGGCAAGAGTTAAAATAAATTAAGTGAAGGCTAATATGTAGATCTTTTCCAGCGTAGTCCATGCATACGGCTGTATAGTTTTCCTTGGAGCCTACTTGATGCACATTATGATTGAGACAGGCGCAATATGTGACTGCCTCCCTAGGACAGGAGTGGGCCTTGGCTGTACACATGTCGCAGTGAACTTAACGTTTTGTGGACTTTTCTGAGGGAGATGTACCCTTACAGAGGAGGTAAAAGCTTTATATGTCCGTGAAGATGGAGTGGGACAGCAGGCTAATAGAAATCAGCCTATGTAGAATTGACTGCAAGGATACTTCTTTCCAGGCATTGATTATACTTCATATAATGCTGTTACAATAAGGAAGAGGTTCCATGCTTCGTTTTGTGAAATAAAGTGTTTTAGCCAACAGAGAAGCAGATTTGAGAGGAATTTGTCATTGTTTTTATTAGAATACTAAGATCAACACAAGATTCTTTCTGTCCGACATATATTCTCAGAAGGAAATGTATAGTACACATAAAATATTTATAATCATTTCTTACATTGTGGCTATATCTATGTAAAAGCCAAAATAAATACCAACTGTTCCAGCTATACAATATACAGTGCCTGATGTGTTTATTGCCACATTTTCTATGACCAGTCTCCTTTCTGTTGTGTTTCTTCAGTGACTGTTATTCCAGGGAAATGAATAACACAAGAGGAGGAGGGTGCATAATGACTTTTACGCTACAGGGGGTTGTCTGAACTAATACATGGATCATGCTCTACATTTCTTGAATCTGTGTTGGAATCTGTGTTTAGGGTGTATTATGCAGAAAACAAGTGGAGGGTGAGCTACTCGTGTTTCTTTGAAAGACAAATCAGTGTGTATGCCAGGCACTTCACACTTTTCAGTTCGTAGCTTTAAGGATCGAAGAAGAGCTGACAGCAACAATTTGTCTCCTAAGGAAGACCAAAACCATAAGGATTCTATTTTTATCTATGCTATTTAGCAAGTACTATTAGCTAGATTTCATTCTTTTTCTCCCTATTCAGTGAATGGACAAAGTATGGAAACGGTTGGGGAGATGTGGAGAACTATAATCCTGTGCTGCTGAAATCTCAAACTTTCACTTTCTGCCAGATGGATAATTAGACCACATTTTAAACAGAGTCATAGTATTCTCAGGCCGTGTTGGATGATTATTGATACCAGATTTGTGTGTGTGATGGAATAGAGGAACAAAGAGCAAAGGAACTCAAAATACCCACCAGTCACTAAAATGTTTGCATTCAAGAGATGTATATGAAAGTTGCCAGTTTGAAATTTTAAGTGTGAATCTTGTAGAGGGAAATGTAATATAATCCATAATGGGAAACCATTTAAAACTGAAAGATATTAGTTGTAAAAGGACAAATGCTCTACTGAGGCGGGTTGGTTTGGAGGTCAGTATTTTCTATCATTTTATTCCCTCCATGGGCTCAGTTAATGAGCAGAATGTTTTACATAATAGAATTCTGGACTCCCTCCTCAGTTGTTGATATTCCACTTGTGTATGCTCAGAGGATGTCAATGATGACAGCTGGTTATTTCTTCAACACACAGATTTTTGATTATGTCTTGTTTTATGGTTAGTATCCAGTTTTCACAAAGAATGTTTTCCCACCCAGAAGACAACAAATGTTGGACTGACCTAGTAATTGTTCTTTCCTGTATTTCCTTTGGGCTCTTGTTCAGCTGGTTGGATCTGAGTTGTTTTAAATATAATTAGGCCATCATAAATCACTCTGGGTTAGTTCACATGTGATATCACGAAAGAGACCCAATGGGACAATTAGAATATGTTTTTGGACAATCTGTCTGTAGCTATGTTAACTACTTTATCATCAAAATAAAGTTTGTAAACAGTAGTCTTTACAGCATGACAAGTTAAAATATCTTGCACCCTGATATAGCTGTTCAGCAAATTAGATTTTCATAGTGCTAATTGAATTTGTCACAAAGCTGATGAACATTAGCTAAAGAAAGGGCAATATATTTATTTTATTGAACACATCTCAGAGTGCTTATAATTCAGTAGGGCCACCACACTTTCTGGGCAGGCTATCAAGTAGGATGTTGTAATGTTTTGCATGACTACTATAGTAGATGGAAAAATGTAGCTTGTGTTTGTAGCTGATCCATTAGTGTCTTGCACAGTGTGCACTCCTTTGGTGCTTTTCAGAGAGCTGTGTCATAATCCTAGCATCTTTTGAAGCATTATTCCTGGTGAAATCAGGTAACTATACACCATTTAAAACCTCGTGCATAATTAAATGATGAGACAAAGGAAAGGCTGAGAAAGGCAGATAACCAATAGAACCCTGAAGTTATCAAAACAGAGCTCTTGCCAAGGACCTTGGAATTCATCTGATTCAGTTGCTGGAAAACTGCCTGATTTAAAAGTTATCCTATGAGGACCAAGAAAATAGAGCCAAATTCTGGCACTGCACACTTTTCTCCCAAAATGGACATTAATGCTGCAAAAACAGAATAGGGTGAACAACCCCTGGCCCCATGCTTGGCCCCCTACTGTAGGCTCTATCTGCCAAAACGAGATGGAGAAGAAGATCAAAAGCCATGGGGCAGGGGGAGAAGAAGTTGGAAAAAGAGGGTAGTTGGAAAGGAAAAAACTCATAGGTTATGCCCCCTGCTAGCACTGAAACACTCCACTGCAGCTTGACTTGCAAAGCACCTGTTGGCAGCTGTTGGAGTAGTTTATAGGTTTTGGGACAGAATCAGGATAGAAAACTTCTCGTCTGTGTTCTCTATGTGATATGTGATTTGGCCTTATTTTAGTAAAATATAAATCATTCCTAGGCAAGAATTATACCTGCTCAGCTATAACAACAGCTTTTGCTTTCTAGAAAAAATATCACAAATATTAAATGACATGTTTTTCAATGACTCTCCTTAATACTAATGTTAATATTCTTTGGCTGATATCACCTATGTTGTCTTCCTTTAATCCAGAACTGAAAAACAAAATGATGTTTCATGGAGTGGAAAGAAAATATGACAAATCAGTGGTCGTAAATATTAACCTCATACTGTCATTCGAATACACTGACGGGAGGCTTGGTGTAGGGGGTTATCTGGCGAGTTGTATGTTTTATAAGCTTTATATGTAACAGTGGAATGGTAGAGTTGGAAAATTGTATATGTTAAATTAGAACTCTCAGCAAGTATTTTATATCAAGAGTTTAGTTGAAACATTTCCTTCACAAACTTTCATGTAAATCCCTGTTCAAATATATTCAGTTGAAAATTTTATCATTGCAGTTTATATGTGTAGTTCTTTCTATTATCTCTGCACATTGATAGGTCTCAAAAATGCACTTTTACTGTGGTCCTGGTAAATACATTTTTAATTGTATGTTTGCTGTTTGGAATGAGGGTGATCGACAAAATGGACAGAGGAGTAGGGAAGCCTAGAAAATTTTAGCAAATACAGAGGTCTGAAGGTCCTTCTTGCCTGATGTATGCCAGAGAGCATGGGTAAAACGTGGATGATAAACTTCTGGACTTGTCACAAGGTGTCGGGTGGGTGGAAAAAAGTAACAGAACCAACTTTGAAGCCAATGCTGGCAGGTGCATTTGGGATCTTCCAGATCACTTCTTTCTTGGCATTCCCCCCTTGCTACTCACACCCTCCATTTTGGGCATGGAAAGTCCCCAGCATGTAAATTTAGGTGCTCATGAGTGGGAAGGGGAAAAGCCAACTATGCATCAGCACAGAACAGGACAGGATGAGAACCGGTGAGGCTGCAGGTCAGATAGCCAGCTCAGGAATAAGCTGACATTTTAACATCAAATTTGTCTGACATCAGTGTCTTGTATAACATCAGTGTCTTTAGGGATTAGTCTTATATGACAAAGAAGCCAGTGCCAACCTGAACTCCCTTCCTTCAGTACTTTCAGCAAGACTTAATGAATTTATTTATGATGCCAGTCAAATGTTCCCAGTGTTCTTAAGTCAGAAAACTGAGCAAAAACTTCTATTCAATTGACCACATAGCTTAAGACCTCATTTTCCCCACTATAATGGACAACTAGCACCATTTACTGTCTAAAATCCCTGACAGTTCCAATATACTACAGAAGAATATGTTTAATATAGAATCATATAATAGTCTGGCCTGGAAGGGACCTTTAAAGGTCATCTAGTCCAACCTCCCTGCAAGGAGCAGGGACATCTTCAACCAGATCAGGTTGCTCAGAGCCCCATCTAACCTGGCCTTGAATGTTTCCAGGGATGGGGCATCCACCACCTCTCTGGGCAACTTGTTCCAGTGTTCCCCCACCCTCATTGTAAAAAATTTCTTCCTTATATCCAGTCTGAATCTACCTCCCTCTATTTTAAACCCATTACTCCTTGTCCTGTCACAACAGACCCTGCTAAAATGTTTATCCTCTTTCCTGTAGGCCCCCTTTAGGTACTGGAAGGCTGCTATAAAGTCTCCCAGGAGCCTTCTCTTCTCCAGGCTGAACAGACCCAACTCTCTCAGCCTGTCTTCATAGGAAAGGTGCTCCAGCCCTCTGACCATCTTCATGACCCTCCACTGGACTTGCTCCAACAGGTCTTATATACAAGCTATATAAATACTGTATATCATGTATATAAGTGATACATTTAGGGTTTTACTTTACTTTTCAAACTTAAAAAACTATTGAAGTAAATAAAAATTAAAATACTGTTTGTACAAATGTTTATTAGGCCTTTTTTATTATTATTTTATAGGTCTTGTAGAAATTTGCCTGATGCATCCTCTTGATGTAGTGAAAACAAGGTAAGATTCTGTTTGAACAGGTTTTGTTGACGCTGGAAGATATCCAAATTAGGAGCTGTCAAAAAATACAATGCTAGAACTTCTCCAAGTAAGATAACGTGTGCCTTTAATGGCATTTATATTTACTTACCTGTATCTACAGCATTTGACAGATGGAATTTGAATAGTATGACACATTTCTGATTAGAGGTCATCTAAAGGTGTTAAATCTGGTTTATGACATGTATTTTTAATGTTGTAACAAAATCTTAGACCCCGAAGAGGGCTATATTTAAATTTGCTTACTATATAGATCATCTGCAGTAATGTTTTTATATGTAATTGTGAAAGATCATATTGGTTCCAAAATAATTTTCACAGAATTTTGAGACCTAACAAAAGTAATAAAATAAGGTGTTCCATATTCTCTCTGTCAGCTAAGTAACTTCATAGTTTTATTTTTTTTTACCTTTTTATCTGTCCCTATTTTCTTTTCTGAGTAATAGTGCTTATGTGAGTGTAAATTATTAAGTGACCTGGAAAATTTGTTCAAATGAAGTTTTTTTAGTGTTGACTATTGAGATGGAAAAAGAATAGTTGTGTTTCTGATTTCTTGAATATCTTTTTACTTTTCTATGCTTTTTAGTTTTCATATCAATTCATAAGTGAGTGTTACCATATATGAAAAGCAAGCCAGATTGCAGAAGCATACAATAAGGAGGAAAAAACTTTTCATGCCATGTGTGTTACACGTAATGCCAATAATTACTATACTCTGCTCTAGGTCTGTTGTGTAGGTGGAAAAGCTTCACCGGGAGATTAAGCAGCCCCAAACAAATGATGGGGACAACTGTGGTCTCTGAAATATGCTTGAAGTAGTCAATTATGACTTGAGATTCTAGTTCCAGTTAGCCAATGTGTGAGCTCATTGTGGATGTATTTTTTGCTTTTGTTTAAATCACATTCTGGGGTTTGCCTAAGACCTTGAGATGCACTTTTCTGCAGCTTGCATTTTGCAGAAGGAGGCCATCTGTCTGTGGTCATTGCCCAACACCAGAGGACAGTAAGGCAGGCTCCATCCATATTAACTGCTGCTGAGGTGCTGTAGGTATTCCCCAGCATCTGGAGCTTGCTCAGGCAAGCCTTCTGTGTGCCTTCATAATATGCAATATACTGATTGATATAGAGACAATACACCTGGTAGTTTCAAGAGTCCTCTCTGAGCCAGCCAGTGCCACTGAGAGCTTGCTATTGAAACAAGATTTACATAAAAAGATGAAAATTAAGGGATCAGAAACAGCAGGGTACAAGCAAAACAAATACAAGATCAAATTTAAAAGAAAAAAAAAAAATCTGTCTTACTTTGCTGTCACGTGGTCCTCATAGGATGTTCTTTAGTGACTTAATTTTGGCAGGTTGTGCTGTAACTCACCTGTAGCTGTCAAGCTTTTGGTTTTACCTCTTCCTGTTTTCCTCTTTGTACTAAGCAGGGTTCATGTTCTTCTGTAGCATAAATGTAGCATCAGTGATTTACTTCTCATGTCTTTGATGCCCTTGAGGTTGTCATCCTACACATCCTCGTGCCTCAGGTCTTGGTTGCAAGAACTTAATACATACCCTTGGAATCATTCATTATTTAGGACATGCCACATATCATATATCATAAAAAGCATTAATTGCACAGCTGTTCTGCTAAACTGGCAATCAACAGATGTACTTTCAGCTTTCTGATAGAAACCAGTCATACAGTGGACTCTCAGAATATAAAGACAGACTTCCCCATTTCTATTCCAGATTTTACTGGTTTTGTCATACTTTTGGTAGTGAAAATGCTAATCAGATCTGAGATCCAGAAATGGAAAGCATTAAAGTGTGTACAGGGATGTTTGTGAAGTTGTAACCATTTGAAAAAAAAAATAGTAAGCATTAGGAACTATTACTATGTGAAATCTGAGTCCATAAACACTGCAATTAAAGAAGAAAGGAGGAAAAAAATGAAAGAACAGTAGGTGTGCAGGAGAAATCATATTATGGCTCATGGTGAAACCAAGAGGCTGAGGCAAGTAAAAAAGCCATTAAGCAAATTTCTTCCTTTGAAGAAACTTCAAGTGAAATTAAGTCAACTCTTCCATTGAGTTTGCTGCAACTCTTTGCAGAAGTGGGCAGCACCCAAGTGATAGTTTTTTCTGTTTTATTGATGCAGGTGTATCAGAGATATTACACATATTTTGCAGTAACTTTTCTGCTGATCTTAGCAGATGTTCGTACTTGAAAATACTTACCTTTTGAAAGTCAATGACAAAACCAAGAATAGAATATCCTTTGATCTTATCTGTCATTCCATTCTATGTTCCTAACATGATGCCACTTCCTTTCATTTGGTAATGGTCCAAATTTACTGTAGCAGATTAATTCTTTGATGACCTTGGAGAAGTTCAAATGAAACATTGTTTTAATTCTGAACTTTGGGTTTAGAATATTTTATAATACGTTTTCGTTTACTTTATTCCTTTGTTGCAGTGCCCCTAGGGACTGCAGTGCACCTACTCTTTTCCAACATGATATTGATAATCTGTCATTTCCTAATCTCTTCTAGCTATTACAGTTTTGGTGGGTTTAGGTTTTTTTTTTTTCCTTATGGTTAGGTGAAAGGATATATCGAAGCACCATTTGTTGATTAATTCTTACAATGTTTTGAGTTTCCTGCCTTGTTTATATGACGTGTTTGTTTGGTGGAAAGAGTCCCGTGGCCTTTTCAAACTAGTAGAATCTTATTTGATCTAAGTTAGCATTCTGAAGAAGTTTAGGGAAGATGCCAACGGCTCACATCTAGTGGACTGCTGGCTTAGCATCTTTGCTTCATTGATTGTTTTTTGTGTGTGGATGTGTATGTTTTTGATAAAATAATTGGAGCTCCTGTCAAAGATTATTTTGAAGCACTTGAAAATTATTTGGCTCTTTTGTGACAACATTTTGCAATATCTGTTTCTGTGTTTAGTAATTTTCTATTATTCTACAGTAACAATCCTAAACTTGTTTTTCTCCTCACGCCAACGCAGGAGCAATATAGAGAGAGATATAAAATACACGTTTGTGAACTATAGACAAGCCAAATACTTAATGGAGTGGTTTTTGCTAAATGTACATTTGAAAATAATTTTATTCTGTTGTCTATTAGAACACAAAAGATCATTACTTTAAGAAATTCATGTGAGTGAGCTAACTAGATGGAGATAACTATGATCTATTGTTTTAGCTCTACGAATCTCATTCTTTGAAATACAACTCTTTTCTCTATTACAAGACCTATTGGTATAGTTTCTGATGAAAGACTTAAAAAACTATACAAAACTTTTAATGTCCCAGTATAACAGAGAATCTAATAGCTGTTATATTTATCAGTAACCTTTATTATGAATTTATCCATTTGCAGATTAAATAAGGTACTGAATCTCTGCTCTTGTCCTTCTAAATACAAGTTTTACAGAATTTGGTTTATGTGTGTGCCTATGTATGAGCAGGGAGAGCAGTAGCAAGCAAGAGTTTTCTGGTACAGATACAGTCAAGACATAGAAGGTCTACTTTTTAATTAAGAAACCTAGATGATCTTTCTTTACTGGCAAGTGAGGAGAAAAGTGTCTTAGTCTGGATAAAGAATTGGTTTTGCTTATTTTGGGCCCTTTTTTGGGTCTTAAGTGTGGTGCAGACTGTAATGTCATTTTTATCCATCAGATGTACCACAGGGTGTGCTGGATCATGATAGGTAGGACAATGCATTGTTGTATATGTTACTTTAAAAGTAAAAATAGTGAAGTGCTTTTCCAGATAGAGTTTATCCTTTGTGTCCTAGTGGCAGATGTTTTGGCTTAAGCAAATGTACAAAAATCAGAACTTAATAACATTTAATTGTTGGAAAATTAACACTTGTGCAGCAGCTCGCGGGTGGAGTTGGTGAGAGAAAGGAAGAGAATTACAGGGAGTTGTATGAAGACACAGGAAAGCTAACGTTGTTTGAGGGATCAGTCAAGCAAGCCTGACTGATAACTGGAGGATGTTACTGTGGTCTGTCTGATGGCTCCAGGTTATGTTCTGATGTAGTCCTATAGCACTGAGTAGCTTTTTTTCAGAAAAAAAAAATGTTATTTTTTAAAAAAATTTGCTCCTACTGGGTTGCTAGCATAAAACTGACATTTTCAGGAGCTTGATAAGTTCTGAACTACATGCACTGACATATAATTTGCCTTATTATTATATTTTAACACCTCAAAAATGCATGCAACCAAGTGTTGTTGCAAAATTAGAACTATGACTAGAAATAAAATTTTGGCTGATATTTCCTCATATTTATAAGTTGTTTACTTTTCTATCTGCTTTGTCTTTTTCATTGATTACCACTAGTATTTATACAGATGAGTTTTAGTGACTCCACTATTCTTGAAAACTAATTTTAAAGTTGCCTGTGCAAGTATTCATACATATGTGAAATATATATTGAAGCAGAAATGGTAATTTTGGATATGACTTGGTATTGTGTAGTTAGGAAATGGAAATCATACTTGTAACTTTTTTTAACAGTTGTCTGCATGACAGAATTTAGTAGAAAACAAATACAAAGAAATGTATGATTAAGTGCTTTCAAATAATAAAGAAAAAATAACAGGCATCACCAAAAACTTTCAAATACATAACACATTTGAAAATATTTGTGCCTGGAAGTCCTATGAACAGAAAACATGTTATGTGGATTAGATGAATCATTTACTTATCTCTTTCATTTTGACAGTAATTTGACATCAGTATATGTTTTGGGACAAATATTGGAAAGAAAGATGGTTTCTCTCATGTCAGACTAATACAAAATTTTGCTCTAGATCTGTGTTGACTTCAGTGAAGATACATTAGTTCATATCATTTGAGGATTAAGGGTTTTTTACTTCCAGACAATGTGTTTGAAGAGTGGTAAAGGTTATCATAAGCCAACTACCATCTAAAGGACTTGGATAAAGTCTAGTTTATTATTTTATCAGGAGAATCATCAGGGTAAATTGTGTCCTAACAAATTAAACATATATTCAACAAGCAGTGTTTTAGTACTTCTCTGGTTAATCCAAATAACAACAGTTCCAGATTATTTTAAGTTTTTTTGCTCTTTATTAAACAATCTCTTCTATTTTCAGACATAATTACATATTCATAACACAGCCTCACATTGGGATGGGTGTGCTGTTTGGAAAACTATGTCTAAGAGAGACACAGAAGACATTTTTCAAAAGCATTTACTTCAGTTTGTCAGGAGAGTAAGTTAATAAGTGTAACTTGTTTTCCTAATCCACCTATTTGACCTCCCTGTTTTTTTTTCTTAAAGCTATTTCTCACCTTTGGCAGAAACTGGGGAAGTCCATGCAGTCCATGTTGCTTGTACTTTTTACACAGTTCAGCATTAGATCAGCATCTTCATGTGAACTGACTTTCCATCTTATGTGTGATCCAGAACACCAACATTAAAAAAAAATTAGATCAGTAATTCACCTTAGAAACTTTGGAGAAAGTTTTCATCTAGTAATGACAGAGATTTCATGATTTGCCAGTCTTTCTGCAAAAATCTAGACCAACATCATGGATCTAAAGCCCCAAATTTAGAAAATAATTTGGGATCTAAGTCCAGATTTGGACTCTGCATTACAGACCCATTTCTAGTTAGCAAATGTTCTGCTGATTTGTGTGCATGTTTATCCATTTTGTTCCTTTGTTCCAATTCTGTCATTTTGGTCTTATTAAAAAAGTTCAGCTTACTACATGTGTTTCCGATCTCATTCCATCTGTTGTTTTGCAAGAGCTACTTCCTTTATACCATTAATTCCTCTTTGATTTCTGGTCTTTATTGTTTGAATAAGCAGTAGTGGAGCCTGTTTCTGAAAAACGTTGGTTTAAGGAAGAGTTCATTGTCCTTATACAATATTACCATTTCCAAATGACCATGGCTCAGTTGCTTCGCATCAGGCCATGTTAAGTTCACGTTACTTGATGCAAACTTCTTGAGATAGATTTGTAACAGTTTTAAGCAGAAAACAGTCTTCCTATCCTGGGAAAATTATCAGGATAGCAAACAATTCTGTACTGGAATGAACAGTTCAACTCTCAGAAGACTGTTAGAAAAACAATGAGTTTTGGCCAACAAAACTCTTAATTTAATTAATTTTGAATTTTGGAAGTTTTTACTTCCATTCCTTTTTTTTTTCTTTTCAACTACTTTTAAGTAATTTTGAACTAGGAAAACAGACGTTTTGGGCTGAAAATGTAGATGGCAACATTCATCGTCAACTAAAAGAAGTGTATAAAAATGTATTGAAACTGATCATTTCCTGAGAAATGGTTTTTTCATTTTACAGAAAAAAACCCTAGTAAAAATAATCCCTGACCAACTAAACTTGTTGTCCTTATTTCAACCAAATGTCAAGGCTTTTCTCTGGGATTAGTGTTACTTGATTTATCAGTGGCCTTTGGCACAATTTTTCATAGGGTTTGTGTGCATATTGGAGCTTATACTCTAGTTTTGGCATTTGAGTTTCAGCATTGAAATTCTTTGAATATTTCCTTACAGATCCAAGTTTTGTATAGTAAGAACTTATCTCAAGTTTACAATAATTTGCATGTGAATGTGATCCAAGGCTCTGTAATTTGCCCATTGTTTTTCCTTCTGTGTACAATCTGTTAGGATTGAATAAGGGCACAAGGGTTAATAATTCCGGCTAGATATACTATTCCAATTTAAATCCTTCTGTGAATTAAAGAACAATATTGATGTGCACTGTTAAACAGATGCTCTGATTTTCAGTGCAAAGTGATTTCTGTTCCTGTGTGCTTTTTTTTGTATTTGTAGGCACACCATATGTATATTTTATAAAGAGTGTCAAGATCCTTCGGGATGAAAGAAACTGTATAAATGAAGACAGTGTAGAAACACTTGGATTCTCTTTGTAGTATCTCAAAATTTCCAGAGATAATCAGGACATTTACATGAGTCAGAAACCATGACCAAGTCTTTCTGGCAAAAATGAAATTCAGTTTGAAATGTTTTGGATACGTGGGTCAGCTGACAGATCTGGAAAAATATAGCCGTATTTTTACAGAAAATACCTTGTAGTATTACATTGTGTATTATGGTTTGTATTAAACACAATATATGTGTTTAATTATTTTATTTGTTTAGATTCCCACAGCCTCGGGATATGCCATTGTATTACTGTCAAAAACAAACAAACAAACAAAAAAAGAATTAATATAACTTATGGTAACGTACCTTTTTCGAGTTATGTAAATTGTCTCAGTACCCCTTATACTCTAATAGTGAGAAAGAAATAATGTTAAGAATCTTAGCTGTCAATGTGATGTGGACTGTCCTGTACATTGATTATGAATCTGATTCATTTATTTGGACACTGGATATCTCTTTCCCTATTCATGTGCTTGTTCATGGCAATGAGGAACAGTACCAGAACTGCTAGCCTTTTACCCAGGGCTGTACTGGAGACAGTTTATACCACTTCTGTAGAACCAATACTTAAAATCACAGCCAGTTCCCAAATGAGGTGTTGCAGCCTTTGTCCACCATGTCCTCCCTCCTCCTGCCGCTGCTGTACCAGTGCTCAGAAATCCCCATCCCGCTGCTGAGTTCAGCAGCCTCGCCTCACTGCTCCACTCCTCTCCGCTCCTCTCCTCAATTCCTGCCTGCCTCTGTAAGCTTCTTGGCCCCAAACCACAGCTTTTGTCCAACCTATTTTAAAGTGTGCCAGGTGACAAGCTCCCTCTGTTTCCCTTGGGAGGCTCCTGCAGAGCCTATTGCTTCTCACAGCCAGGAAGCATTTTCAAATGTTCCAATATTTCCATTATGCAGTTTCACCCATAACTACCTACATCTCCTTTAGCATATATTGTTCCCTTTCCTCTTTGTTTATTCCCTTTAGACACAGTAGATGCCTGGCATGTCCCCATTTTTTGTTTCCCAAGCCTAAATTAGTGTGAGATAATCAAAGAAGCTCTTTAAATAATCTTTTCTCTGTATCAATCCTGTGTTTAAAATATAGGTTAAGTGAAACCATGAGGGATAGAGTGGAATGAGAGCAAGAGCGGAAAGCAAAAAGTGGAGGGCTAGGAGGTGAGAAAGTACATGGGATTCTATTTACAAGAAAAATACATGCTGAAAATAAGTATTTAAGGTGGGAATTGGGGAGTGGAAATGGACAGATGTTAGCATAGTTACAAAAGTAGTCTGGAGACAAAGAAACGGGATAGTTTTTAAAATGTAAGCATTTTAAAGTAATATTTTAAATAAGGATTAAGCAGCTGGGAAAGGTTACATAGGCTATGAGTTGGAGACATCTATAGTGTACAGAAGATTTTTTTAAAACAGTCTAACAAAGCAACTAGTTGAGTTATTAACAGATGTTAATGATTTGTCAGTGGTATAAAACACTAAGATCACATTCAGGGGTGGACCGTGGTCATGCCTGATTTCTCCATGGACAAAAATTTTGCATTAGACCACTGTCATGCCTGATTTCTAACCATGGATGGAACATGCCTAGAATAAAACAAACAAGGAACCACTTTGTTGAAAAAAAAAAGGGGGGAAAAAAGGAAAAAAAAAAACCCTATATTTACTTCTATAAGTATTTGATCATGTAGCAAAATGAGTGGGAGAGAGTTTAAGTATGGAAAAATCACTATTTAATGTCTTAATTCACA
>WHYT01017326.1:583697-620586 GCA_009806455.1 Tetrax tetrax
TAAAAAAAAAAAAAAAAAAACCTAAGGAAATATTTGCAAGTTTTTAGCTGCTGCAATGTTGTAGTAAGCTGATGACTCCCTGGTGAGAAGGCAGCGGGTTAGATTGTGCTTTTACAACCCAAATTGAGCCAGGGGCAGAGCTCAGCGGCACCAGCTGAAGAGCAGCACACAGAAGGAATTGTGTCTCCCAGGTGTTGTGACCTTCCTGGTTTTCCCTTATCCCAGTAATGGATTGTTGATCAATAGCAGTACTACCTTCTCATACCCACAAAAGTACTGCCATTCCTTATACCTTTTTATCCATTTCCGGAAATCTGGAGCAGGGACAAAATAGTACTGGATGCCACATACGTCTGCAGTGGGGTGGTTAGAAAGTGCTGCAAGTGCCCCTATGTACATGATGGAGTTCTGGGTCGGTAATAGAGAGAAGAGAGATATATTTTTGAATGCTGCATGTGATAGTATCCATCTAGCATCTGTCCAGATGTAGGAACATAGATCAAGGTGGTTTGTTCCCAGAGATATGTGTAGATACTAGCACACTAGTGAGCTGAATCAACTCAATGCAAGACTCAGGCAAGTGCTAGAGACAGTATAAGGGAGGAAGGAGTACAAGACAAATGGGAATTGCGTTGGAGAATGTGCCTATGGGCAGCAGCAGGTGTTTAGATTATTCTGCAGACTTGTGGTGCTTTTCACTGAGTGAGTCAGCTACAAACTGGAAGGACCAAACCAAGTAGTTCTGAGATTGGTAAACTGGAATACACATTAGGAAAAGAAAAGCAAAAAGGAAAAAAAAACTTTTTTTACTTTCTTTGTGTCTTGGAAATAAGTGAATGAAGGCATAGTTTATTTGAAAATGTGGTTCTGCAACATTTTAAGCTCAATTCTTTTTGAATTACATTTGTTCCCTTGACATGCAGTGGCAGTTCAGGGAGCTGACACAGTGCAAAACTGATCAATTAATCATTTTCTGGTTGTATTTCTTTTTGACCAGCTTGATTTCCTGAATTGTTTCCTCACACAATTGTGTAACGGGCAATACCAGGATAAAGAAAGGGGCAGCCCAGACAGGTCATCAGTGGCAATCACCAAACTGTATGCTAAAGGTATGCATGAAAGGCATATGTGTATACACTATCATTAAACTGGAGTATGATGTTTTAATCTGGTGAAAGGGTGGTCTGACACTAAAAGAGTTAGTCCTGCTCCTGGTTCCTTGCGACCCAACTCCTTTCTCTAATGTTTGTAGTATGGCCCCACCATTTCCCTTATGTCAGATCTAGCAATTGCAAAACTGCAGGGGAAAAAAAATTCAGTTTGATGATATATCAGAAAATTAAAAATTAAAAAGTGTTTTCTAGTGGCTACATACTGTTAGATCAGCTCTGTTGTAATGCAAAACTGTGTCCTAATCAACGATGTATATGTATGCATTTATTATGTGTCTAAGTGAAATATGATGTTTCATTTGCATGATTGACATTTTTTTTATCTCATCTGATAGAACATATTTCATAGGGTTATATCTTCTCTTAAAATGTGAAGTCCAGTTAGTATGGACAAAAATATTCCTCTGAAGGTGTAAGTTAACTTCCACCACAGGGTGAATAAAAGTAATGCAAGAATAGATAGGTGAAAATAATGCAAGGTTAGATATGTAAAAGACTTCCCTAATTTAGTCATTGAAAGGTGAATTTTTAAGTTAATAGCAATACATCCTTTTCCTTTTCATATCTCCTCTTTTTCTTGCCAAATTGTTTTGTTATCCAAACAATTTGACAAGAAGTGAAATGGCTTACAATTCAATTGTTATATAGATAATGCATTGTAACAGTGTATAGCATATGTCTCAGGAAATTTATGAATATACTGAAATTTCATGAGACAGGAAGTTCCAATTTGCAGTTCATTGTTGCTAAAAGGACCAGATGCTTATCTCCCTCATTCGGTAACACTCCTTACACAAGCTGTAGACCTTGTTGTCATTTCCCATGGGCCTGTACAACATATCAACCTAGGAGAAGACTAATTGGTACAGTTTCTAATGAATTTGTTAATTAAATCAGCTTATTAGAAGGGTTCAGTGAGCATCAGAACTCTCACAGAGAAAGGAGCAGGACTGCACACCGAAAAAGGAGTAGGAATAGGGGAGAAGGAATTGAGGATGAAAACTCCCTCTTTTGTTTTGCATGAACTGTCACTTCAGTTCAATTGATTGTGGAACAACTTAAGTTAGAGGCATCAGACCATTTGAATCATGGATAAATTAATTCCTGTTCTTCAGAGTACTCATTTATTAGCTCAGCAATACTTAATTCATGTCTCTAAATACTTTGCCAAATTTGAATGAATAAAGGATTCCTAAAGTTGCCTGTTAATAAAATTGTGCAATAATGCAAAATTTCTTGCTATTATTACCATAACAAATGATTGCACGTTACAAAAAGCTGTTGACTTTTCTGTGAAACATGTAATTAAGGTTGAAATTTCATATTACAGCTTCAGCAGATGTAATAATTCATGGCTAGTAAAGGAGGTTCACACTTCCTCATGCCAGCCCTGCATTCAGCAGAGTCAACCCTCTAACTTGGCCAAAAGCCAATTCAACAACAAGAAATTTTTTTTTTTTTTAAATAGAACAAACTGTCAATCAAAGAGTAAGTGTAGGTGTAGAGGGAGCAATATAGAAGGAAGTAAATTGAGACTTCTCTCTCCAGGCAGCAGTGTGGATTTTTCATTTAGTTCTGCTGAGCAGCATGACACACCACCCACTGTAGGAGATCAGATCTGAGACCATCTAAGGAACCTGAAGGTGCACAAGTCCATGGGACCTGATGAGATGCATTTGCGGGTCCTGAGGGAACTGGCAGATGAAGCTGCTAAGCCACTGTCCATCATATTTGAGAAGTTATGGCAGTCTGGTGAAGTTCCCATTGACTGGAAAAGGGGAAACATAACCCCCATTTTTAAAAAGGGAAAAAATGAAGACATGGGGAACTACAGGCTGGTCAGTCTCACTTCTGTGCCCAGCAAGATCATGGAGCAGATCCTCCTGGAAACCATGCTAAGGCACATGGAGGTGATAAGGTGGTAAGGTGGAGGTAATAAGGAGGTGATTGGTGACAGCCAACATGGCTTCACTAAGGGCAAATCATGCCTGACCAGTTTGGTGACCTTCTGCAATGGGGTTGCAGTGTTGGTGGATAAGGGAAGAGCAACTGACGTCATCTACCTGGATTTGTGCAAAGCATTAGACATTGTCCCATGCAACATCCTTGTCTCTAAACTGGAAAGACATGGATTTGATGGACAGACCACTCGATGGATAAGGAATTGACTGGATAGTCACACTCAAAGAGTTATGGTCAATGGCTCAATGTCCAAGTGAAGACTAGTGGCGAGTAGCATTCCTCAAGGGTCATTGTTGAGACCAGCGCTGTTTTGTCAGCAACATAGACAGTGGAATTGAGTGCACCCTCAGCAAGTTTGCCATGACAAATCATCAGAAAAGTACTAAAAGAATGATGATGAATGTGTCATGCTCACATGCATTATGAGTAACATGAAAAGCATCTCATCCATTGGAAAAAACATAATCCCAGAGAAAATCACACCTGTAGAACACGGTTAAGAGTACCAGATATCTTCAGCTGGCTCTGCTACAGAAGCTAGTATACATGAGATCTTTCCCTAATTAGCCAAACAGTATTTTGGGATCAACTAGCTGCATTACTGATGCCATTTCTACTTACTCACTTTGCAATTTCTGTATAAATATATACAGCAGAAGTACTGAGAGCTGCTGAAGAAGAAGAGTAAAGTCTTATTCTTGTCTTTTAGTGCTATTCTGACAGCTCAAGGAACCTTGAGGGAGATTTTGGCACTGGAAAGTTTTCTTAATGGAACAGAAATCCTTAGGTGGTAGGTGGTATAGAAGTGGATTAATGGCTCTGCTTCACCTGTTCCTCACAAACTCTTGTATGGGAATAGGTAATTCTGGAAAGAAGTCAATGATCAGAATATCTTTTATACTCCAGCTTTTTTGTGGCTGCCAGGACAGACCCTTGTGACTCATAGGAATTCAGCATCAATTAGAACAACTCCCAGAGTTGTGTTATATGTGCTGGGGCTACAACAGTTCCACTATTCTTGGCCGGTCTGAGTGCAGTGGAGCTACACGAAACGGCTTTGAAAGGCTTGGCCCACAGTCCTTCCTCCCACTTAGTCACATTGCTTTAGGATAATGTAAACTTCAGTCTTCGGTGACAAATCATAAAACTCGTACAGCACAGGGCCAATTCACAGGTGCTCTTGGAAGGCATAATTTGTGCAGTTGCACCAAATTTAAATTGACGTGAATAAATAGCCAGAAGCCTTTGGGAGGAGATTATTTTGTTATCTGCAGACAAGTTAGCTTCTAAACAAACAGTTTCTTGAAATACTGGTGTTTGAAAGCTTCCGTGTTTGAAAAACATTTTTTATTTTTTTATTCAGAGCATAATAAAACCCAGAATAAACAGAACTTTGACCAGCTAAAGTTTTGGCGACTTGTATGTCAGAAAGCAGAGACAAAAATGATAGAAGAAAACATCTTTTTGTGATATATTAGCCATTAGAATTTTCAGTAAACTTTTCAGATTTCAAAATGATGAAGCTACTGCTTTGGAAGCTAGTGTGAAACTGCAGAAGTTATATGGATGCAGAATGCTCCTTGTACTTCATATATTCTGAACACTGTGCAAGCAGTCTTTGCAGCAGTCCTAAGAACATCATAAAAGTTTTAATTCCTATCAAACAGAAGAAAGAGAGAAGTAAACAGAAATCACTTCCATTAGTCAGTGGCAGAGCAAGGACTGCAATCCTCTCAGCCTCACACCTTCGTCGGAGAAGGTCTCCTGAAGCATACCAGGACTACCAAGGGTGTCCTGAAGAACAGTCCTAGCTGTCCCCTCTGTCCTTCTGCCAAAAGTTACTGCCTCAGTAGCAGAAGTGTGCTAGAAGTGAAAATGAACTACATGTACTACAGCTTACAGACCATCAAATTCACTTGACATTAATTCCATTAAAGTGAAGGCTGTGAGCAAAAATACCTGAGGGGCATTTCATTTTGTTCCTTCTACTACAAAGTGGTGACAGGGGCAATGTGTCAGGACAGGTGAGTGAAAGTAATATACCCTTGATTACAATGTTGTAAGATCCATTCCACAAAATCCTGTGGCTCAGAATAATGAGTTACATACACCCAATATTGGTGAATAATTTGGCATGATGACATAAGATTTTTTGGAAATTCACAGTGATATATATGCCTGTGACTTTAAATAGATAAGAAAATATGAAACATTTTTAAAGGGCAGTCTAAGTTTACCTTTCACCAGGGCACTGCCACAAGACTGTGCAGCACCCTTCATGCTCCACTGAGCATTGAAATAGGGATGGAGTATTTCAGATGCTCTGCACTGATGGTCTGCATGGGCTTGAGTTCATGACATGGAGTATTTTAGCCAGGTTTTGTTAGAAATTCAGTTTTGATAAATGTAAACTTTTTTATTTGTTGGAATTTTCCTCTAAATTGACAAATGTTTTTCAAAGTGAAATTTTCCCATAGCAATCCACTTTATCAAGCTGGAATTTTTCTTTAATTTTGCAGTAAATGCACTATCACTGTATTAGTGATCTCTATTAAAAGGATCTGTAGAAAATATTTGAAGGTGTATTATCTTGTTCTGTTTCTCAGGTCTATTCCATAATGTGGGTTAGTTCCCACTCAGAAACCTCTGACATGAATTGGGCACATATGTCTGTGCTGGAGGGGTCCAATTCAAAGAATATTTAATGGATGTGCAAGTTGTATAATGTCTGGACACATAATCGAAGGCAAAGTTTTGAATAAATAATTTCAGTGTAGTTACATTTATTTTATCTGCAATACTGACTTTACAATATGGGCCTATACATCTAAAATTGTTGGACTACATATAGAAAAAAATATATTATGTGCTTAATAAGTACATAAAATTGAGGGACAGTAGTCTAGGTATTGATCTTTTTCTGTCCTTGTCTTTTGTAATGCTGTGCTTTGTAGTATCATAAGCTGCAAGTTTTCCCTTTTGCACCAGTGTATTTTAGTACTTTTCTTGTACACTAAGCAAGTTGAATACAAGTACTTACACGCAGAGAATTTAATTGCACTTTCTGTTGTTATAAATACTTCTGTAATGCAAAAGAATTGCATTGACATTTTAATATGCTGTCACTTTAAGATACTGCATGAAGTGTGAACAGAGCACAGGCACTTTTAACAGGTGTCTCTAATTGTAAGTTTGTTTCTTAGAAATAGCCATAATGTAAAATTTGGTGAAACATGTAGATTCAAGGTGTTTGGATCCTGCAGCACGCTAACCAGGTTTTCCTTCGGCTGCTGGTAAAAACAAATTGGGGTGTGTAATTGATTTTTTGTAAGTAAAGCTTTTATGTTTGCTTTGAGTTCAAACTCCATCTTTTTCTTGTTATGTTTTTGTCCCTTAGGAGGGATTGCCACATAGACTTTTAGAAGAAAAGAGTTCAGTGTATTCGTTTATTTTAGCAAATAGGATGTTTCTATTACTTTCAGATTTTGCCAGTCTGTAACTGCAGAAATAATCGTGAAAAGGGTGAAAGCCAGATCAATTACATGTTTTAAAAGTGTATTTTCATTAAATTTTCAAAGTGCCTGTTATGTTCAAAGGGAGTTCAAGATTGTCTTGTTCACAGAATATTTGAAAAGCCCATTAAAAGAAACAGATCCATCCAGAAAAATGTCTGGATTGTTGGATGGAGTGTACTTACTTAAAAAAATGGCAAAAGTAGAGCATCCACATGCATAAAGTTTTTTCAGATTTTCAGTGGGATTGCTACTAGTTCCAGAATTTGATAGAAAAATAGCTTTAAACAAAGGACCAGATTACAAACCTGGTAACAAAAGTTAATGTTGATTTTCAAAATGAAAAAAAAAGAAACCAGTTTTCTTACATAACAAATTAATTATGAACAAGCATCTTCTACAAAGTTTACGTAGTTAACAAGATTTTATTATAAACAGTTATTCTTTTCCAATTTGGCAGAAAGATAAACTGTGTAAGTTCTTCAAAGTTATATACTTAACATTTAGTGAACATTTCAAGATCAAATATTTCACTAATTTTGCAAATACGTTTAGATTGATCACAGAAAATTATGGAAGTTTATTTATTAGTTAAGCTGTACTTAAAGTAAAGGAATTCTGATCAATTTGCTAAGAATTGCCTCCAGCTGTGCTGGTTTCCGTCATGTAGTTAAACAGAAGCTCACCATAGTTTGATCTATTTGTCCTCATTTTCATGGTCACTGAAGTAAAGTTTGATGGGCTCAGCAGCAGTCATGTGTTCCTTGAATATTCAGGAGCTTATCCAGAGAGGCAATGAAAAACTTTAAAGTACTTGGGGAAAAAAAAAATATATATGATTTTCTGACATTACTATAAATTAATATGTACATCAGTTATACTTTTTGATATCTATATGTGCATCAACGATACATTTTAGTATCTATGAAGAAGCCAAGCAATAAATTCTTAATTTCAAGATAGAATTGGTGGAGTAAACTCTGATCTGGAATGGACAATAACCTCATCATCATAGCACATAGCTAAGAAGTGAGAGAACAAGTTCAAATTCCTCCTCTCCTGAATCAGAAGTCAGACTTGGACTTGACCTTCCCAAACCCTACACAGGTGCCTTGACCTCTGAATCTCTGTGGTGTAATTCTTTATTAAAACATCAGTAACTGCTCTAGGCAAGACTAAAAATGTGAATCATGATTAAGACATTCCTCCAGCATTTTAACTTGTGCACATGGTTCAACTATAGACTGTGTTGTCACAAAGCAAGAACTTCAGCGTGTTTCTGCAAGATCCTATTGCAAGTACTGTAGCCACTAATATCCTGCTTCTCATTTCTTCATCAACTACAACGCTCCTTTATCAAAATAACAAGATGGAAGGTCCCATTTTTACTCCTTACAAGAATTTTTTAAAAAATTATTTCTGTGTCAAATGGATCCATTCTTAAAATGACTGCCATATGTACATCTATACTGCAGGTGCAGAATCATGCACACTTAAGATACGGAACATTTTTATGTCTTAACACTGTCCATGATTTTTCCTGCATCTCCCCTCTGGGTAGCATGTGTGTAATATCCCCAAGTGCCACAAGTTAAGCTGGCACTTCAGCTCTTGCCCTCAAGAGTGTGATTCCAAACTTGTATTATTCTTGAGCTTTTTCACTGGATCTCATTTTAGTTGAACTGTAATTAAAAAAATTCTGAATCAGTGTTACTCTTTCAAAAGATACCATTACTCCTTTGGGGTGCTGAATCTGGCCTGGTGACCACAGACGTTGATGATAGTATATGTTTGTTTCAGCATTATCTCTACTCCCTGCAAACAGGAAGTCTTGTTCTTCACACCATTTCATATCCTGTTCATTTCTTGACAAGGGTCAAAAGTGGTATCTCCTTCCGTACTTACTCTGTTCAAAATCTTCACTGTTCCTTCAGAGGATTAAGAACTTTTGCACGAAACTATAAAATACATGGCTACTGCACTGGAGATTCTTTCACCTCTTGTGGTAGATTCTCAAGCCTATGTCTGATATGCTTTCATAGTGCTCAGGTCATCACCTCCATGTGTATTTTAATTTGGGGGTAGCTCATGGTCATCAGTGATGATCGATGTTTATCACAACAACAGCATTTTTCCTTTTCTTAGACCATGGTGAAAAACATCATGATTAAGCGCAGCAAGGAGTCCGTCTGCCTTACCAGACTATGTGTTAGACTTGCATACCGCAGAAACATAAAATAGTCTGGCCTGGACAGGACCTTTAAAGGTCATCTAGTCCAACCTCCCTGCAAGGAGCAGGGACATCTTCAACCAGATCAGGTTGCCCAGAGCCCTGTCCAACCTGGCCTTAAATGTTTCCAGGGATGAGGCGTCTACCACCTCTCTGGGCAACCTGTTCCGGTGTTCCACCACCCTCATTGTAAAAAATTTCTTCCTTATATCCAGTCTGAATCTACCTCCCTCTATTTTAAACCCATTACACCTTGTCCTATTGCAACAGGCCCTGCTAAAGAGTTTCTCCCTATCTTTCCTGTAGGCCCCCTTTAGGTACTGGTAAGCCACTATAAGGTCTCCTAGGAGCCTTCTCTTCTCCAGGCTGAACACCCCCAACTCTCTCAGCCTGTCTTCATAGGAGAGGTGCTCCAGCCCTCTGATCTTTGTGGCTTCAACTCCTGTACTAATAGAGATTCTTCGCTGGCCTTTTGGGGTTATTTCCAGAACCATAAGAACAGACAAGTATGTAACAATGGATGTAACAATTGACATTTTAAAAATATGTTAATCATAGAGTTTGCGGGAAATCTGAATATGGGTAATTCATTTTATTCCTTTCACTTGTAGTGTTTCTACAATTGCAGCTGTATGTGCTACTGGTACATAGCACAATAGCTTTAGATAGGTTAACGTTTTAATATACAATCAATGGTCATAAATTCCAACTGCTTGATGTTTTTCCTGTGATATGTTTTAAACTAAGGTCTACTGGTTTTGATCTTTATCCCTGACATTATTGCTAAACATATTTTTAGGATGCTTTCAGTTTTTCCTAAGAAGGTTTTATTCTGTGATAAATTACTAGACAAATGTACTACAAGAGGGTCATTCTTTTCTTCCTTACCTAATTTTTGTGAAGCATTACTGGTTAACTTTGTGGAGGAAAAATTGAAAGAGTTTAAACTTTCAAGGATTAAAGACCACTTAAAGAGCTAAAATCAGCTGTGCTGAAAAGGCATGTGCATGGCAGTTTTAGGTAAATGCTCTTTCTGTGATGATTTTTTACTTTTGTGATTAAGATTAAAATATCTATTTTCTGAATCACTCTTCCTTTTACAGCAAGCTAAACTTAACTAAAACCAGAAGAGTAAGCATCTTAAAATCAAATTAAATTATGGACAATACTCCCACAGGGTTCTTGAGCTAATTCTAGGAGCTTTTCTTTTGAAATGAGTCCATCCTTAGTATTTTGTCAGAATCATCTACTAGGTAATGTGGCCAGAAATATTGCCAAAGAATAAATTGTTCCACTCAGGTTGGAGATATATAGCTGAAACAGAGATGGAAGAGCTGTGCAGTGTACAGATGTGGACACTGCATTTGTCATTGTTGCAGGAGCTTATGTGCAGTAAATCCCCTCCTGACTAGTTTAGAACAGTTTCTGTCTTCAGGGACCTGCTGACTTCTGCTGTTTCTTTGGTTTTAATGCAAATCCAGTCTTCCTAAGGTCCCTGTCAGCAGAATTTATCTTTTAAATCAGTAGGTAGAAGTCTGAATATAGTTGTGCTTACATGATTCAAGCTTTAGAAAGACAAGATTTTGAAAAGATGCTTCTAATGGCCAATCATCTAATACATTCTTCTGCTCAAAGATCATAGAATCATAGCATGGTTTGGGTTGGAAGGGACCTTAAAGATCATCTGGTTCCAACCTCCCTGCCATGGGCAAGGACACCTTTCACTAGACCAGGTTGCTCAGAGCCCCATCCAATCTGACTTTGAACACTTCCAGGGGTGGGGCATCCACAACTTCTCTGGGCAACCTGTTCCAGTGCCTCACCACCCTCACAGTAAAGAATTTCTTCTTTAAGTCTAATCTAAACCTACCCTCTTTGAGTTTAACACCATTACCCCTTGTCCTATGACTACATGCCCTTGTCAAAAGTTCCTCTCCAGTTTTCTTGTAGGCCCCCTTTAGGTATAGGGAGGCCGCTATGATGTCTCCCCAGAGCCTTCTCTTCTCCAGGCTGAACAACCCCAACTCTCTCAGCCTGTCCTCACAGAAGAGGTGCTCCAACCCTCTAATAATCTTTGTGGCCCTCCTCTGGACCTGCTCAAACAGGTCCATGGGTAAGATCCTTCTTTCTCCTCCTCTCTCTCTCCCTTTCTCACTCACTCTTCTTCTCCTTCCACTAGGCTCTTGAATTTTCAAAGGCTAGAATTTAGCCCAGGGTGGTTTCGGTCCATGGTGGAGGCCACAGCACAGTGTGGTGCTGAGTCCCTATTCTCTTCCTGGGCACAAATCTACTTCCACAGCACAACCCCTTCTTCCCTGCCATTCCAGGGCTCCTGCCTCTTGTTCTGCTGCTTTGATTCTCCCTTCATTTCAGCACAATCTCACTGCAGATTCCTTTTGGAGGACCTGTAGACCTTCCTGAGCCTATACAAGGCAGAACTGCTCTACTCTGACATTTTTCAGGAGGGAAGGAGTGTGGAGCAGTGAGACTATGCATGTGAAGCCAACTCAGCTCTGAATAGGGGAATGGTGGGGAAAGAGGGGGCAGGATGGTCAGAAGCAAAACAGAAAGGGACCAAGCCATCTGCAGAGTGGAGCCACAAAACTGAGAAAAAAAAAATATTTTATCCTGGTAGTATCTGCGTGCTTCTGGCATTAGTTTTTAATCAAATGAGCATTCTTACTTTCCAGTTTTAGTGAACTAAATGTCAGTAATTTTATGTTCCATGGGTGCTTTTCTGGGATTAAGCAAAATACACATTGATGTCTAATTCTGTTGCATTTTTCAGCAAGCATTTTATTATTTTATCTCTCTTTTATATAGTCTTTTAGATTGTGAACAAGTCCAGTGATTGTGTTTCCAACCTATGTTTTTATTGTAACTGCCTCTCTGTGTACATGTTTGTGGGTGCTCAAGCCACTGAGGTACTGAGTCTGCCATCTTTGAACTTCCTCCTATGCCTTGCCGCTATCCTAGACCTTCTGCCCGTTTCCTTGCCATCCTACAGTCTGGATTACATCACATATCTGAAGAGCACAGCCTACTTCAGGTGTTGCAGTCTTGTGGAGAAAGAGAACAGACTGAACTGGACTGCCTATCCAAATTTCACCACTGCTGCTCCTGTGGTGACCTCCACAAAATACTGGGACACCTGAAGTGATCCTGTGCTCTGAAGATATGATTGTGGGAGTCTGGGGACACTTGGTAGTAGTTTTCTGGCAAGTTTAAGTGGCCTGCTCTCTACTATGAAAAGTTGGTTGCATTTTAATGTGAAATATCTCTATTATTGATCAAAACCCAAACAGCCACCCAAGAAAACAAACCGTTGACAAATGTGTGCCCCTTCTTTGAGGGCACTTGCTAGAGTGTTGGCAGTGTATCAAAGGTAGACAGCTCCATCTATAGTCAGGGGAAAGAGAGGAACAATTATGCAGGACAAATAATTCTATCTGTCCTTAATACCCATCTTCAGAGGGGATGATGGAGGTGAATGTCTCTGCACTCATTCTCCAGGGAGCCTAGACAACTGACTTAAATCAAAGATGACTGAAAGTAAATATGAGGAATCGTTGTTAGGTACTTAAAATGTGTGCAAGAGTTCTGCTTCAGCATATATCTAATTCCAACAGGCTGCACATAATTACAAGATTTTGGGCCCTGACTCAATCTAAAGGCAGAGCCCTTTGGTGACACTGAAGTGTCTGTTTGTGCTAGACTTGCTAGGCACGACTTAGTTCGTTCATACCAGGGGCAGAGATGCCCACTGCCTGCATGTTTTCAGGGCATATCTGCATCTGTTGGTATGTCACACAACCAGAATTGTATGCTGTGTGAAGTAGCATTAATTGAGGGCTACAGCCCTCTTATATTGATAAAACCATACCTGTATCTATGCTATAAAGTAGTTAGCTGATACTTTCTACAAGCTTACCCTTAACCAGTAGTTAGAAGTTGTGCCAGTACCAAAGCGGTAAATAACTTTACTGGCTTTTTAGCTGTGGTAAGCATCATGAAAACCCTCATTTGATTTGTGCTGTGTGTGTGACAGAGCCGCTTTGTTGCTCTTATATCGCCAGTGGAAAGGGTGGGCAGGAACTGATTAAGTACCTTTCTAGCAAATGCAATGACAAGGCTTTGTGAGCCGGACGGTTCAGGAACATACTCATCCCCCCCTTGAGTGGGTAGCTGAGATCGCAGACTTCTGGAAAGACCCTTTTTGTGTTGTGATTGCCACCCTCTTCCCTTTGTAAACTGAAGAGAAGCCAGGAATTTAATTTCTTCCCTGCCAGTTAGATTGAACATCCGTGTTTTTTTCACCCAAGGGATACATAACACATGATTTACAGAACTGCTGACTGCTGTAGTTGCAATTAAAACAACACTGCCTTCATAGCTTGAATACTGAGTGCAAACAGGCTGATAGTTTAATCAATCCGTTTTAAAACTTATTAACTAAACCAGCAGTTTACTGTTCTTGTCAAACTCTGAACAACTGTAAATCTTGTTTTCAGAAATCAACCAGAAAAAATGTAACACATTAAAAATGAATTAGACATGGTGCACCACCCATAAGCTGTATAATAAACAGATCACAGCCCTATAGTAATAGTTGTGATTTCTGGCACGTCACTGGAGAAGAACTCATGGGTTTTCAGAATGACCTGTGTCATAAATCATTGCATTCCCATTTACATTGAGCACATGTATCTAATTTTTCAAAAGTGGCTTCTGAAATCCTGATGAATAGCTTCAGAATTGATTACTGGAATGTATGAGAAGTGGTGTCACAAATGCCTAATTGAGGAAAGAAAAAGGAACTTAAAATACAGTCCAGTGAAATGTGAACACAAAATTGTAATATATACTAAGTAAAAAATGAATAGCCACCCAGGAGATAAGCCTAAAACACAACAAATGTGAAATCTATCACACTTTTCTTTAAGACAGATAAATTAAATTAATGTAAGATTTCAGTAGATTTAAAACAATGTAAATGCATGAGACAAGCATAAATCATACCTAGGTAAGCATCAATATCTTGCTGTCCAGTTTAATGTGTTTTCTGTGTGTTCCTATGTATATTTTCATAATATGGAATGCTTCATGTTACAAAAAATTCAGATATCCCAAGCCAGGAAATGTATTAAAACTTATTAATGAAACTCCAGAGACACACTGAGGTATTTTTATGTATATCTTATCCACTTAATTTATCTATGTGATCTTTTGTGAGCATGTTTGATCCTCACCTTCACACTCAAAGTTGAAAACAAAGCTACGCACTAAGCTGAAATTAGTAAACCGTGTCTCTCTGTACCTCTCTGTAGATACGTACTACCACTGGAGACCACACAGTCTCGTATTACAAGTGACAGGTAGAAGTATAGCTGGTGAATCGAATTTTTGTTTCCTTTGTGTAAAAGACTGCAAATTATGAGACATGCTGAAAGATAATGTAGATGATTTTTATGTTTTGCCCACTTTTAAAGATTTATCACTGTCAGCAGCTGGAGCACATGGACTGAAGTTGAATGTGTTACATGATTGTAGCATGTAGATTCTGATTTGGTGTTGAAAGAAACTCCTTGGCAGATAAGTAATGAAATGAAACAGCAAACATGCCATCACCTAATAAAAACATCAGTTCATAAGAACCATTAACTACCTTTTCCTAAGACATCCTTTTTTAATTGATATATTTGAATTTGTCATAAGAAAAAAAATTCATGTTATTTTAATAATATGTGGTGAGCAGTGCTTGTAGAATGAGGAAATTTTCTTTAAGGAAGCTATTACTTTTTGTCTAGTCTCTATTTGCAAGGTTCAAAATGACCAGCATTTGTTAAACTTTATTACTGAGGTTCATGAAAGTTTCCTTGGATTAGAAAAGCATAACCTTCTGTCCCGATTTAGAAGGGTGTTCAGCTTTTCATTAACCTAGAAACCTCCTATTTACATGGTTCACAGCCTGGTCTCAGCTCACTTGGAGGTAACAAAGGGTGTCGGGACAAGAGTGCAGCAGGGGGCTCATCCTTTAGGGCTGCCATCTGAATTTGATCAGGTCAACTGTTTTAACTCCTGCCTCATTAGGCAAAATAAAATGGAGATTATGGTGTGTGGAAAGATCACATTACAGACAGCAAGCTCTGCCTCCTGACACTCGCTGTTGATTTTGCATTTTGACAAGACCTTGCTCTCTGTGTTTTCCATTCTGTATTACAGCAGGCTTTAAATTATTTTGAAGACAAGATCATTTGTATCTCTTGGCTTTTCAGAGCTTAGCCAAAGAGGAGTGAAGTAATAAGTGAAGACACATTAGTCTCAGAGGCAGTTTACCTACTGGAGAGATGTCACTGCGTAGCATGGGCTTAATGTTGATAGACACATTAATTCAGCTTGTCAAGCAATGACAAGCTCTTCTCTTTTCAAAGTTTAGGTTAACTGTAAATTTGAAAATATCTGACACAAAAAAAAAAAAGTTCACCAGGTAAATTATTATTACCACCCGACACAGAGGATTAAATAATTAATTTTGATTACTCATAATTAACATGTTAAGTTTATTCAGTTTCTGTTTAGTTACTGGTTTTAGTGTTTGTATAAAATTCTAAAATTGTTTAGAGTTAAATGTGTTTGTTGCATTATAGTGCCTGTTAGAGGGGACATAAGTATCATCGAATATTCATCTCATAATGAGAATCTTTGCCACCTGGTTGTCCCCACTGATCTAATCTGTATGTGCCATGTATTAATAGAAAGTTCTCAGTCTATAGAAAGCAAAAAAAAGGTTCAGGAGATCAGTTTGGCCAGCTGACAACTACTGGGCGGTTCTCTTATGAGAAAGATAGTTCTTATCCATCACATCCAATTATTATTTTCTTTAGGAAAAACAGGGATAATAAAAGCAGGTGAAGTTTAGCAATTAGATCTATCTCTTCTTTCTCTTATTCAATTTGTTGGTATGATTTTCTTTAAATTCTTCCTGTATAAGCTAAGAGTAACAATTCACAGTCAATGAAGAGGAAGTAGAAATATCAAAATTAGAAATAAATTTATAGTATTTTTATAATTGTTCCTTTATAAATCAAGAGTTAGCCAGAAGTAGAGACACTAAAACGCTGTCAAAACAAGAAGCTCACCTCAGGGACGGGGAAAAGAGGCAGTGAATAATATGCGACAGATGTGAATGTAAATTGTTTAATGCAAAGTAGAATGTGTATTATTCCATGGTTAGAAGTCTAGCATAAAATTGTTTTAAGCTGACTTAAGATTTTTTATTCAAGTAATGACCAACTGGGAAATATATAGTATTGTTATGTCCTAAGTTAGCTTAATATGTCTGAATTTAAAGCCATTAGCTTTCAGGAAACTCTAAGTTGCAGAATCCATAATAACGTGTAGTTCAGTAACATGGGCCACAAGACCACGTTTAACTTCTTCTGCATATTATGCACCAGCTTCGACATACCTATTCCTGATACAGCCTGATTCATTTGCAGACTATCACATATCCTGTGGACTTAAGGAGGAAGCAGTCTCAAAAAGTAAACTTCTGGCACATTTTTGTGTACATATCTGCCTTAAGGACTGTATCTTGTAAGAATGTTTAAAGTTGAAAGTTTTCTCTATGAATTTTCACAGGACAAACCTGCAGCTTCCAAAAACAAACTGCAGAGAGGCAGAGAACATGATTTTCATGAAACAATTACACTCACTCAAAGTGTTGAAAAGGTTTTTGTTAAAGAACATGTCATAAAGCACATGCAGAAATCATTGCAGATCCTTGTGGCCCAGATAATTTCATTTGCATCTGTTTCCAGCCTCCCATTTCTCCTTACTCTTCTTTTCACTTTCTAACTCCAAAAATCTGTCTCTTTTTTTTTCTATTCACCTTGCACTAGTGGCTGCCCTTTTCCACCAAGTCTATTTCCTCTGTGTCTCTTCTTTGTCCTTTTTAACAACCTGTCCCAGGTTCCTCTTCTCCAAATCATTTGCATTCCACTTGACAGCAGTCCTTTACTTGCCCTGTTTCCTCTTGACCCCTTTAGATGAAGTCATCACTTTCTGCTCTAAGCTTAATACTTGCTGAGACAGGGAGACACATACCATGTGTTGATATGTCTCTTAGATACTATGCTGAGTGTAGTATTTATAAGATCCCATGGTATAAAACAGAGCAGACTGCATCAGGAAAATGAAAGTAATTATTTAAAGCAAAGCTGTGTTAATTTTGGTGTGAATCGTATGCATGCACCCAAGAGCAGCTTTGAATTAGTCATGAAAAATAAAGCAACCTGGGTTAATAGCAGAAATTCAGGTGGAGGATGTTTGGTTTTCTTCTACTGCATAGCCTCCTAAATATTTGCATCAGTGAAACAGAGAGTCTAGCGACAAGCAGTGGTCTTCTTAAGTTGGCTTTGCCCTTAGAGGAGCCATTCACCAAATTAATCCCAAGTGGAAAATGTAAGTTGTTCGAGATACTTGACTTTCTTCCCAGTACTAAGGCCACCTGAATCCTAGTAGTCTAATCTGCACTCCCAGAAAAGTATGGAGGGCTCTGGCCACAGGACTCGTTATACTGTCCAAGTATTCCTTTCATATAAGAGAATGCTCAGTTGTCTTTTTAATAGGTTTTGTCCTTCATTAAAAATAATTTTAGCCAAAGGCCTGGTCCCACTGTTGGATGCAGAGCAACCTCAGCTGGATGGGTAGGTTAAGAGAGCAGCTGCCTAGCCTTATATGATGCCAGGGAGTCAGAATGGCAAATTCTCAAAAGGGAGACATTTATTACTCTACATTATCTGCCTCCTAATACAATCTCATTCTGTCCAGTCCAGTTAGAATGTTAAGAGGGAAGTGTAGCAAACTACTCTTGCCTGCTGTAGGCAGTAAAGAAAACACTGTTGTGTTGCGAGAGCACAATGGCAAAATTCCTCTTTCTCTGAGTTGGTCATATGAGAACAATACCAGCCACGCAGTAGGTTCGAGTCATCTGGAGTAGCACTGCATGACTCATGGTGGCTGGAAGAGCAGTGGTCTGTAACTACAGTGGGGGAGAGCAGAGCTCACTGGCTTACAGAAATAGATAGCAGCAAAGAGACAAAACTAGCCACTGTTGTTGCAACATCATAAGCTCACTCCTTTGGGGTCCAGGGACAACCTGTCAGGTCGTGTTCCCTCAGAGTGTTTAAGGATGGGGACCCTTCCTTAAACCCCATTAGCAAGGGGTCATGTCCACGCTGTTTGACAGGAGGAGTAAAATAAAAAATTGTCCATGCCTTTTACAATCCATCACAAAGAATATATCTCTTGAGTATTTTAACATGGATGATTAGTGTGTGGTGATTAGAAGTGATATGGTGCCACACCCTGGAGATGCTTTGTCTCAAGGAAGGCTTTGACTTCAAAAGAGGTTGGAAAGCAATAGGGTACAAAAAATTGCTTTCTGTGGTTGTGCTCAATTGCTCTGAAAGATGCAGAAGGGTGAGCTATGTTACTAGAACCATACCATTTTTAGGAGTCTCTTTCCCTCCAGGAAATATAAGCAGTAATACTACCATCCCTAAAATTCAGGGAATGCTGTCTTAAGCTGAGTTGGGTCAGCAGAAGAAGGTTCAGAGCTTGGACTTGTCTCTTGCCTTTCTGTTTATGTGGTAGTGTGTAAATAAAGGATCCAGTTCATGATGTCAGATTTCTAATTTAATGCTGTAGTATTATGCAATTTCACTGCCAATGCATGCCAGCACAGCTTGACATGCATTGTCTAGAAACTGAACTGGTTTTTACCGGTAAAAAATAAAAGTGTGAAGCTTTTCAAGAAAAGGAAGGAAAAAAGGATCAAATACAGAAAACATCTATATTTGCATCACAAACATTCTAACTGGCCTTAGGCATAGAATAATTGTTGCAATTTCTAGGCTAATATCATACGATAAATTATGTGTTTGAGATCTTTAGTAAAACCATTACTTACCATGAAGCCAAATGCTTAACATCTTTGCTTGGATTGATTTAGACTATTTGTGGTAGATGAATTCTCCCTAAAATGTCCTTTGTTTCTGTGTTACATTTAATTCCATTGTGCACATTTCTCTATAAGCTGTTTTAGACTGTATCAGCCAATATTCTTAAGACAGATTTTATATTTGAATGTTTCTCTGAGTCTTGGAGAAATCTGGCATAAAATGTCTTATGTTCTCACTTCAGGAGGTCTGGATCTTTCAACCAAATTTAATAGTTATTTATGCCTTGAGAAGATTTTATCTAATGTACTATTGGTTCAGGGTCATTCACAGCCTCGCATTATATTGAAACATGGACAGAGAGTGTAATTTGTTAATGTCATGAAGGATGAAGTTGGTTAGAAAGGGAAGTGTACACGATTTATAATAACACAAGTGTTTCCTTGCTAATCCCTTGGCAGGTTCATTATCTGTAGAGCCTCAGGCAATAGTTGGCCTATTGTGAGAGTGAAATTTAACCCACAGCATGAAATTAATCCTCAAAGACTTTTGTCTACTCTTGCTAGAAATAATAAATTCAAAGTTATTTTCTAATTCTCCTCTCTAACTTTATGCAGAGGTGTTAAATTGGTATCTAAACTCTATGGCATATGTCAACCTGTTGGTTTATGTTTAGTTAACTAACATGCAAGGTTATACCAAGGATAATAAGGAATTTGAAGATGTGAATTGTTGTGTGTTCATTGTTTCTTCCTGAACACTTTTTTCTTTGGTATAGAGAATATTCTATTCCTTGTAGTTACAGGGAAGACGAGGAATGTGTATATGTATGCATACATGTATAGAATCATTCAAATGATGAAATCTAGATTCCCTAGAGCTTCTGGGCTTATGTATGAAATAACTTGTTGGAGTTTTTCATACTCTGACTTCTTTTGTAAAAATTCTTAGAAGACTAATGAGAGCTTGTAACTGGTAAACTAATGGATTTTTTGTAGAGTTTTGGAAAGTACTTGGATCAGCTGTGTAAATACTGGGCAAATCAGCTGGGTTTTTTTTCAGAAAGGTTTATTTTTGTTATATATGCAAAAAAGTTAATTCTACTAAGGAGAGAACAGGTGAAAATGATTTGTTACTGATTGATTCTGACTCTCCTCTGCGTTTTTTAGAATGTGATTCCTCATTCATGCACAACCTAGTCTATAGGAGCAGATGAGCAGTTCTAGATACTTTTATATCTATCTGGGTACTATCTAGATATAGGGTAAAGATTTTTCCCTCTTTCAGCCAGCATTTACCCAGCATATATCCATTGGCTAGATACTTTGTATATTTTGGTGCTCATTTTCTAGACAATTTTTCTACTTCTGAAGGCAGCAAGTCATATTTAATAGATGTTTGCAATTGGTCATTTCATCTATATTGAAGAGCTTCTTCAGAATATTAATTGAAACTCCACACAGTCATAGCCCTTGGGATGGAAACCAAATGACAAGAAATGAAGCAGGTCATGTGCTTCTTAGTACACAGTCCTGACCCTGGGCAGGAAGTGTGCAGGCTAATTAGAGGCCATTAGATGGAAATATATTACTCTTCTGATCATCCTTCTTAAACTTCAGACATTATTTATAACAGTGATGTAGACACTGAACCATTCTCACTTCACATATTCCTTAAAAGAAAATTAGTTTCTCAAGTCATACCATATTTTGTCTCTGTATTTTAGGAAATTTATTTTTGTGCACACATATACTGTAGTGGTGAGAAGAAAAACAGCAGTAGCTGAAGTATGTTAAACAGAACAGTGAACAGAGGAATATCTTCAATCCTAAAAAAGACTTTAAAACATGTTAAAGATGGCATTTGATATTAAGTAGAGATAAGATGTGGTATAGGTGTAGGAAACCTCTGAAAACTACATACCTTTTTGTGATATTTATTGCTGAGGATAGAAAGTCCTACAGAAGTACCTCATATAAAGTTAAAACATAGGTTTCTAATCTATTTTTAAGCTGCTCTTGTTGTTAATGGAAGCAGATGGATTTAAGCATTATAATTTGACACAGTGCAGTACAGTAAATCAATACCATGTAGTAATTCAGATGTCATTTATGTCAACATTATCACTATCCCTTCAATGCAGTAGTAGAGAGAGAAGGAAAAATTGCAGAATTGCAGTGCTTTGTTATAGATGTTAGAGATTACAAGGAAGGAGCAGAGGCAATGATACATTGCTCATATTTTGATCAATGACTGCCTCCAGGTTTTCCATCTGCTCAATATATAGTGTTTCTTCAGGACCACACTCTTCTCTTCCACCTATTTTCATAATTTTGCCCATTCCCTATATACCCATTAGTCATTCCCCTGTGATTGACTTTCCCTATTTGCCCTTTTCCCAGAGCACAGGCTCACAGTGAAAATTTCAACAAAAGCAGCAGTGTTTGTCAATTGTGAGACTGTGGTTTCTGCTGTCATTTCCAATGACAAGTTGGGATCTTGTGACCTCTAATAAATGACCTCTAATAAACTGGCAGGTGATAAGTCTCTTAGCTGGTAGGCAGGATCGCTGTTTGCATTTTCAAGAGAGTCTTGAAACAGAAAAAGGCTAAAAATTCTCCATTGCATGTAATGAAACTGGAGATTCCTTTGTGCAGACCTTTAAGGTCAGCTTTTTTCTTGGGAAGGGTTCAGGCCACGAGTCAGACAAGCTGTAGATTTTTAACAACAATAATACCAATGTACTCTGCAACATTTAGATACAGTAAGTCCTTTGCATACCTTAATCTGGGCACCTTTCAGGCTCCATAGCAGGGAAAGTTTGTTCCTGGGGGTCCCTGGGTTCCTATTTTTGTGCTCAGGCTGTATTGCACCCACAATGGAGAACCTAAACCTATTGTCAGTGTTATGTCCCATAGCAAACCAGTAGCACATACTACATGGCTAGCTCTTTGGCAGAAGAATAGCATAACTTAAGAAGAAGATAAATTATGCTACTCTTCCTTCAAAGAGCTATCTATATACTTGCTTCTCCCATTAGCTAACATATGTGCTAAGAAAAAGAGGGAGGAAAGTGGCACAGCTATGTGTTTTACACTGAGTGTTTTATTTATTGCAGTCTTACTCAGTTTGCCGTTAGACAACTAATAGCAATTTATGGACCAACAAAGGCAGAATCCCACTTGTTAATTCTGTATAAGCATGCAGAAACACTTTTTCAAATAGTCATTTTTTAACAAGCCGATTTTACTTATTAGTAGGCATTGAATAATTCAGTTAGTTTTATCTCTGAGTCCATGTAGCACTATGAAGGCTTGACTAAGTGGGTGGATAGAAGAGGTACTGAATGTGGTAAGGAAACAAAGCAGTAGTCCCTGAGAAATACTGCATGTCAACATCAGAACTGTCTTTTCTTGTGCCTGTTTTGCAATTCTCGGGCTCAAGAGCTGAGTAGAATTGGTCATGTTGGCATAGTCTGCTTGCCCATCTGCCTGGAGAAGAACATGAGAAAAATGCCTTTAAAAGACTTCTGTGAATGTACAAAATGAAAAGAGGAGTTTTTCTGGCTTCCAACTGGTGGTTAGAGAAACGTTTTCTGAGATAGACATTGCTGTAACAGAACTGAAGATACTTCCTTGATTAGAAGATTTTCATGAAATCAAAAGGAATCATTCAACATTTCTGTTTTGGGAAAACAATCTTTAAAAGGTACAAGGCTGCAAACAAGCAGTAAAATCTGCTGAGATGTTTATCCTCCAGACTACTGTACTGCCTGCTACCCACAAAAGCTTTGCTGAAATCCTCTCTATTTTTCAAAAGTTGCCTTACTTTGTACCTTTAAAATTATCAGAACTTGGAAAAGTCTTGTTAAATCTGAAAGAAGTCTTGTCTTTTTTTTAGACTTAACAATGTTTCAGATAGTGATTAAAAAGGGAACTCTCCCTTTCTTCCTGAAGTCGGTAAGAAATATTATGGAAAATTGCGTTAACTCTTGCAAATCCCTCTACAACTATAAAAGTACAAATGAGATCGTCCCTGCTGTTTCAGTCAGGCCTATGAACCTCAGAGCAATAGGATATTTATAAGAAAATTCCAGACATAGCAGTGGTGCCGTGATCCATATGACCCAAAGTTTCCAGTCTTTGTCTATCCTCCTGTCTTTAAGGAAAAACAGAGGGGCATAAAATGAAAACTTGGAAGATCACAAATCATTGTTATGACTCATTCTAATGAATGATTTGTGCATTACTTTATGGAGTAGTTAGGTTGAGTTTGGGGGGAAAAAGAAACCTTCCTTTTTAATTTTCACCACTTTATGCCAATTTTCAAGCAACTATCTTTCCTAAAATAACAACGCTCTTTTTTCCTGCACTATCCTGGATAACTAGTGAGTTTTTTCAGCTGGGAGAATGTGTTGTGATCTAAAGGTGCAGCCTTGCACGGCTGTTGTCGAGAGCCTGTTAGTGTTTCCATTACAGCATTAAGTCTTAATTTCTGGTGTTTAAAACTGGGCTATAAAATACTTGAACTTTGGTAGCTTGAAAAATGTATTTAAAAATAAGAAAAATAATCTTGTTGGGTGGAGCTTTTTAGTTCTCAAAAAAAATAGTATCCTGACAGCTTGTAGCAACTGTGATTCACAGTTTCGGATACTCAGAATTAGTCCTGTCACCACAGCGTACAACCTGGATTCTAGATTCTCCTGAGTTTTGTTTAGCATTATTTTTTATTGTTAATGATTAATAGTAGAAAAATTATTACAAAAATAAAAATAAATCTACTGAAGTCTGAAAATAGTTGCTGTTTTTCCACTACATTGAATTTTGGAGAACTCATCTTTATTTTTGCGGTATCTTCATACGGTGAATTAATAGCATATGTTCCCCGATATCTAAAGGTTTCTCTTCACTTCCTAGGATAAATTTTAATGTTACACAAAAATTTGCTGAAAGAGTGGTTATGTATCTGTGGACTCTGAAAGACACTGGCAAGCTACCATTTCAACACACAACAAACTTTCCTTAAAGTTATATGATTACATTTTTGTTTTGCTCTTTACAGAGGGAACTACACTATTACAGATAAATTGTATTACAGAAAGCAAGACTTCCAATATTTTACTAGTTTAAGTCACCAGAGCAGAGAAAGTCACAGTGCTTCAGAGGAAATTTCATCCTCAACTTGCCTTGTTATGCCCTACTGTATGCTAAGAATTGCTGAGGTTGCTCAGCACTGGCTGATAATGAATTCCATATAAGCTGTAATATTGGGGCACAGCTGGGTGAGTAAGAGTTGAGTTTCAGTCTTTAACTCAGAATTTCCTCGTTTTACTAGTTTTATTTCAAAAGGTAATGCTGCTTTAAGGGTGTACATTTTCTACCGCTTAGCCATACAGTGTAATAGAAAAAAGTAATTTTTACATGAATCAGCATATGCATAGTAGGTAATGTCCATGTTAGGTATTTTAGCTATTAGTCATTTAAAATGGTTTGTCTTTTAATAAGAAAGGACATGTGCATTAAGGTTTTCAAATGCAAAGTATTTAGCTATACTTTTCAGTAGAGTAAGTCTGGTTGTATTCCTTCCAGTATTTTAAAAATCTCAGCCACAATATCTTAATAATACTGTTTCCCTTTTAAATATTTTCCAACACAATCATAGGAGGTTGGGTGAACACTCAAAACTAACACTTCTTTCAGCAACTCGCAATTTGATTTTGGCTATTTTCCACTGAAAATGTATTTATATTTCTGTATTTGACCATTTCTTTCCTTTGGGAGAAAAGATATTTTTGGTTATCTTTCCTACTTTGACCGTAGGGAGCAAGTGTAATGTATATTTTGTTGTGGTTTGCAAATTTTTGGTGCTAAATCATTTTAATACCAAAAAAATAAATCAGAATACACTAAACTATGATGGGATTGATCTCTTCAAAGAACTTAAAATGCTAACAAATAGTAAAAAGTTTTTAACAACCCTCCAAAAAATCCTCTCTTAAAATCATCTTGCCAGAAAGCCGCAATTATTTTCCTGCTTTCTCAGAAAGAAAAGTGCTATGTGATCACCATAGGGGACACTGAAATCAAAGCTTTGTTGAGAAAACTATGTAGAAGTACTTGGCTCTTTCTATAGGAATTGTTGAAGAAAAAAAGTTACTTTTTCCTGTGGGATATAGATCTTAATTTTCCTAAACTGGAAGAGTGTTAGAACAACGCTTACTGTATGTGTTTCAGGTATTGTCCAGCAATACCCAGTAGTAATTACTCCTTGGAAACCTTCCTGTGGCTTATCAGATGCATGTTTTTTTATTTTACAAAGCTGCGTTAAGATTTCCCTTAGTATCTTTCTGAGGTAAGAGAGAATACCCTTACTTTTTAAAGGCAGCAAAATCATTCCTCTAATCTGGTATCATTAATATAATAACAAGCTTAACTGATAGATGAAATTTTCATACTTACATTTCAATTTTTAAAAGGCTGTACTTTGCAGAGACTCAGTAATGGATTCATAGATCACAGTAATGTCACAGAACACAAGAGTGGCTCTAGGGAGTTGGACTAAAGGTCCATCTAGTCCAGCAGAAAGGGGTCAAGAGAGGTTATACATTTTTGTAATACAAGTTAAACTGGGATAAGAAACTGGACAGTTTTTAAGCAGGCACATGTTACACACTGAAATCAGCCAAACCACATTCTCATTTTTCCCTGAATTAAGACTGGATACTGGGGCCTTTGTGTAATATAATCTAATATCTGATTTCTTGTGAAGTCTCTTCTAGTCATTAGTTTATATTCCTCATCACTTTGTCTGTTGTTTCTCTATAAGCTGTTTTGAAGGAAAACATACAAGACTTTATACAAAACTAATGAAAGCCAGATTTCTGTTGATTTATTAGGCCATGAGTGACTGACTACCTGTATTTAAAATCATGAAAATAATTCCATCACCTCTGACAATACAAAATTATTCCTTATGGTGCCATTTTCAATGATTTGTCCAGTTTAGATAAGGAGCAAAAAAAATCCATAGACTTTTGGGGGTAATTTTTACTTAGGAAATAGAGGTTGGAGGAAGTTTCAGAAGTAAACTATCACTGTAAAAAACAATATTCTGGTTTTGCTATTACCGTTTTCTGCAGATGCTTTCTCCAGTGTAACAAAGTGCTTTATGCTCAAGAAGATGTAGGCAAAAAACACAAGCAGTGTTTAAATTTATTTATTACTTTTACAGTGGTCACTTCCTAGCTGATGTTAAGAATGTTAGTTAAGAACACACATATTGCATGATCTTTTACACAAAATACTGTGTGACCTTTCAAATATAGCTGTCCTTCTATGATCATCACTGTCATCGTAAGTTGTGCCCAGAAGTTGTATCCAGACAGCCAAAGGAAAGTTTTAAGAACAAAATTGTGCCTTCAAGGTATCCACAACACTGCCGGAGTGGGCAGCGGAGCTGTCTTGAAGATGGGCTTTTCAAATAGAAGAACACTGGAGCAATTTCTAAAGGAATAATAAATATGTGTGCTGTTTGCAGGTCCGTAAGTGAGAGAAAAGGCTGGTACTTTGCGAAGAGCTCGTAGAGGGCCATAGCTGCCAGTTTTATCTGGGGCCCCAGAATCACAAGGATGTTACAGGACTTGGAGGCTGAGGGTTGAAGACAGGAAACACTTGCTGTGTGTGTGCTATCGGTGGAGAGGATGCCAGCTCAGAGCCTCAGTCCATGTTTCACCTTGCTATGGATCATGCAAGTGTTCTCAGTATTTTAATCCTTGAAATAAAAGGGAAATTGCACAACATCATAGCTATGAGTATGTACAATGTTCCTCTGGCCATTTTTTAGTGTGGAATAAAAAAAAAATAGTAGTTTTCACTTAATTTGTTATTGTTGTTGTTGTTGTTGTTTTGAACTCCTCCTCCACACACACAGTCATTGATGAAATTAGATTATTAAAAATATTTATGGTTTGAACTTCATTACTGCTATATTTCTTTTTTTATTTTCTTTCTTTTTTCTTTCATTATTTGTATTACCTGCTAGGAGTTGTTATTTTTGTTATTCATTAGCAAAATTGCCAGTGTAGAATTGCATGAAAACGTCACTTGGGTTAATTTGAGCTGCTTATGGTCAAGTTTATTTTTGCTAAATATTCTCTTCTAAAACTACATGTACAGGTAAATTTATTTCTGGCATTATAGCTACTGTATGTTTGTCCCATGTGCATAATGGAAAAATTACTGCAGGAGAAAAAAAGTGAAATACTTCTTAATTAGTAGCTGACAAAATAGAGCTTTCATTTCTAAACCACTTTATACACTCTTGGTATATATAGTACTGCTTTCCTTTTCCCACTGATATTTTTGGTGGAATGATGTCCTACTTAGCTTTAATATAAAAGCAAGTTATAAAGGAAACTAATCTATAAAAGGAATAGGAAGCACAGGAAAGATGAAGTTCTTTTGCTGATTAGTGTACTTTTGTGTAGTGTAAGAGTAAGACTCACATTCAGAGACCTGACCAAGAGTACCAGTGAACAACCTAAGCCATTTATCATGTTCAGGACTTGGCCGTTCCTCTATTCAATGATGCAATTCATTTAGGGAGTATGTTTTTTAAAATTGTAAGCTCATAGTAAGCCACTCATGGGAAGTTCTCATTATCGAGGCTGAAAGAATTTAGACCAATTATTTTATGAGGGTTTAGATTAATTGCTTTTAACCAACCTAAAGGGAGGTGGCAGCTGATGATAATCTTATTGGGTTCAAATTTGTATCAGAAGAGCCAATCCGTTACATCTAAATTCTGCTCTAAATTGCTAAATCTGTTGCTGATCCAGCTCTAACTTTTGCTGTGAATGTGCTCCTTATTCAGATGTAGATAAGTGTTTGCTTCTTTCTCATCCACTGGTAATGTTTCCTTCTTTTGTCCTATTTCTATTTCATAGTGTTTTCTGAGGTTTTTTTGTCAGAGACAAAATACAAATTGCTGGATAACAGGCAGAGGACAGAAGAACAGATCATGATTTCAATAAGGCAGAGGTTAGATGTGGAATGGACAAATCTGTGAGTTGCAGTATTTGATAAATACTTTGGTAAATGTGATCCGTTTGTGCTTGGTAATTTTTTATTTGACCGTCACACCTGGTAGCTGATATTCTAACTTGCATAAAAGTCATCTCTGCAGAGAATTTTGAGTTTTCAGGTTATCTTTGCAATTATTTCAATTTTTACTATTCCTTTCCTTCTTCTTCAAAAAAAAGTGTTCCATCAAAAGTCATAGAAGTAAATAAACTAAAAAGTATAATGAATTCCAACAAAGTGGAATTCATTTAGATGAATTTTGAAATATCTTTGGTAATACTTCTCTACTTATGATTCTGCTTTATTATTTCTGAAGTAAATATGAACTATATGAAAAACTATGTGATTAGATAGAGGCAAATCTATTACTACTATAGAGAATGATTGGAATGAATTCTGTTCTTTGCCTGTCCTCTATGTTACTACTTTATTGTATTCTTATATAGTTTTTGCAGTTAAATAATCATCCAGTAATACTATAATACTCAAAATATTACCCCTGCACTAGCAGAATTTATATCTTTGGCTTAAAATAATTAGGTTTTTTGTTTTGAAATCTAATATTCAGTTCTTCAACAGCTCATATTATTTACTGTTTAAATAAGTTACAAAATTATACTCTCAGTTTAGTTATTATCCTGTAAGTAACATAAGCAAGTCAAAGACCTTGAGCCAAAAAGTTAAATAAATTATATTATCAAGGTCCGTTTTGCACTGCAAAGTTTTGCATGAAATCTAAGCATCAGTAGATAGCACTAACTAGTAGTAACACCTGAATAAATGTTTAAGTTAGCAAATCAAAATCTTTTTAAATTATAATGCAGTTATTTTTTATTATAAGCAAGTGAACTGTTAAATAATGTATATTTATGTAAAGCTTCAGACTATACATCTTTAATCAACTTACAGTGGTAGGGGTAACTCAGCTAGGAGTGTCTGGAATCATGGGAATTACTGAAAGTGCAAAAAGGCTATAAATGTTATTTTCAGTTTTCCAAAGGCCGTACATTTATTTAAAAGTTGTTTTAAATTTAATATTACACAGATAATTTAATTTGTATTGTTGTTATGCCACATAACATATTCTTTTCTTCATAGCATCTAAACACCTCAGTACCTAAGATTATTTGCTTTTGTACTGCATAAGTCCCAATCACGGTGGGAAATGTTAGGAGTTTTATTCAAAATAGAGTAGAACATATGATAAAATCCTAGTAAGACATGTGAAGAGAAGGAAAATACAGCTAAGACTGCCACTTGTTGGCAAGCATTGCAACATGGTATAAAGCCTGGTTCTCTGAGTCAGTGTTTTTCTTTCCTTCTGAACTTTGTGGTTGAGGAATAGTCAGCAGCACTGTATAAAAGCAGCAAGAAATTCTGGAATTTACGCATGAGGGTATAGTCTTTGCAAACCCAGTGGCAAGAATTTGGTCAATCTAGTCTGTTCCACATCACATTGCGGTTGGCCTACATAGCTGGGATTTAACTGCTCACTATCTACTCAAATCTAGATATGAAAATACTGATTTCTTCCTTTTAGATTTTAAGATGACTAAAACAATTTCAGCATGAATTGGAAATCTTTCTTCAGCCCAGATCAGTAAATAAAAGAGGGAGGATTGTGAGGTAACATTGTGGTGAACAAACTTAAACACTAAGTAGCGGGGTACTGTAGCAGCAGACATCCACAAGACAACTTTGATGAGTCCAGCAAGCATGAACAAAAAAAATTAGCAACTGAGAAAGAGAATTTTCTTTCTTTTTTTTTTTTTTCAGAAAGCACACACATATGCTTGTTCTCCTGTAATACTGACTGTGTTAGGAAAGACCACTTAGAGGACTTTTGCAATAGGAAGCGGGGTAGGAAAACATCCTGTGGACTGAGGATTTTATAAAATTCTGAATAAAATAGTAGCTGTTATAAAACCAACAAGAACCGTAAGTTAGGCATTGGAAACAGATATGTTTGTCTATGGAGAGTCATTGCTCCGCAATATGTTGTATCTCTTGCTAACTGGTAAGTGATTCAGAGGACTGGTGAAAGGACTCAAGCATCTTCCAAAGGCTTCATGGGATTTCAGACTGAGCCTGTTGGGAGTTATTGATCAAGAACTGTTATAACCATAAAAATTGCTCTCTCATGCTATCAAAATAACAATAATAGAATAATTTAGGTTTATTCCTTTCCCAAGTAGTAGTTGTAGTGCTGATTAGTATGGATAAGTTAAAATATTTGCATGGTTTCAGATATGCAGAGTTTTCAATGAAAATACTGCCATTTGAACAGACCCCAAAACCTCAACTGGTTTTACATGATTTATACTTTTTGAGAACCCAACCATGTGTCTTCTGGAGTGAGTAGAGAAGTACACTGATGTTCTCTTCTTAGACAATATCAGGACACTTTTGTATCAAATAAAGTTACTACAAGGGTACCAGTCAGTCAACGGGTACATAAAAGCCAAAGCCCTGTGGGCTGCTGCTACCAGCCAAAAGGGGAGATTGTGAGGTCCCCCATGGCATGGAAGCTGGAGCTGGGAACGTGAGGAGGAGCCAAGAGGGCAGACAGTAGGTGCTGGGGGCAATCCTGGGTGGGAAGAGGAAACCTGGGGGCCAAAGTGTCTCCCACACCTCTGTGAGCATTCCCAGGGTGGGAGTGCTCGGTACCACAGCATTTTGGCCAGAAAGGCAAGAAGCAGGAAAATGAGAGGGGAGAAAACTTAGCCTGATGATCATTTTTAGAGTGATAAAGCTCTTGGTAAACACATAACATGCTGGAGTGCCAAGTGACTTCTGATGCTTGTCGTATGCTTCATCCCAGTCCTGGAAAAGCCTCTCTGCCCCTATGTCTGTTCAGTGTGTCTCTGGACGCTGCCTGCACATTCTTCTTTTCAGACTTCAAAATAATAAATTAGATCAGAAGTTAATGCTCTGATTATATTTATGGGAGAATTTATCTTTTTTGTTCTAGCAAAGCTCATAACATACAAGGCAGGCATCCAGCTTTCAAAAATGCATGAAATTCAGTGGTTTTATAATGCTTTTAGAGAGGAATGGATTTGAAGCAGAGAAAGCCATTATATATCCCCAGTTGTGTTCATTCCTCTAAACAATCATTAAAAACAGGCCAGGTTGTTTTTTGAAGTGAATGCTTTCTCTTCTGTATCACTAAGATTACTAATACAGGCTGCTGCTGCCTCCAGAAAAACAAACAAACATTTTTTTAAGCTCTTCCCTGAGCTTCGTTTAACAAGTGCTGGTGATCAATTAGCTAGTTCATTAAAAAGTTACACATGATTTTATTGAGGCAAGCAATTCTGAATCAAAGAACCCAATTCGCAGATCTAGGTCGAAGCACATAATTGGCATGTATTTTAGGATCGCTGTTAAAGCTATAAAAAATATTTACTAGGGAAGGAACGGATCCAAAAACCCTAAAGGAAGGAATATGTTATTTGTGTGACTCAGTGTTATGAACGGACTCATTTAATACTAAGGTCTTATCTAGATTGAAACAAAAAAACTGAAATAAATGTAAAGCTCCTTTGATTTAATTTCTTTAGCAAGAAGTTATCCTTCATCTGATACACTTAAATTACATATGGTATTATTGATTTTCTTATGCTATGATTTTCATTATTGCTACCAAAGATGCATTTTTATTAAATCATTTAAATTTAGTTGACAAGTGGACACTGTGTTAACTGCAAAACAAAATTATTTAAGTGTGTTTACCCTGTTGTTGAGATCCACAGTGAGCCTGGGACCAAAGCCCCAGTTCTACAAATAGTTCTGCATGCACAACTTAGCGGGGAATCTTACACACATGCTAGTCGGACATGCTTGAGCATGTGCAGGGTGAGAGGGAAGGTACATTATTCAGAGGATGTTTTAGAAACAGTGATGTTTTGTTTGGAGTTTACATGCAGGCCAAATCTTGAAACTTGAGGAAAAGAGTTTGCGTTAAGAAAGCTTTATTTTTTAAATACTTGTAAAAAGTTTTTGCAAGGTTTCTTTAAGCAAAAGAAAGCTGGTTTTGGTTTTAAACTGAGAGATGTAAATAATCAAGTCTTAAATATATTAAGATGTATATAGAATCTACTTTCTGTTATAATTTTGGTTGCTTGATTGCCACAATGTAAAAGCTTCTGTAGCTGATATTACTGTTGGACTTTGTGTGATGGCATTGAGGCATTTTCAACTATTAGCCTTCCCAAGGGTTCTTTTCAGACAAAATGTTATGCATCAGCTCTTATTTGAGTGTAAGCCTATTGAATAGCATTCTTCTCTCTGCCAACTTGGCAGCAAGTTCTTGTGCTAATAAAAGAGGTTACCCCAGATAGAGATCCCAGATGTGCCTGAACTACTTTTATTAGGACTATGGAGGGGCTCAGTGTTTCCTTCTAACTGTTTTAAAAAAGGTGTGGGCTTGCCTTCATAATTGCTCAAAGAATTGTATTACATCACTGGAAATTTTTTCCTCAAAATGAATAAAACGTTAGATGTGTTAGCACAGAACACAGCTTAGGAAATACTGATGTTCAAAACAATGAAAGTCTTTTGCCACAATACAAACCTTCATCTGACCGTGCTGAATTCTGTTGAGAGAGAGGAAAACATTGCTGTTCAACACTGAGTTAAAAATACCATCATTTGTTACATATTAATGAATTCAGTATCATTATCAGAATAAGTAAGAATATATTTTTCTCAGAGCAGCAACATACCTGTGACATATGACATACTTGGCTATACTGTCAGTTATTCCTTGAAACTTTTGAACACCATTTGTTGTGTAGAATTGTTACTGTACTTAGTGAGGAAACCAGCCTAGTGATTGCTTGATACGGGGCTATTGTAGACTGAAGTTGGTAACATCTATATTCTAATTTTTTTGAGTGCTGTATAGTAATTAGCAGTTTAAAAATAAGTTTTATTGCTAAAAATATATTCAAAGTTTCTCCATACTATTTAATTGAATGTGCTGGCTGCAGTTTTAAAACTGCAAGAAATTTGTTAAACTCACTGTTACTATCCATAAATCATAAATAATAAGATGTTTACAATCTTAAATCATAATCTTGATTTTCCTTTCAAGGCCACAAGCTTCCTGTTGAAATCTCTATTGTTGTCAAAACGCAAATAGAGAAAACAAGGTTTTAATTAGAATAATTCATTGCTTGCTTTTACTGTTCATCTTATTATTCAATTATGAAAAATGAATGGTGCTCATTTCTGGTCGTGTCTCCGCTTGATTTTTATCCACTGTACAGTGGATTCATTTCATAGTGAAACACATGATAGTATTCCATTTAAGGTTTTCAAAACTAGGATTTGACTCAAAGACTCCCATTAGTTTCAGTGGGCTTTGGATCAGGCACGGGGTTAACAGCTTATTTTTCAAACAACTAAAAAGAGGTGTAAATGTCAAAGGTGATAGCTATACCGTGAGTTCCATAAACTACAAAAAAAAAGTTACTACTAAAGCTCTATTTTACCTTAGTTTAACAGCTTGTGTGAAAACAGTGTTAATAAGTATATCAGGAACAGTATATAATAATGAATCAGATACGTTAAAAACTTTTAAAACTCCTTTTATATAATAATTGGAAGTTAAAAGTGACTTAAAATCCCTGACTTCTCATGCTGTGATGTAAATTGTATTTTTTTTAGGTTCCAAATTCAAAGAGGGAAAACTGATCCAACTGGTTACAAGAGCCTGGGGGACTGTTTTAGGACTATTTTCCAACGAGAGGGGTAAGAGTATATATTTTTAAAATTGTCAATTTTATGTGACCTTTTTTAATCACCCATTTTCCAGACATTAGATCCTCTTTATATTCCACCCTTTTTTGCAGTTGCCAGAGTTTGGCAAACATGTAGTGTTACATAACGAGCACAATTTGGAAAGTCTTAGCGTTCCTTACAGTACCAAATTTTGCTATTAGGGTATGTTTAAAGATCAGAATGCACAGCCACGTAGAGACACCGGAGCAAGCATTGCTTCAGTACTGGGAGCAGGATGGCCGTAGCGCAGTATCTAGACTCTTTTATCTTCTTGTCCTGGTTTTCTGAACTAGCCCAGCCTGAGCCATTACCACTTCAGTGAAGTACTTGTTTCCAAGCTCTGATGAACTGGCATTCCCAGTTAGCTGTGGCAGACCAATGTTTCCAGGACACAATTTATGGTCCTTAGTCACCTGAATCGTACCAGCTTCAGAACATACCACTGCCCCGAGCCTGAGCTCCTCTGCGGGGCTTGGGCTCTGATCCAGAAAGGCAAGTAAATAGATGCTTAATTTTATGAGCAGTCCAGTTAAAGCCAGTGAGTGTAATGGGACTGATCATGTGCTTAAAGTTAAGCCTGTTATCCACAGGAGCTCTTGGGAGCTAGCCTTTAATCAAGGTAACTCTAATTAGTAAATCTCAGTTTTGAGGAGCTGGCAGACTTTCTGTAAGAACTTTGTAAATAAAATAGCAACCTATTTTCTATCCATATGTTCATCAAAATTGAACTGTTCTTATATATAGTGGCTTAGATACCACATATGGAGGCAGCATAGGTGCAGTGAAGCACAGACTTCTTGTGTCCACAAGCTGTACTGGAAAAACAGAGATGAGACAAGCAGTGAAAATTAAGAACTAGACCAGTTTTCTTTCTTCCAGTCAGGTTTAGCTAAGCTACACTACATAAGTACTAAGATATATAACTAGATAGTTTGAATTGCTAAAGTAGAGAGATGTAGAGATGTTTCATTAAGGTGTTGGGAGAGGAAGTTGTCACATTTGCCCTTATCAGTGGTAAATTCATTTTTGATGAAAGACTAATGTTATATATTATCACTACAAGGCATTAAAAAGCTTAAAAGCTAAAAAGATTTCACAAAAATGATTTCAAAAAAAAATGATAATTCTGGTATTTTCTAAGCTGAGTATACATTCATTTTTGTTTTTTTCTCAGAAGAAAACTATGTTTTCGCAATAGGAAAGTATTAATATTCACAATCATGTCAATCTATTTTAAAATACAGAACTAGTTTCAATATTTAAGTGACCATGTGCACTCTGTTTATTTCACCCAAACTCACTGGTATTCTTGTTTAGTTGAACTAGTCTCAAAATGTGAAATTAAGAATGGGTAGGCATATCTGGAGAAAGAGTCTAAATCAAGAGGCAGCTTCCAAGTTAATCGATTTTAGGGTCTTATTTTAGTAGCTATATGATTATAGTGTGTAACTGGATATTTGTACAACCGACATGTTTAAAATAGTAGCAGGACACAGCAAACTTCAATGTACCATACAAAATACTTCTGGGGGAGGGGGACAAGGAAACAAAATATCTGTGTTTCAATTGGTTTACATGTTGTGCTTTTCAAATGCTTCTCAGAGACGTAGCTATCTCTTATTCTACAGATTTGACTCCATTATTATTTTCCCAGTGTTCAGAAAGTGTGCTTCCTAACATGCATAAACTGTTTGACTCTGGAGAAACAATGAGCACAATAGTCATCTTCTGTCAGCTTCAGAAAGGAGAGACGGAGATTGTTGGGATTGTTTTTTTTTCTGTAGAATGCTTGTGCCCTAAAACTGGAACCAAAGCAGAATAATTTTTAATGTTTATATCAAGACATGACTCTGTAAGCAGGAAAATAAGATTATTACAGGAAATTATTATAGATTTAAATAACAATTTAGCAGTGGACTGCACTAAATGTAGGCTAGAGCTAATACAGAGTTTTACTTGCCTATTGCAAACTAAGTCAATACTGATGTAAACAAAGAACAAATTCTATTAATATCTGGGTTTTTTTCCCAGAAATTTAGATAGGCAGAAGGTCACATTTAAACAGTAGTCAGTAGTAAGCCCTAGGAAAAAAAAAGGAGCCAAAGAATCTCAGATATGAGATAATTTACATTTTGGATAAAAATAAAAAAAAAAGTAATCAGCTAATCCGAAAGACCTGTTTGAGGTCTTGCATTCCTATATGCACAAGTTGTCCAGTTTCTAGAGCATCGTGATTATGACACTTGTGAGGGAAGTGAAAGAGGTGACTGTGAAATATTTTAGGTAGTGGAAACCTTGAATCCTGATACCCATCTCCTTGGGTGACCACAAAAATGCAGAAGAGAGCACCAAGAAAGGGCTTCACATTTAGATACCAAACAGACAAAAAAAATTTATGAGGTGTTCAGGTTCAGGTGTGTAAATCTGGGAGAAGGGAATAAGAAATTCATTTATGTCCCATGTTTATTTCGTATTGGCAATATGCAATACCTCTGTCAGTGTGTGGCATTTTCAGACTGATTTTGTGAAATATCTAATTCAGTGTACACTGACTGTAAAGAGTCTAGGCTTCTCTCTCCAGCACTCAGAATTCCCTACTGGCATATGTGATTTTATCTTAAGTTGACTACAAAACAAATTAATTAAATAAAGGAACATAGTGGGAAAAGAAATGTTACTAATGGCCTGCTCCTGAAAATGTTTACATTTGGGAATAGTGCTTCTGTTCATTTGTACTTATATTTCCAATAGGAGCAACTGTGGTGAGAGAGAATGTCAGAGCTCAGACTCTTCCCAGTGCCTTAATTTTTTGACCTTGTTTTGCTGAGGTTAAGTATGCAGATTCAGCCTAGGAAGTACTTATCATTTTTATGAGTACCTATGCAAATGTTTCATTTGCTGCAATGACTCTTAAAGAAAATTAACCAGTATTATGTTACTACCGTATCACAGTAGCAATCTGATTATTTCATGGAAAGCTTCCTCATCACATAGAATGGCCAGGATTTCTTTAACCACCTCTCTGATTTTCTCCTCATTATAATGAAAAGAACAGAGGAAATCTTTCCAGTCTAACCACTAATAGAACACTGTCCTGTACAAAGAATCTGAAGCTCCTTCATCTTCACAAAATACTAGAAATTTCTTAACCAAAAATCCCACAGAAAAAAAAAAAAAAAAAAAA
>WHYT01017326.1:632759-715189 GCA_009806455.1 Tetrax tetrax
CCCCCAGAAAAAAAAAAAAAAAAAAAGCCTTACAGAAGCTCCCTTCCCCCAAACTTTGAGTGACTCTTTCAATGGAAATAAATTTTCTCCAGAGGGAATTAAATTCTTCAAAGAAGGATCCATCCCTTGAACTCTTTTCTTGTCTTACAAGAAAATGGGAGTCACAAAACATAAAACTTAATTGAGACTCACAAAGGAAGGCTCAGTCTAGCAGAGCATTAAAGGTCACATAGCTTTCTATTGAAGGGAGGCAGGAGTATTAACTTCAGGGCTTCTGTGAACTTGTGTTGAGAGCATCCAGGCACTGCCAATTGCATGGGGGCTGCAGCGGCGCGAATCCTCTCAGGTGGTGAGCAACCTCTGCTCGGCTGGGTTCACTGGGAGCCGTGTGTCCGAGCTCCTCTGGTTTCACTTATGAGATGATGCATGAATTGACAGGTCTTTGACAGCAGAGGTAAACCCACCAGGAGCATATCTGTTTATTGAGGAGTGACAGCTTTATAGCCAACATAAAAATAATCTGATGTTTATTGGGGAAAATGTTTGGATACAGGATTAACTGAAACCATTAATAAAGAAAACTTTTCATTCTTTTCAGATCCTACAAATAAGAGGTTAGATTATGTTATGATTTTCATGTAATCGTCATCTTTACTGCATTTGTATTCACTCACTTTTTCTTTGATAATGACTTGGGCTTGAATATGAAATGTAAGAATAAACCAACGGTCTAGCTGAATGTATATATATGTTGCATTTATATTAAAGACACATGGTGTTGTGTCTCATACTAAGAATGGAAAATTATGCCCATCTGCACTGTCTTAATTTGGAGTTACAGCATTAAAATGATGGATGCTGTTATTTCAAGTCTGTAAACAACTTTGTTCTTATAAACTTGGATTTTCATGGGCTCATAATTTTAGCAGTAAATGTTCTGGATTACAGTTGGCTTTTTTGGTAGGCACTCAGTCAAGAAACTGTTACTTTCTCATTCATTCATTAACTTGCCTGAAGTAGAAAAGGTAGTAGTGTCCTGGTTTCCAGTTTTATAATACTTGAATAAGTTACAGTTTAAAGTGTCGTTAGCCTTTCTTACAACTAGATGGTCCTGGGAAAGTGCAAAACACAATCACCATTGATCATTTGAGACTTCATTACTTCTACAGAGTTATTTGATTATTTAAGTTGACTTTGGTTTGGAAAGGAGAAATCATCTCCATGTTTACACAGCGCAATAGCTTTATAACTATTACTGTCTTGTTCTCAGCACCACTTTACCGCTGTTTTGTATCCATAATTGTCTGTAGGACCACACACTTTTTCTTAAGAAGTAACACCCTGACTCACACATTAGTGGGATTAGGTTATAAAGCTGCACAAAAAATCCGTCAGCTATGGGTGGAGTAGGTGGGAGAACAGCCAACACCAAGGAGGAGCTGGATGAGCACAGAATTGTCAGCACACATGCAGAAGCTGGAAGGTTCCTGGTTGACATGAGATCAGCAATCATTCATCAGTTAAGGAATTTGCTAGCACTCTCCTTTGTCATGCCTCTGTCCGTCTGTCGTGGTAACAAGTGCTTGAGAGACTACAGCAGTCCTCTTGGGGCCTGGCTCTCCCAGCTGGCTGCAGCTGACACTCTGATGCTTCTAATTGTCAACAGGTCAGGGAAGGGGACTCGTGGGATTGCCAGCCCTGCAGGCCAGCACTGGCCTCTGGCACTCACCAGCAATCATCACCGCCCGTTCCTGGGGCCCAGCTGGATGTGTGCTCTTCCAGCTGGGCTGAGGAGACGGATCAAAAAGCTGCCAAATAAACGTTATACAAAATACAAATACTTGGCTACCCTGTGCATGAATCCTTCAATGAAATTGCCAACCAGGGAAGTGTGACATGGTCAGTCATGCCAAAAATCCCTTTTCCCAGCGAGCAGCTATGACATGGAGATTCATTTCCACTTATTGGAGGCAAAAATTCCTGTGGTTTCGAAAGACCAGACTTTAGGCTCTGCTCTAAGTGCTCTGAGGTGAGCTGAAGTGATAGATTAAGATGTTATTTCCCTCCACAACTATCTGCCCCACTCTTTGGTTTCTAGTTAGCACTTCATACCAGCAGGAGCAGAATTGAACTTGGACTCATGCTTGCTTGCTACCTTCAAGAAACTTGGTTCTTACTACAGACCACTGGCGCTACCAGTTTCAGAGACTGTGGTCTTGCAAACTGAACTACAGGGACCTTTTTTCTTCTGCCCTCAGTACAGGAACAGTGACTTCCAGCTGAACACTGAGGAAGGTCTGCTAGCACTTGGACTTCAGAAATATCTGTACACGGATCCATCCTTTTTCTCATTCTAGCAGCCTGCCTCACACTTACGAACTTATAATACTTGTACAAGCCTTGCTAAAATGAGATTGAAAATGCAAAAAGGTGCACTACGGTACCAGAATGTCTACCTGGATCTATCCTGATGGATCCCCATAGTCCATAGTATACTGCTAATTTTTCTTCTCTTTATCCCACACATTGTAGAATTATTCTGCGGGTCACATTATGCTGCATTGGCATCTTCCTGCCATACTATTGTATCTATTGCAGACTTCACTAAACAGCTGTGATTTAGAGTATCAGAAATAATTATCACATTCCTGTGTGAAATAATATAATCTGAAACATATAGTGTCAATTAAGCTTTATAACACCTTGCTGAATTGAGAACTGTAACTGAAATTGTGAAGGACAGGGTATTGGTTTAAACTGTGAACCTGTGTGAAAGCTCTTGGCTTTTGTGGATGAAAATTAAAGTCTTAGAGCAGAATTTTTGAACCCTTGTACTTGTTTTGCATATCTTTAAAGACATGCTCAGTGTTAGAAAAGTTGCATATTTTCAGGGAGCATGAGTTTGAAAAATTTAGGTAGGGATGTGGCAAGTTCTTTTAGTACGTAACTAAAATTACCAACTGTTTAATCTGTACATTTACTTTTGGAAGTGAACAATTAATTTTACTTTGCCATTTTTTCTGTTGACTGAGACTTGGCTCTTACAGGCCCTCAGCAGGGAAACCGCAACACCGCTCACGGTGTGAGCAACCACTCTCACACCTGTGCAGTTCAGAAGACAGTATTCATGTGACCCTGTAGGGAATGGGGCCACAGATCTGCAGTGAAAGAAAAAAAAAAAGCCTTAGCACAGACTTCAGCCTCTAGGTGCCTCATGATAAAAGAATTTCAGAATTTTTTCTGGGTAATTAGCAAGAGTTCCTTCTTCATAATCCATGACATATATATGCAGAATAATAGATCTTCTTTCAGTCTAACTGTTCTTGATGCCACTTACGTTCACTTTACCTCATGTCTTACTCTGCACACACCTACGTGCAAGATCTGGTCTTACTGTTTTCAGCTTCACTTGGTTGTCTATAGTTTGTTTGGACTTGTTTCTTAAAACCGTCATTTGTGTTTTTACTTTGAATGGGTGTTGCAACATAAAATTTAAATGATGGTACAGCCATGAGTAAAATTATCATTAAGACTGCTTTCAAGATTAGAGAGGATGAAGGCAGAAAATTTGATGGACAGAATTTTCCCAATAATTTATTTTAAGATTGTAATTTATATTATGCTTTCAAGGTTTTAGATCAAATGTGGCCACAAAGGAGATATCTTTTGTGTATCTGCATGAAGGTGATGTGCATTCTACTTTCTTTTGTAAATTAACATTCACATTTGATAATTCAATTTTGTCTCATTTCCCGATAAAGATGGCAAAAATCTCAGGGAATTCTGATGCCTCATTATGTTTTAAAATCTGTGTAGGTATGTGTATGCATACCTATTTATAAAATATTCATGCATTTTCAGTTTGTAAGTAGATAAAAATTAACCAATTCATAATCCAGTGAAGTTTGGCCAACAGTCCCAAGACTGGATGCTTTTGCAACATATTCAGTTATGAAACAAAGATGATACTTGTTCTTTTAACCTGTAGGTCTCAAAACACTTCACAGAAGAAGGAAGTATCAACATCTCAACTGTACAGATAGAGGTACTGAGGTTTAAAGTGGCAGGGTGTAGATCTGGACTTGGAGCTTGTACAGAGGTGGTTCTCATGGAGCAGCTGGATACCATGTCGTTTGTTTGCTCCATGGTAGCATTTTAACACCAGAGAGCTGAGGAACATGTGTGTTGGACATAAAATTGCATTCTTTAATACAGATTCCTAATTCAAAAGAGATCTGAAGACTTATTTGGCAAGCCCTTTAGTGAAGTAGTTTGTCTGCAGACATATGTGGAGGTAGTGGCAGTTTTAAGCCTGAAGCTGGGTATCCTGACTGCAAGGCTGGTGCCCCATTCCATGGACTGCACTGTCTCCATGTAGTCAGCAGTATTTGCAATGATGTTACTGTCATGAGGTTTTCATCATCCCCTTCAGGCAGGAATTCTCTGTTCCTGACTGGAGGTTCCCTACCCCCATCTTCATATGTTAACACTTGAAAACATAAGAAATGGCTCTGGAATGTGAAAAACTTCGATTCCCAGTTTTATGTGTGTAGCTCTCTGAAATACAATGAGGTTGCACTGGTGGAACCAAAGGCAGCATTTCGCTAACCATGTATTTATTACTGATGGACAGTCTTTTTACCTGCAAAATTTGATCTGGTGTATATGGCAACACAGTAAACAAGGACACTCTTTTATAGAATCTCTTCTGAGAATCATATACTTTCAAGATGAAACACATGCTGATTTATTTCCCATAGAAACAGAACACAATACAATAATGTACATTTTATAAGTACCTTAGAAGTAAACGAGGCAGACCTTAGCTGACATTGGTAAGGCCACTGGAGATACACCCACTTACACTGCGTGTCTATTCTGTATTTTTTAAAGGTCAAAGTTGTATTTTTTTCAAGTTTTAAATGTTTTTCAGAATCAGATTGTTCTAATTTTAAAATTATAATTTCTTGAGTGCCTCTATTTTCTACTAATATAATGTAAATAGAATTCATTATTGTATTAGTATTTATAGTAATAGCTCCTACAGGCCTCCGTTTGGAGTCAGATAACAGCATTATAAGATGCTTATACTTACAGTAGTAAGAAGATATCTGCAAGAATTGTTTACAATCGATTTTTATCTATCTACTCTAGTTAGCGAAAGATCAGTAGAACTTTAATTTTTAGTCCTTACGATTTTAGCATTCAAGAATATTTATCATCTTACCACATTAGGTTCCTGTTGGTTTCAAACATCTTGTTTAAATAGATCAATGTAATAATTATGCTTCTGAAAAAACTTCTTTTACTCTAGTGGATGGAAAAATATCATACTATGCTTTATCATCAGATTTTCTGAATGTGTTTAAGTTCTCTGAATATGAAGAACATATCTGCCAAATTTGGTAGCCCGGGATAATGGCCACGAATTTCTCTGGCTTCAGTAATTGGTTCAACATGAAGGGCTGCAGTATTTCACAGCGGTGATAGTGACATTCCCTGGTGCCCCAAGCAGAGGTTTGCACCTGGGGCCCTGATGGGGACATTTCTGCCCAGCACCATTTGCCCCGCTTCAGGCAGCAACGCGGTGCTGCAGCTGAGTCCCAAAACCTCTGTTGCCTTCAGGTGCCATCCCTGCTGCGGGGAGGGGTGGGGTGCTCCACAGGCTGCCCACCTGCTGAGCCAAGAGCCATCTAGAGTTAGAAAGCTGGGAAGAGCTCACAGACGGTGTGCCGTCCGTGTTGCCCTTCACCAGGGCTTCCTTGGCTCACCCAGGGCTGTATGAAAATTTTTGCCTTGTGAGAAGCTTTCAGGTCAGGAACCAAGACCCCTCTGATCCTCTGAGCAAGGATTTTATTAATTGCTGTTAAGGCTAAGTGGCTAAATTAAGCTTAAGTCATACTTCTGGGTCTTGCTGCTTTTTGTGCATCTGTCCCTGCACAACTTGCTTGTTCTGAAATGGTACCTGTGTAGTGCCATCAGTCTCCGGAATTGAAACCTGTATTTAAAAAGGGGAGAAATTGATTCTAGCCCTGATGGAGGGGCGGGGGATCTCTCAAATCTAAGCCGGTGCAAGGCTGTCATGCCCAGCTGCAGGCAGATAAAAGGATCGGAAATCTATCTGAAACTTCTTTCTTACCAAAGGTAACAGCTCTGAAATCTGATGATGATATTGTCAGTAGTCAGCTGTCCGAATTAACTATTTAACTGTTACGTAAATCTAACCTTAACCCGTAACATTTCATAAACACAGGAGTGGATGCATCATGAGGTGCAAAATTAATTGCAATTATGTGTTGTGTTTCTTTAAAAGGAAATTGTTATTTGCTTCTCCATGATTTGGGTTTCTAATAGCCATTAATTGTTAACCTATTCTTTACAAGCAAAATTCCACTGTATCAAGGGGAAAAACAGTGACCAGAGAACAGATAAATCACTTTTATGTCCTTAGAACAGCTGACTTCACACTTTTATTACATTGTTTGAAAAAGCATCTTTTCATCTGGAAGGAATCAGTTTAAAATTTGATTGTCTACACAATGAAACCAGCTTTCTGTTTAAAATGGCTGCTCGTGAAGCTTAGAACTACAGTTTTGCCAGAATTTTCTTTACAGACATTAGTTACTAGAACCAAGAGATTTTATATGGGATGTTCACAGGAAATACCTGGCAGACAGCGTAAGATGCAAAGTAAAGCATTTTTATTTAAGTTGTAGGAAGCATGCATGTGAAAATAAGCAACAGTGTTTTAGGTCAAAAGCCTTCTTTTAAAAATGGAACTTTTATCAGATGTAATCTGAAGGAGGCAAGAGAAAAAAATCCTGATTAAATTTTTCATGTCTTGACCTAACTAATCAATCAACATACACTTAACATGTTTCTTAGACTATATTTCATATTTCTTTATAATGACACTATTATACCTGTCTCTAGTCTGTCCTTATCTTGTGTAATTTCATTTACTTCACTGATTACATCTGAAAATACAGCTTTGTCTCTTTTATGCCAGTTCTTTTAATTACCATAGTCCTCAGTTGTTTATTAATATATAGTTCTGGTTGATTTGAATCCCTAAAATATTTAAATCTCTAAAAAATGCAGATGAAGATCCTATGCAAAATAAAGTCTTTCATTCAGTAATAAAATACTTTTACTCAAGGAATAATTCATCTTTACATTGTATGAATTTGTTCATTATTTTAACTGTAAATTACAAAGATGTAATAAGATTACATCTACCTATTAAAATAGAAAAAAAGATTTCAATACTCTTAATTTTCATGTTTTCAAGGCAGATTATTTATATATTGCCTATAATATATTTATTAACAACCTAGCATTATGCCATGCTCTGAAAATATAGGCATTCAATTTTTTTTCCTGATAAATTACTTTGATTTCTTTTTTAGTGTTTGAAACTGAATAACATTATATGAGAAACTTCTAAAACACATCTTTGTTAGAAAGAGGATCTTTCACCGACAGGCTGCTTTTTGTTGAGATGTAGAGCTGCCATCGCAGCAGTATCTGCAGGGTATGCTGGTCATTCATCTCCAACACCATTACCAACTGCTGTTCTCTCTGCAATATTCTTTACCCAGGCTGAAGTCTTCCATGGAGGAGATGCTATTAATCTATAGCAATGCACCAATTCGACATAAAAAGGCAATGTAAATAGCTATGAATATTTAACAGTTACATACTTTTTCCATGGAATGTATCTTAAATAAAGAAAGGTAAAATGAGGAATTAGCATTGAGTATGGAAATATTTTGGAAAAGTGTATTTCTCTATAATGCTAACTCATATTTCAGAGCACATTGCTTTCCATATGACTGAGAATCAAACTGTCAAAAATGAATAGTTTATTTTGGCTGTTATGCTATTTACCTCTTCAAAGAAAATAAAATTCTAAATACATACGAGGTCGGTTTTTGGTTTTCACATTCTTTGCTTATGCAACGTTACTTACTTTCTGCTGAGGTTTTTTACTGTATAAATAATAATACTAACTTTAATGCAATAAAAATTATTTTATTTAATTGTAAAAATGCCTACATCAAGTGTAGTGTGTGTATAACCTGCTGCATCTTCTTACAGGAATGCATTCACAAGAGCACAGATAAACTGTACCATTGCATTCTGCCTATCCAGTGTAGAAAGCTTCCTTCACAGTAAGCAGGCAGGCACTTTGTAGTACATGGCTGAAGCTTTTGGTTAGCGTACAAGGCAGTAACTCTAATTGAAGCATTGGCTCCAGTTATGAATAAAAGATCAATTCCCATGCTTTCTTTTTACAGCTTGCCTTCAGTGTTTGTCTATTTTTGCGTATTTTGGCTTTGCCTGAACTTGCACATGCACTCTTTTTGTAGCTGACTATCATGCACTGAGTGTCTCAAGTACAGAGTGACTTTTTATGATTTCTTTTAATCTGATAAATGGAATTTTCCATAATAAGTAAACACCTCTGCATCACAGGAATTTGGTAGCCAAACCCAATACATCTATTCCTTGTTCTTTGTAGCAGTTGAACTCTATGGCAAGGACAAATACTTTCCACTCCTGATACCTCCTCATCTAGGTAGGGGGTCAGATTACTTAGTGTTAAACTCATTTTTTCATTATTTGAGTCCCACATAAAATGATTTTATATCCTGACTTAACAAAAGACAAGTTTTGATCAATGTACCTTCTTTTATTTCCAAGACCCTATTTTGTAGCAAATTAAATATTCCACTATGTCTTCAAGTAAATATAAATTCAAATAATTTTGGGGATAAAATACTTTAGAATATCAAAAAATGCTTTAGATATTTTAAAAACTATTTTTTACACCACTTTTATTTGGAAATATCATCTATATCTGGTATGAATCACCATTTAATATATAGAATCATAGAACACTTTGCGTTGCCACTGTGATTTAGAAGAACCATTTTGTGGATAAAAGTAAAGTACTAGCTAATAAGCATTTGAGCATTTGTTTTAATATATTCTCACATAGCATGTCTCTACCTTTGAAAACACAAAATATTATACATGCATAATATTCAGATTTTCATATTTTATTGGGTCACAACGTATAAAAAGTATTTAATCTCAATTTTTCACCTTTTCTTAATAAATGGGTAATTTAAAACATCAAAACTAATTTAGGATTTCTTAGGAAGAATGTAAAAGGCAAACCAAAACTTTCTGTTACATTTTTTAAAATGTGTGCAAATGAAATATATTGTCACAATTTTGAGAAAAATAAAATCTCTGTCAGTATTTCATCATCTCATGTTAATAATAGCAAATAATTAATATTTTTTGAAAGCTGTACTACTACAAGAAAAATAACAATATGGTTTTCTACAAATAGCAATTTTTATAGGCTTTCTTCAAAATTCTATACTAGTAATTTTATCTAGCATTACATAAAGAAAAAAGGGAAAAGGCAAAGGTATTTAATGAGAACAAGTATAGTGGTGCTAAAGGTGAAAAATTGACTAGTGGGCAGTTTGATATAGCAAGAGTTAGCTGTCATTGCAAAATGCTAGGATTTAGTGGCAAGAAAGTTTCCTGTCTGGGAAAATGCAGTTTTAGAAGCAGGTCTTTCTAAGTTACCATGAGGGAATGCTTGGAATTTTGTCTTTCTACCAAGAAGGATTGGTTTTCCCTTGATTGTCATCAGTTTGCTAGGTTGTCCTGCTATTTAAGCTATTAAAGACTGGTGTGCTCCTTGGTCTCAGGTGATCCATAAAAAGGAATGAAGCCTTGGGAAGGTAAACCATCACCAGACTGGCTCGGTGTATCAGCCTTCCATGACGGAAGCTCTTTGTTGAGAATTGTTGGCAATTGCAGCAGTTTCCAACCGAAGATAAGAGCCAGCGTTCTCGGATAATGCCCTCGATCACACACCTGATGACAGACTCCTGCATGCAAGTTTTTTCAGGTGCTATGTTTGCTCAGTAATCCTTCAGTGCCAATCTTTTCTAAATGGTGAGCAGGTCCCATCAGTAATGGACATCAGCCATTAAGCTTGTAATATTTGTCATATATCAGGTTACGGCTTTGTTACTGCAGTGTGATGAATGGATGCTGTTATGCTTAGAGAAAATAAAGAAGTGCTATAAATTTAGCAGTCAGTATTAAATGAGTTGCTACTTCAAGGGCCTGATTCACATCCTTCTGAAGTCAATGTAAAGTATTCTCTTGGCTAAAGCCTTTATATCTGGCATTTAATTTTCTTTCTCTTTTAAGAAACAGAACCCTGGGCTGTCCTTAAAATACAGTTCTCCATTTCTCACTGCATACGATTTTACACCTAAACAGTAATTTTAATCTAACTCTTACTTTATGTCTTAATGTGTATGTTCTTCACAAATGTTTTGATGAAAAATGGAGGCATACAGAGAGTTGATCACAGAACCTGACAGATCACTCATGAAATAACGAGAACTGGTATTGGTGTGTTAAAAAATTCGTATACTATTCCTTATAGCTGATTTTTTCATGATCCTAGCAATTTCTATACCAGATTCTGAAGTCTATGCATAGATTTTATGCTTTATTTACTTTATATACTTGGCATTATTCTGGAAGTTACTCTGAATAAAGACAGAGTTTAAAAACTCTCAAGGGCATTAGAATCTATCTAGGGCCAAAGGCTGAATAACATGCTGCATTTCATGCTGCTTGCAAATTTTTTTTGGAAGTTCAGATTGTGCTCAAGGAATTTGTAATTCATTAAGATCCTTTCTGGTGATATAAAGATAATGAATTTCCTTTTTATATTCCAGGATATGAGTAATAATAGTACATATGAAAAATAAGGCAATGTTCCTGGTTCTTACTGCTTAGATTATACAAATGCTTTAAAACATTATTTTTCCAAGAAAAGAAAATCCAGATCTTTGACTAGTATAAACTGCTGCTGCTTATCTACTCCTTAGGACCTTCCTTGATTCCTTCTGTGCCGAGTAAGTAATTTCATTCCAAATGAAGCTCATATTGCCTTCCAAAGCATAGCACGTAAATTTGCTTCTGTCCTGCTGTGTGATCATTATAGCCTACGGTGGCATAGGCTCTATGTAAACAGTACACTTTTTCCACATTCATTAGTGACCTGCAAAATTACAGATTATTTATCAAGTTCTTCTGCACTACCTTTCTAAACCTTTTCTGGCATATTACCTAAGCCTGTATATAAGACAACGTGTTAAATTACACACTTCTTAATTTTACAGTTGCCCTAGATTTTAAGATATCCAGCATGAAAAGCAGAATTTAGACACCTACAATTCTCTTATGCAAGTAATACACATGTATTGTGCCAACGGGTGTCTCAGAGGCATTTCTACAAATCATGGGAATTATATAAGATTTTAATTCAGATAAAATTGTGTAGGCAGTACCTGAAATATATGAGCTAGTCATAATCTATTATACTACTTTTCTTAAGCATCTATTTAAAAAAAAAAAAAGTAATTATTTTCATTTGTGAAGGATCTTAATCTTAGATAAAGTTTTCGTTGTCATAGAAAATGTTGCAGATAGCAGTGGTGGAATGTGGGGACGCCAGGTAGCATTCCAGCTAGCCTTGGATGTCTACCTTTCCTGTCTTAACTGATGCATGTCCAAAGCTTCTGCTTCTGTGATTCATGTGAGACCATTTTATAAACACCTGTGAATAGAAAAATCTCTTGCAGGTAGAAGTTTATTATAAAGCACTTATATAGATGTATATGTAACTGTAACAGAAATATCTAAATGACACTGCTTGCCCATCACTGAAAAACAACTGAACTAAGAATTCTATTACCCCTCGGGGTTTGCTACTGACTTAATATGTGCCTGATAGTCATTTCAACTGAAAAATTAAGCACTTATTTGTGTAGCACAACTTCGAAATCATCCTTAAACATGCAGGACAAAATCTGCTTTGACCTTGCAGCCAACTAGGCTTGCTTAGCAGCCTACCAAGTGGATCCTACGTAGTGAATAAAGCTGGACAAAGATGTGGTCAGAGCACCACTGTGCATGTCTACATATCTCTAGAAAGTCCTACCAGAATAGACCCTGAGACAAAGGGCAATGTATTGCAACCTGCAGTGCGGACAAGGCCCCAGGATTTGGAAACTTCAGGTACGACAGCTACACTATGAATTGCTTATGAATAAAGGTACTTACAAAACCAGTGCTTCACAGATACATTTTACTTAAACCCGCTCAATCCACATCTAGGCGTTTCCAGATTGTGCCTAAAATACATTCATATGATTGGGCTGTTCATAAAACACAGTTGTGACTGCCACTTTGTTTTTGAGAAATAATAGCTTAAAGGGCATAGCTGGGAACTGGAGATTCCTACTCCTTCTGTACCCACAGAAATCCAGGCCCTTAGCTCCCATTTGCTGGAGTGTGGTCTAACCCCCATTTTACAGCCTTTTTTGATAGTCACAGAGAAGGGAGAGTAGAGATGGAAATGCTCGTTTTACATTTCTGTTGTGTCTGTGTACTTTGCGATGTACCAGTCGAGAGAGCATGGTCAGTGACTCAGTGATAGTGCATCTGGGTGGAGTCTTGGCTTCTAATTGTTTTCCCTAAATTCTTTATGACAATAAATTTATTTTAAAAAATCCCTCGCAGATGTGGAAGAGGGCAACTGAACCTGACTTTGTGGTTAAGAGAGGTAACCTATTCCTCCTACCATTGCCCCTGCAAAATAATAGGTGTTTATCTTCTTGACTGTAAGAGAAGTAGGTGTCTGTTTTTGAGGAGCGGCTGTGAACCATGAATCATAAATAAAGGAAAGTGCTCCCCACTAGGCCAGTTATGCCTCTGCTTGTGTGAAGTAGCTGTTAGCTTGAGTCTGTGGAGTTTCATCAACCTGTTTCTCACTCAGTATAGCAACACATCAGGAGTCTGGGCTTGGACTACCTTCAGCAGTTACAGCATCCTGAACTAGAAATTCAGTCCTCATTTCTCTCTCTAACGTCACCAATCTACCTTGGGAGACTGGTCACTATAAAAACTCAAGCATATAACTAAGCATGTCTACCCAAAGCTGTATAGAGCAGATGTTGTGACCAGAAAGCAGACAGATGTCTTGCCACAGGCCTTCTGCTTTGAGAGGCTACAGCATATTATGATATATTCTCCTATTAAAAGTTTCAACTTGGGACTCAGGTTCCCTGTAACTGAATAATGAAGCACATGAAGTTTGTAGCACAGCACAGTACATCAAGTCTGTAAGTGCTGCGATTCGGGATGTTGAGCAGAGCACCCCAGAGTAGCAGGACCTGAGAGTGGGGACTCCTGGCAATCGACATTGTGGGACTGCAGGAGCTGGCGGTGGGGACTGCTTAAAGCCCCTGAAGAGGAATTTCTGGTTTTGCCAAGAAAGAAAACATGCTGTAAAAGCAGATCTGTGCTGCAGGGATAGCACTGACTGCAGAAGTAAAGAGCGGTGCCTCTTGCCAAGATTTTATAGACATTGTTGAGGCAGGGCAGCAGCATCTCTGCTTATTTTGCTAGCACAGGCATGCAGCCTGGCATGGTTTTGGAAGGATACTTATGGGGCTTTAGTTCTCCCATTAGCATCCCTTGGGGCCATGCCGGCTCTTGTGCAGCATAACGGGCATGATCCACTGCTGCACAACTTGACCTGATTTCATCAGGACTGCATCTACCACTGCACCTTTGCTGAGATGCTTAATATGTGTCTACAAAACAGTTAACCTAATATTCTATTGTTCTGCAATAGAGAAACAGTCAGTATCTCAGACTTTACTGAAGTTAGACTCAAAGGCATCTGTTTTGGAGTCTTGTAGGCACCGTGTAGCAAATTGGAATGAAAGACAGTTTTTCTAGTTAATTTCTGTTTCCTGTTTTTTCATGTTTGACCTGACTTATGGAGAACAATTAAATTTAAACCAGACATTTGTGATGGATCTGATCTAGTTGTAACTACTTTTTGGAACAGTTTGGTCTTTCTTTTACCATAACTTGCTTGTATTTATATTTATGTTTCATTATTGGAAAAAGGACTTCAGATGTACCTGGTAAGAACATGATCATCAGTGCCTTCAGTACTGACAGGAAAAGCATTCAATCAATCAGGGGAAAAAAGAGTATAGGAAACATTGAACATTTCTTTAATTTATTATTTATGCATTTTTCACTGGAAGCTAACCGCAATCTTTTTCCAAAAAATGTTTTGTTCTGAGTTTTATTTATTTAGCTGCAGGATTTCCTTAGGCATCTAGATTTTGAAACAGATATTTAACTTAGACTATGTATTGCCAGGGATGACTACATCAGTTACTGAGGGATAACTGAAATGTTAAGTCAAGACTACTGAAAAAATAAAACAGACACAGAGAGAGAGCACTTGCAGGCAAGCTCATTGCTGATTCCTGTGGAAAGGGGAGTTGTACACTAAACGAAAATCCTCAGAATTGATAACAAATAAGGGCTGAGTATTCGCCAGCCTCCTGGCTCACAGTAGAAATATTTCATTTACAAGTCAATGCAATATTTATAAAAATTTCATTCCATTACTAACTACACAAAACCACTGTTTTTAGTCATATTTTAATGTATATATTTATTTTTAAAATGCAGCTAATATAGTTCTTCATGATCTTGTACTGTAATGTCATTACATTCCCACAGTGACATTCCTCCCACTGGAAGAATGTATATTTTACCGTAAAGAGATCAACTATTATTGCTTAAGGAATTGTGAGCTGCACGTTCTTCTGATTAGTCATTCTTAAAATAGGGTGCTCTGAACAGACACCAAAAGGATATCCGATAGATACAGCTTCTCATTTACAGTCCAAACATTCCTTCTGAAATCCCAGAAAAGAAAGATTCCTTTAAATATTCCCAGTAGAGTAGGAGTAAATCACTGTAAATCTCACAGACTTCAACAACTGGAATAGAAAGAGTCCTGAGGTCACACCTGAAACAGAGTTTTGGGGAGTAACATATTGCATTACTAAATGAGTCACTAGGCCAGCTGTGTTTATATATATTGTGCAATTAAAAGATGGTGATCTTTTTCCTGATAACAATGGGGTACGCTGTACTCTGAATTCACAAGGCACATGGAGAAAAATCCACTGTTTGGCCATTGTCCAAAAATGACAATGACAAGAACATGAGCAAGTGGTGATTTGTCTTGCTCAGTCTCTGGAAGACTTTTTTTTTTTTTTTTTTTAGTTCTGTTATTTACAAAGTAATAGAAATGTTGGGCAATAATCAAGCATAGCAGGCTGACGGTATTAATATAGCATTGATGGACTGGAAACCAGATGGTCTGTCAGATAATGAAGTATTATCTGGCAAGAGATTGTTCCTGAAAGCCAACATCCTCACCTATTTAGCACTCTGGAATGTCGACGTATCAGTTACCACATTCATGAGGTGGTATGTGTTGTACTTTAGAAGCCATCCCTAGCATAGGCTTTTTAATTCAAAATTACTGCCTGATGAGAGGGTAAAAGTGCCATTATTATAGCACAGCTGGATGAGTGTAATATACAACAAGATGTGAACCATACATCAAAAATCAAGTTAAAGATGAAAACATAATAGGCTACATCCTGATTTCTGTCTAACCAAAGCCATAGTTTCATGGACGTTTTAATCCGGCACTGTCACCAGAAGAAGCAATGGTGTACACTGTGTGCCCAGAGCTGTTGTGTTCCTGCTTTGGTGTCACACTCTCCTTTGTGCCAGCACGTGCATTTCTGCACTTGGTCAGGAGTCATGGATGTTGGAAAAATTATCAGGTTCGTGTTAACCTGTCTATTAAAAAAGAAATGTGGTGGTGATCCAGAAGGGTTCCTCCTGGCTGGCTCATCACGTAGGCACACAGACCTTTTGCCAGTGGAAAGGAAGGGATAGTGTGGAGGCAGGACAGAGCGGCTGGGAAAGGAAGATGAGGGAGACGGGATTGTTTCCTCCTTGACAGCAGTGGTAGTTATGCCAAATGTAGGTGAAACCAGAAATCAACCAAAGCTATTGGAGGCAAATATGGTGAATCCCAGTTGCCACCTGGGAAGACAGAGCAGAGAACGGAAGAGGCAAGGGCAGCTGCAAGGCAGGAGGGGGCAGTGCCCAGGGTTTGGAGATACTCCGTGGACACCAAAAGTCTCATTGTGTGTGTGATTATAGCACAAAGTGGAATGCAAAATGAAGAAAAAATACATGCAGTAGATGGAGTGGTTATTAAAAAGATGGCAGAGAATTGGTAAGGCTATTATCAGTAAGACTGTAGTATACAACTTCGGCTTTAATTCAACAAGCCATTTTCACTGTCCTCATGATTATTCAATTGAAAGCTAGCTGACCACGTGATACTAGCTCTTTAGCTCCTGTCCATTCTAGATAATTAACATTTTCACAAGGCATTTTCTGTAATCGTGACTAGGAAGTCCTTTGTTCACGTGAAGGAGAAAAAGTGGTACATGTTACTATAGCATGAAATGCAAATCTTTATTATATAATCTGTCAAGATGTGTAATAAATATTCTGAAGATGTCTGATAACTACTGTTTAAAAGTAGAAACATTTTGCCACCATTGTTGGCATATTAATTTACAACAACTAGAAAATAACATAAATCAGATAAAAAGGCTTCTCTTTCATGCTTTCAGTGCTATAACATTCAATACTGATCATATAAGTCTTTTTTTTTTTTTTAAAGTCCATCCCACTCAGCAAACCAATATACAGTATGGAGCTTCAAATGGGCGAAAGTGGATTTGTGGTATCACTGGGCCCAGTTATCTTGGCAGAGTCAATGTTCTGTCTGCCAGTCAGATTATACAATTCAGAATTTCCCTGGTATGAAACTAATACTCTCACACACTTTGCATATGTATGCTGAAATATTATCAGTTAAACTCATTTTTTCTCAGGCTTGGTTTGGGAGTGCTTCAAAGCAGTCGTTATCTCTAGAATCAAATTTATAATCCAGCCCAATCTTTAATATTTTTGAATCAAGTAGGGAATGATAATTAAGAGTGGGAAGAGTCTCAGTTAAATAAAAACAAAGAGGCCACATACAGAAAGTAGAAATTAAAATAAACATTTAAAGTTAGTATTGTATTTTCTTCCTGGTGAACATTTAATGAAGTTGGTAAATGTTTCAGCTAACACAAAAACTGGTGGGGCAGTAAATGATAGCAGATTAATATTTTAGAATTACACCTAATTTCATAGTCATCGTGCAGCTTTGGCATTTTCATATGGCCAAATACAAAGTCATTTCAGGGGGGAATCAAAATTCAGATTAAATTTGCAGTATCAACTGCAGAGAACGCTGTCTGCAGAAGCTGTCACACCAAAGAATTAGTTGTTAAAGATAATTGCATCAACATGAGCTCATAGGGCTATACCATAGCAAAAAGGATCATGCAATTCTAAAACACACAAAAAGAAAAATGCTATGTGCAACTAAGGAATAGTAAGGAATTACAGATTTTTGCCTCTGTATATAACTTTGGTAACACAACTGATAAAATACTGAATTAAGTCAACATTTCAAAGAAAATGTAGAGATTCTGAAGAAATTCCCCCCCAAAAAAAAACTATATTGGGAGGAAAATAAGCCTTGTGTCATAAAATTCAAGGGGTTAAGTTTTTCTGGTTGTGAAAGAGAATATTGAAAAGTTACTTGATTGCTATGTATAGATATATTTTCCACCTATGGAATAAGTTTCTGGCACCTGTGAGTTCACAGGTTTTCAGCCTTGCTCATCACAACCAGTACCTGGAATCTGATGTTAAGCAAATGCACGCTTCAAACAGAGCTGTCTCTGAATGCAGAAAAACACTGGAACAATCATCTGGAAGGCTTTTGCTAGAGGACCATTACTTAAGTCTTTCCAAATATTATTTAATGTCGTTTCTAGATGAAAGCTCGTATCAGTAAAGTGATGTATCCTAAAGGGTCCCTTCAGAGTTTGTAGTCTAGTCTCATAACTCATCCTGTGTCTTGTATTAAGCTTTGAGAACAGGAAATCTTGCAGTGCCCTAAACCTACCATAACGCTTGGAGGTTTGCATTATAGTAATGACTGTACTTACATCATGCTTCAGAGCTTCAGCAAGTCGCTGTCAGGGATCAAGAGGGATTATTTTTTCTTAATGCACAATTGACTAGATGCATGATAGAGAGGGGTTTTTTCCTTCCTTTTAAGCATGATTGGATACAGATGAAGATGTGATAGCATGGATTAGTCCTTCGAGATAAAGAGGAAATCCATTTGGGAGGGGGGTAGTTTATTTTTGAAGGCTCAGAGGCTTACCTATTTACAGTTTTGGGGGTAAGGAAGGAATTTCTGCCTCAGTCTGGTAGGGAATATGATAAATTTCCTGTTGCAGGCATCCTCTCTGGCTTTTTCTGGCCATTCTCTGCATTCCACATAGCCTACTGCTCAGATTCCCTGCCTTCAAGACCAATGTTGTATTTAATCTATATGAGAACAAATACAGAAAAGTGAAAGGTCTTTTTATCCCTGTTGAACATCCTTCAGTCAGCCTGAATAGAATTTCAAACCATAAATGCTCTGATTGCACATCCGTCACAGCTTTAACATTTTAGCTTCTTTTGCTCTTGTCCTGTCATCTCCACATACACGTCTTTGTACAGATTTCAATTTCAGAAAGACTTTCACTGTTCCCAGTATTTCCTTTTTGGAATTCCTTTTTCCACTCCTCAGTGATCTGGTGTACAGTGCAGCTTTACCGATAATTGTATTAGCACAAATGAGTGTGGAAGACTGTGGTATGGAGATCATATGAGCATCTGGGGAAAGCTTTGTTAGGAAGGTGTAGGCATTCCTTAAACTAGGTACGTCACTGAAAAGTGCTTGCCCTATAACAAGCAGGTACTACATGCAGCTATTTATACACTTATTAAATGTGGTTTAAATCTATCTGGCCTTTTTCCTATCATAGATTCTCCCTCCTATGTTAGGCATCCTTAATGCTGTCCCGTCCAAGCTGCGCTGTCCATATATACAGGCTGTCCAATTCTTTGCCCTCTTTCTTATTATTGCTTGTTTTTGCTCATTCTTGCTATATCTCCAAATGATCCTCTTCACATACCACATTTTCTTCTGTAAAATTACTTTCAAAGCCTCTTCTGAGGCTGAAAAAAACTCTGTAGGCTAACTTAGTGTAACCCCAGCATAAGCCTTCCTCAGTATCTTCACTGCAATTCTGTCCTGGTTCTGGTTTTAGCTGCTGAGTGGGGCTAAACCAAGGCAAATTCTTAAGAATTTAGCATTTAATTGAGATTATTATTTAGGCTGAGATATAGATTAAGTTTTCCCTATCCAATATTCCAAGCACTTCCAATGAGAACTGCTTAATGACTCAGCTAATAACAGAACAAATTTAGTTTACTCCTCTGGTGGCTTAGACAGTGATGTGTTACACTACTGGAATTAATCCTAACCAGTTGGTACAAATACTTTGGGATCTGGGGAGTAAGAGACTGTTTCTTCCAGGCCATTCACGCTCACAGGCCCTTTTTCGTAGCAAATAATAGTTTTATTCTATAATCTTAAAGTGAATTACTGAAATGTAGATTGTACTATAATGCCACAATGTCACAACAAAAGTTGATTACGCACAAATGGGAGATGTATGATAATGTTCTACTTTTTTATTCTTTATTTTTACCTTAGAAGATAAGAATTAATGATTACTATGCCTGGTCTTTGCTGGGAGGCTGTGTTGCAAAATTTCTCTTCATATTCTTTTCAACTCTTGTAGCCTAGGCTTTGTTTGCAGTTCTCAAAGTTTTCAGTAACGGTGGGCCAATTTCACATTGCATCAGTCCACCCACTTCCAAGAAAATGTTTCCAAAGGCTATGTGTACTTCTGAAAACATGAAGACTGCGGCACCAGTGTTTTTTGTAATAACTGATGAAAATAAAATGTTGGTGATTAGAATCTGTGTGGTTTTACTCAATTTGGGCATATCCCACAAAAGATTTAATAAGTTAAAAAAAATATTACTAGAAGATCATCCATGACCGGTGGGTAATTTCCTGGACACTGAAATACAAAATATTCAAGAATGTTCTGCAGCTCCTCACAATTCTGTATGTGTGGAACTGTGCACAGCTACAGATGTTTCCACTGCCGCAGAATTCACTAAAAACTGCCAGGGAATTTGGCCCAGATGTGCTATAGAATTACAATGACCCTGGTAATAGTGAAGCTTTAAGCAGCAAACACCAGATGTCCAGTAAAATGGGTAAAACTGAGATCCAAAGCATTTTTTTAACCACATCATCACAAACAAGTATGGAGTGAATAAGCTGAAAATCTCAAGTAATACTTCATTATTCGTCATCTCTGAGCTGATTCTATGCGCTTGACTTGTGATGTAGTGCCGTTCAAGTATAAAGTCTCATAGGAAGGCTGTGTTCCCAGAGGTTTAAATAATTGTGAAAAATGAATTAATTAGACAGGTATATACATTAAGCTTAATACAAGGTTGTATTTTTCTCCTTACCTCCTTTCTCTACTTATTTTTCTTGAAAAGTGATTCTGGCTCTGCGTGTGCTGTGCTGCCTTATGATAGCTTGCCCACAGGCAGGATAAATGAACTGCAGTTAGTGCCAGCTAATGTAGTTCTGCTTTAGCTCAAGTGGTAGCAGACTCGAGCTGCGGTACCAGGGCTCCGTGCACAGCTACGTTCTGTGTCTGTATGTGTGGTAAATGTACTTTTCCTACAAAGTACAGATATTCATTACATTATGAGGCACTGCTTTATATTTTGTGGTTTCCGAGGGGTCCACGTGTAGGGCAGATGATGGAAAGCATTACATTTCTCTTTCCACTCTCCATTGATTATTTATGATTTTTTATATCCTCATGTCTAAGTTTTATACATTCATTATCAGAATGTACATTTAGCCATTTTTAAGTGTCTCTAAACCAAAAAAAAAATCATTTCTGTTATAAAGCTTGAATCAAAATGTATAATATTATTCATGGAAGCGCAGTTGTATTTGTTACTGGTATAGATCTGTATAGGGCAGTAGACATGTATGGGTATTCATAAGCTAGACTCACTAGTTTTGCTTCAGGCTTGAATGTAACACTAGTCTGCTCTGTTTTGTCTCTGGAAAACTAACGGTATCAATCTTTTTTACTTGGAACTGGGATGACAGGTTTCATAGATAAAAACTGAAAAAAAATAGGAAGAAAGAACCATAGGTACAAAAAGGTCTTGAATGCTTAGAGAAAAACCTAAGGAACATGTAGTCTTTGAAAGAAAAGGGGTAGTTATGTTCTCCAGACTCTCTTAAGACTTCTTTGCAGAAGATGTGGTATAAACTCTATTAAAATAAAGAGAACTACTTTGACTTCAGTAGGAGTTGAATCAGTGAAGAAGAGTCCATAGCTCTGTTATTGTTACTCAGTTTTACATCAGTGTAAAATTTTTTTTTACTGAAAAGTTTGTTCTTACTTGGAAGAAAAACTCATCATAAACCAACCAGTGTATCATGGCAGAAAGAAAGCTAAGTTAGACTACTGCTTTCAGAAATACTGCTGTTCAAGAATTTATTATTTCTCTCATTTTTTAGTTATGCAGCTGTTTAGATAATTTTCAGCTGGCCTCAGGTGATATCCTTTTGTGAGTTTTTGTAACCCAAAAGGAGAGTACAAGGCTGTTGACAACACTGCTGAGCTTCTCCTTTTTTTTTTTCCACTGTATTGCCAGTTTTACACAGTTTCAGTTCAAAATCATAGATTGTATAGTTCTTTCTTGAACGGCAGACACACATTTTACTAAAAGCTCACTGACACTTGTGGGCTTTTCAGCATTTTTAACCTGCAGCGAAACACAACCCATGGGAGAACCTGCTGTGTTGTGTATCAGTTCTGATAGCACTGGATACCTTTTCTCAGAGCAGTGCCTCAGGATGCCCAGCACTCCAAACATCTTTACCACCTGTTCCTTCACAACCTGCCACAATTGCAGCAGAAACCATTGCAGCTGGAGCTCACTGCCCACCCTTGCCTTGCAAATGTGCTTGTTGCACAGTTTCTTCTCTTCCACAGCAGTTTGCTAGGCACAGGTTTGCAAGGCAACTTCAGTTCTGACTGCATGTTACCCGAGGTAAAACAGTGTAAATGTATTATTACCTCTTTGCTGGTTGTACTGTCCGTAGAGAAGGTTTTCACATGTCTCCAAATCAGCTCAGTAGGATATCAGGTCATCATTTAGTTGTGCCCAGTGAAATGTGGTTTATATTGACTTGTAATGCTCTCTGATGATGGTGAAGAAGGACGTAGTGTGGTTGCAACTTGCAGTTACACTTACAGCATGTGAGATCATGGCAAATCATGCTGGTGCAGGGGTGCAACAATAATCTCTGGCTAATTTGGCAGAGTTCTGAATCCAGCTCAGATTTACCAAGCCTTATGGCATGTTTGTGAGCTACACAAGAAAAAAGGTCTCTTATTCGCAAATTCAGAGAAAATTAGTGATCTAGATAAAAAGAAAATTTGACTCAAATTGATTTTTTTTTTTTGCATGCTGGTGGGTATAAAGGTATTATTATTTTCAGTCGTAATGTACAGAAAGATTTAACACAAAAAAATCATGCTACCTTGTGTTGCATTTACTTGAATACTACATTAAACACTTTGTTCATTTGTAAAGTAAAATATTCTGCATGCTTTTAAAAGTAACTTGGGAGAGAGGGTTCATTTGTTTTGTTTATTCAATGCCAAAGTGGCAAAGTTTCTTTTCTGCAGAAGAATTCAAGTTGAGAAGGGTGCTGGATCAGAAGAGTATACTGAGAAAAAGAAAACATTTCAAAAGACATGTTCAAGTTAAACCTGCTGAGGCAGGTTTGCTGCTCAAAGAACACATTGCAAGGTTTTTTTTTAAAAATAAATAATCCAGTAGAAACTGCCACATCACTGAAACACAGACTCCATTACTTTAAAAAAAAAATCTGTCAGATTTCTTTATAAATGTCTATGCAGATGAGGGGACTGTTGGCAGATGGGGCATGGCTACACAAAACGAGAGTATATCAGTGAATAATAAGTAACAATAGTAATAATTACAGCAGCAACTTCTACATGATTCTTCGCTTCACACTTTTCTCTTGCCTGTTGATTTGATCTCAAAACATATTTACGTATCTCTGCATCACAATTTTGTAGCAGGTTTTTCATCAGTAGCTATACTGAAGTATATCACTGGTGTAAAGCCTTGCAAAATCTGTTTCTAATTGTTTAACTGTCGGCTTTGGTTGGAATCCTTTGGTAAGTCTTCTTTATTTCTTAGTCATTTAAACCTACCTTGTCTGTCCTTTTCCTCTTCAAGAAAGTCAAAGTGAAGGTTAGTCACCTTACCTGACAAGGTAATGACATGACATCATAGTGCTTTATCTTACAAATTGTGTGAGAAGGACAAGAGGAATGTTGTCTCAGTGTGGGAGATTCATAATGTTGAAGGTGGAATCTGTTTGGAAGCATTGCTGCGTATTGTCTGAAAAGGGAGCTTTCATGTTTAAGATGTAGTGTGATTTTAAAAAATGAAAATGAGTTTGTATTAACTGTCAACTCTATGTGTTCTTAGGTTGGAGTAACATTGAGGAAAATGTATTAACCCATGTGGTATTTTTAGGGTGTTGGTTGTGATGCATGAAGAATAGGAGGCATCCTTTTGGGCATTGCTCCAGCATCCATGACAGTGTATAATGCAGATCTTCTTCTGACAGGGTTTTCCTAAGCAGTGTAACCTGAGCTGGGGTGAGCTGGCTGGAACAAAGGGCTGGAGTTGGGTTTCACACCCATGCCCTCGCTGTATTACACTGGCACTGCGTGATGGCATGCCGGAGGTGGAGGAAAGGATCTGTGACACTGTGTCTCTGTACCTAGGGACAGTACCTGTAACTGTAAGAAATTTCTGCTTTTTTGAGGAATAATTTTCTCACTCCCATGTACATAAAACTCTTCATAATTTCTTAGTGAAAAATTCTCTTAATGCTTTCCTTATAATGACTAACTGAGTGAACAGAGATTCGAGACAGAATCCAGTTTCAGCGGCACACAGAGAGAGGTATTTTGTCTGCCTTTAGGCAGGTAGTTGCCATTCATGTGGATTTCCTCACACATCTGTGTAATAATACCTTTCCCGTGGTACGTCTAGGTACCACAACTGTCTGCCAGATGGAAATTCAAGTGCCAGTATGTGTACGTATTCCTGGTGCCATTCACTACCGGAGTAGTGATACAAATTCTGCACACTTTGATCTCTGCGTGTATAAGACTGTTGCTCTCTGCTGGTGCAACAATTAACCTTATTGCTGTCACAAAATCATTAATCTTTTATTATTTCCTGCTAAAGGTACTGTAAAGGGAGTAAGAAAAATACCTCAAAGGTCAAGATGATAAAAGAATGTATCAAATTAATTATTATGTGCATGTTTGTATATTTTTAATGATTCCCTATTTTTTTTAATGCCTTGAGATTTTTTTTGAGAAATGGGAAAAATGGTGTTTTAGTTTGTTAAAAACACTATAAAACCACTACTAGCCTAGTTTTACTTTAGGCTTCAGAAGATCGATGTGTTTATGAATCCAAATCATTGCAGACAAAATTTTGCACCTGCAGTTATGGTTGCCTGCAGTTCAGTTCCATTTAAGTGTCTACATCACTGATTGCATCTGTAAATTAGAAACATCTAAGTAACCTAAATTACAAGCACAAATAATTGCAGGTGCAAAACTCATACAAACAGAAAATGATCTCTGAAAGTTGGTCTTCTAAATCTCATTGTAAGTTATTCACTGTATCATGAACCTAGAGTCCTCCTGGGAGAGTCACTAATCTGTATAATGACACCGAAAGCCTCTTGAATCTCATATTTAGCTAGCAGATGGGAAAGAATACATGTAGTCATATAACTCCCTAGGGATTACGCATGTGGATTTTGAAGAGTATAACTTATTCCAATGAAGGCTAACATTAACTTGCAATCAAAAATTTCCTTCCTGAGCCACATTTTTTCTGATGAAATTAAAACAGTTTCATGTTGTATTTTTATGAAGTCACAACCAATCTGAGTAGGACACACTCCCAGGACAAGCACAGAAATTTTGCTAATCTCATGATTTTCATTTAATGAATCACAGCATCAGTTAAACACAGAGAAATGTTGTCACTCTTCTCCAGAAAACACATCTAGTAATTGTCTCTATTTTGTGTGTGTGTCAGAAACAGATTTCTAAGTGCATAGCTATAAAAGTCTATTTTTTCTCTGATATTAAAACTAAAAATGAATAATTTTCTTGCATTCTTTAGCTTTAATAGACATAGGTGTGGAGCTACTTTAAAACAGTGACTGCTTTCTGTCGTACCAGTTACGGCATTACTGTTAGCAAAAGTGGGGAAAAAAGCCCTTAAATTCTCTTCTAGTGTTTGAACAACTAAAACTCCTACTGAACAAATGAAGCATTCTGCCAGTCCTGACAATCCAAAATGCAATGAGGAATTCTTCTGTTTCAGAAGCTCTAGGAAAAGCTGTTTTGGCATGTCTGTAGCTTATTCCTATTGCAAACAAAGGGGCAGCTAGAGGGAAAGTCTTTGAGGGGAAGAAATACTGTCAGTTGTAAGAAATGAGACATGTAGACCCATTCTACAGCCCAGCTAGTGATTACATGCAGGCAATTTTGTAAAAGTCTAGACCAGCTGCCAGTGATAGTAACGCTGCCATTTGCACTGATTTCAACAGGAGTTACATCAAACTGACCACCTTGAGGCTTCTCAGAAGCATGGGCAAAACTGACATTTCATTCATTGGCCATGGGGGCCAGACAACAAGAAAAGTGTGAGCGCTGCCGGTCCTGCTGCTGGGCTGGCAGCTGTGGGAGCGAGCAGGGGTGCTGCAGCTAGCAGGATCTTGCCTCTCTGCCTGCCATCCTCCCAGGTAGCCCAATTCCTCCCTCGCCAGCAGTGGTCACCCCAGCTTCCCAGGCCCCTGGCACTGTCAGGGTAAGTGGCAGAGGTGGCATATCTACATTTTAAAAAATCCAATTTAATTTAATACACATGGGTCTATTACTCAATGAGTACATGATATCAATGTACCACTTAATTAATTAATTTATAATCATTCTTGGGAAAAAAAAGCCAGAACAAAGTGTTCTTCTTTGCACACAGAGAACTGTTGAGCCTTTGTTGTGTGTCACACTGCAAGGCTCTAACTTCACCTTCCTAGAATTCCTTTTGGGTATAGCAAAACACAGAAAGCATATGAGAAATACGTAGTATAAGAGAGGGCTAGACCCTTATTTGTATAGAGAGAAATTTTAACAAATATTCCTTTTTTTACTCTCACTTTTTTTTGCACAAAAGACACAAGAAAGGAAGGAGAAGGTTTAATCTTACCCTCTCTTGAGGGATTTATATTTAGGTGTGTCCTATAACTTATATAAATTCAGAGTGCATCCTAGAAAGCCAAAATTTAGCAAGGATTTTGACCAAGAGATTGCGAGGTGATTAAAAGTCATGGAAGAAAGACTCATTTCTCAGTAAGAATAACAAAGTCACATGGATGATGGATCATAATAACTTCATAATCTGACCCACATGCAGTAAATACAGTGATGACTGTCATTTTCAATAAGTGAGGTAGATTGATGCTGATTATTAATCCATTTCTTGGCCAGTCTGGTTGTTTCTGAGCCAGCTCCTCCACTGTTTAGTGTTTTTCTGAAGTGTCTTAAGAGTACCTTTCACTGACAATCCCTTCCTTCTTAACCCGTCACTTTTCATACTTTGTGTTGTCTTAACTTATTTGAGGGATTTCTTTCAAGAATTTGTCTGCTTGTAGTATTCTTACAGCTGGACACTTGATCTTCTTTTAGCATATAGTATAACTTTAGTGTTACTACAGATATATGGTAACACATAATTCTGTGTTGCATCTATTTAATGGAAAAAAAAATGTTTTTCCTTAATTCCCATGTGTTGCAATGAAAGTTCAGTGAAGAAAGTGAAGAAGTCTAAGAAGTATGCTATGTCTAAAATGGCAGTATCTGTATAGAATCATCATAGAATCATCGTAGAATCACATGGTTGGATGGGACCTATGAGATCATCTAGTCCAACCGTCTTCCCACTACCATTGGTGCCAGAGCTACTAAACCATATCTTGTAGCTCCTCATCAAGCCGCCTCTTGAACACTGCCAGGGACAGCAACTCCACCACCTCCCTGGGCAGGCCATTCCAGTGCCTGACCACTCTTTGTGAGAAAAAGTTTTTCCTCACTTCCAACCTAAACCTCCTCTGGTACAACTTGTGGCCATTACCTCGGGTCCTGCTTGTTGCCTGGTAGAAGAAGCCAAACCCCTGCTCATCACAACCTGCCTTCAGGAAGCTATAGAGTGCAATGAGATCTCCCCTGAGCCTCCTCTTCTCCAGACTAAACAATCCCAGCTCTCTCAGCCGCTCCTCATAAGACTTGTGCTCCAGACCCCTCACCAGCTTTGTTGCCCTTCTCTGGACACGTTCCAGGGCTTCAATGTCTTTCTTGTAGTGAGGGGCCCAAAACTGAACACAATACTCGAGGTGCGGCCTCACCAGTGCCGAATACAGGGGGATGATTACCTCCCTGCTCCTGCCGGCCACACTATTTCTAATGCAGGCCAGGATGCCGTTGGCCCTCTTGGCCACCTGGGCACACTGTCGGCTCATGTTCAGCTGAGTATCAACCAACACCCCCAGGTCCCTTTCCTCTTCACAGTCCTCCAGACACTCAGCCCCGAGCCTATAGCGCTGCTTGGGGTTATTGTGGCCAAAGTGCAGGACCCGACACTTGGCCTTGTTGAACCGCATCCCATTCAGCTAGAAGGCACAGAATAGATAAAGAAATATATTTGCATAATAGAAATTCAGAAGCTAGCTTGGCTAAGTGTGTTGTTGATAGCTTTAGATGAGATTCCTGTAGGGACATGTGTTTAACATTTGCATATAACATACATCAGAAGAAAAAAAAAAATTGTTTTGGAAAGCAACAGAGTGTCCAAGCCTGATTTTCTTTGAAAGTGCCCAACCTTTAATATCTTTTCAAGTATGCACAACTCTGTGCCTGGTGCCCCTGAACCACACCCAGCCGTCTCTGTAGCATACCTGCCTCTTCAGCTGAGCAAATGGCTGTAGACAGATACTGTGATTGAGGGTGAACTGCATGTGTGAACTGGCTAGTGGCTTGCTGCTCTCAAAATAACTGGCTAAATTTAAATTTGTAAATCTGTTTTTCTCAGAGGTAGGTACTAATTTGTGCCTGCCTTGACTAAGCACTCACTAGTTTTCCTGAAACTTCTGGCAATTTAAAATCTTTTAAATGTCCAGCTAGGTCAATATAAAGATTACTTCACACTAATAGCTATACTAAAGTACTATTGCCCTGTTTTCTATTGTCTTACTTTCTGGTAGTAATAAATTCACAACATGCCATGAAATTTATTGCATACCATGAAATAAAAAGATACCTTTTTCCTGGTATACATTAAACTATAAGCAAATTTTATTACTTTGCGACCTATTTTCTTCTGTTTTTTGAAGAATACCCACCCTTTTACCAAGCATGTCTTCAAAATTCCTTCCTTTTGTTGAAATAAAACATTCTGTAAAATCAGAAAGTCGCACATTCGTTTAATGTAACTGACATGGTCATGATCTCAGGTCTTTTATTTATACATGGGATAACGCAGAGGTAATCAAAGCAGAATTGGACCTAAGAAGTTTTTTGTTTCAATTATAAAACAATGTGGGTAAGAGGCTTGGATTTGACAGCAACAGAAGAAAGGGAATATTGTATTCATGCCTTCAATCAGCTTTATTAGATCCTTAAAGGGAAAATTATGTGAAAGACAGAGGAAGAAAACAACAAACTAAGCAAGATCCCAGTTTCAGTATAATTTGGAGAAAATAACTGATTTAGGTTGGTCGTCTTGCCAGGGTGAATGACTCAAGGCTTCCAAACAAGAAATGGAAACCAGAAGGATAGCAAAAGCCTGAAAGAACAAATTGAGAAGATATGATTGACTGTAATGTTTCAAAATCAACTGCTGCAAAGATGAGTTTGGGCTGTTGCCCAGAATACAATTGAATGGTGATGTTCATTTAGACTCTTAATGCTGAAACAAAATAAGATGTAGCTGTGTTTCTGTTAGAGATTTACTTGTTCTTTCCAATGTCTCTAGTCAGGGATACGATGTCACGTCCTCTCTCTTCTATTACATGCTGCAGTGATTGCTGCTGCTGTTCCATAATTTTTCTGATCAACATTTTTCGGAAAGAAGGCCTGAATCCAGGTGATAATATCTTTCAAATGTGAAATGTCATCACTTTCATTAGCTGACTTTGCAAAATTTTATACACTGTATGCAAGCAGGCTAACTCAATGTTATTGATGAAGCAAAAGTATTAAATCATTGTGTGTATGTACTTTCTGTCTGACAAAGCCATTCAAGTTTTTGTTATTATTTGTTTTGTTTTGTTTCTGTCATTCTGCAAAGATTTAAAATAATTGTATCCTTAATGGGCAAGATTATAAAGCATTATTCGTAAAATTTGGGGGCAGCTGCTTGTCTTCCACCTCAGGCACAGAAGGTTCTAAAAGAGACTATGCTTTATGCAAAAAATCCCATCAGTTGACAATAGGCAGTGGTGAGATGGGACTGTCTTCTACTTCCTCTTTTATTCCTTTCATCTCACTGGCTGTGCTTACTAACCTTTTTTGTTTCTATTTCAAATGAAAAAAAAAAACCTAAACCACAGTTTGTAATTAAATACTGAGCTAGTTCTTACCATGTTTACTGAATTACATATTGCATGTATGGATGTATATCCTCAAAGTTTTCATGTGTTTTTAGATTTCTAAACTTAATGTGTTCCATAGGAATAGACCTTAACTCCTTCCTGTCTGTTTTTCATGATGAGATTTGCCCCCACAGAGGAAAGGAGAAAAGCAGTGTAACCCAGTTACGGATCCTGTAAAATGTTAGGGTCACGAATATATTTGCTGGGCTCTGCTGGTTCTCCTGGTTCACGATAGAGATTCCTTCAGCAGAAAATGTTTAGTGTTAGCCTTACAGCTGCAATAAGCAGATCAGCTTGACATGACACGCACAGACATCTTTGCCACAGGGTGGTTAACTTGGCAAAAAGAGCTTTAAACCAGGACCCGGGAGGGAAGGAGACAGTTACCAATGCTCTGAGAGAGCAATGAACAGGCTGACAAGCAAAGTGCCAGGGGTAATGTGAACAAGGAACACAGAATGAACGAAACAGGGATTAAGTAGCATCACCTCAAGTATTTGCAAGCGAGCAAGGAAGTCTCTCTGAAGTGCATGCACACTAAGGCGCACAGTCTGGGGAGAAAACATGAGGAATTAGAGATCTGTGTGCAGCTGCACGTCTTGGGATCCCAGAGATGTGCTGGACGGCATGCATGACTGGAGTGCTGCAGTGGAAGGATACAGGCTCTTCTGGAAGGCCAGGCTGGGGAGACAAGGAGGGAGAGTTGCCCTTTGTGGGAGAGAGATGCTGAAACACATGGAGCTCTGCCTGGAGGTGAATTATGAGAGTTGATGAGTAAGGATTAAAGAGCTGACCAATACTGGTGACATTGTAGTGTGTGTCTGCTATAGGCTGCCTGCCCAGGAAGAACAAGTGGATGAGGCCCTCTACAGACAGCTAGAAGCAGCTTCACATTTGCAGGCCCTGATCCTCCTGGAGACCTCAGCCACCCTAATACCTCCTGGAGGGGCAACATAGCAGGGCATTAGCAATGCAGGAGATTACTGGAGAGCACTGATGACAACTTCTTGGACAGAGAAGCCAATGAGCAGAGGTGCTTACAAATGAGGAAGGCCACATTGGGGATGTGAAGGTTGAAGGCAACGTTGATCGTCATAACTGTGAAATGGTGGAGTTCAGGATCCTGAGAGGAGGGAGCAGGGCAAAAAGCAAGATCACAACCCTAGACTTGAGGAGAATCTCTTCAGAGATCTGCTTCAAAAAGTCCCATGAGATAAGGCCCTGGAGGGAAGAGGGGTCTAGGAAAGTTGGATGATATTTAAGGATCACCTCCACTTAAGAGAAGTTAAGCCCAACATGCAGGAAGTCAGGCAAAAATGCTAGGAGGCCTGTATGGTTGAGCAAGGAGCTCTTGGCAAAACTCAGACATAAAAAGGGAGTGTACAGAAGGTGTAAGCAGAGACAGGTAATGTGGGAGGACTATAGAGACACTGCCTGAGCATGTAGAGATGTGGTTAGGAAAGCCAAAGCCCGCCTGGAGTTGAACATGGTGAGGGATGTCAAGGGCAAAAAGAAGGGCTTCTATAAATACCTATACAGTGAAAGGAGGACAAGGGAAAATGTGGGCCTGCAGCTGAATGGAGCAAGGGCCCTGGTGACATATGACATCAAAAAGGCTGAAATACTGAATGCCTTCTTACCTCTGTTTTCAGTAGCAAGACCAGCCTTCAGAAATCCAAAGCTCTGGAGAGAGAGGGAAGGTCTGACATAAGCAAGACTTACCCTTGATTGAAGAAGATCAGGTTAGAGAATACTTTAGCAAACTGGCCATATATAAATGCATGGGATGCACCCATGAGTGCTGAAGGAGCTTACTGGTATCATTGCAAAGTCACTCTCAATTATCTTCAAATGATCACCTGGGAGAGGTGCCTGGGGACTAGAGAAAAGCAAATGTCACTTCTGTCTTCAAAAAGGGCAAGAAGGTGGATCCAGGGAATTACAGGCTGGTCAGCCTCACCTTGATCCCTGGGAAGGTGGTGAAGCAACTAGTCCTGGAAACTCTTTCCAGGCACAAGATGGACAAGGCAGTAACTGGGAGCAATCAGGATTGATTCAGAAAGGTGAAGTCATGCTTGACCAAAGTGATAACTTTCTATGATGAAATTACTTGCTTGATGTATGAGAGGAAAGCACTGTACATTGCCTTCTTAGACTTCAGCAAGACTTTTGATACTGTCTCCCATAAGATCCTCATAAAGTAGCTGTTGAAGTATGGGCTGGATGAGCAGACAGTGAGGTGGATTGAAAAGTAGCTGAATGGCCAGGGCCAGAGGGCAGTCATCAGTGGTACAAAGTCTAGCTGGAGGCCAGTAATCAGCAGTGTACCCCAGCAGTCAATACTGGATCCAGCTCTGTTCAACATCATTAATGATCTGAGTGATGGGGCAGAGTGTACCCTCCGCAAATTTGCTGATGATACAAAACTAGGAGGAATGGGCTGATACACCAGAGGGTTTTACTGCCATTCAGATGGACTTTGACATGCTGGAGAAATGGTCTGATGGGAATCTCATGAAGTTCAACAAGAGGAAGTATGAAGTCCTGTACCTGGGGAGGAACAACTCCATGCACCAGTATTATGCTAGAGGCCAACCAGCTGGAAAGTAGATTTGCAGGAAGGGATCTAGGGGTCCTGTTGGACACAATGGTGAACATGAGACCTTGCAGCCAAAAGGGCTAATGCTATCCTGGGTTGCATTAGGAGTGTTACCAGCAGGTCGAGGAAGGGAGTCCTTCCCCTCTACTCAGTGCTGGTGAGGCCACACCTCGAGTGCTGGATCCAATTGTGGGTTCCTCAGTACAAGACAGACATGGACATAATGCAGGGAGTCCAGCAAAAGGGCCACTAAAGTATTATAGGGACTGGAGCATCTTTCATATGAGAAAAGACTCAGAGAGTTTGGACTATTCTGCCTGGAGAAGAGAAGGGTCAGGAGGCATTTCATAAATGTGCACAAATACCTAAAGAAAGGATGCAAAGAGGATGGAGTCAGGCTCTTCTCAATGGTACCCAGTCACAGGACCAGAGGTAATGGGCACAAACTGAAACGCAGGGAGGTCCATCAGGACATCAGGAAACAGCTTTTTACTGTGAGGGTGACTGAGCACTGGCACAGGTTGCCCAGACAGGTTGTGGAGTCTCTCTCCTTGGAGATATTCAAAAGATGTCTGGATGTGGTCCTGGGTAACCAACTGTAGGTGGCCCTGCTTGAGCAGGGAGTTGGATCAGATGGCCTCCAGAGGTCCCTTCCATCCTCAGCCTTTCAGCAATTCTGAAGCACTGGAGAATAGCTTTTCATATTTTCAGTTCCCATTTCCCTAGAATTTTCAAACAATCCCTGATCTGCTAATCATCCAAATTGCTGATTTTTCAACACCCAGATGTGACAAAATGCTGGATTACTCTTTAGAAGTTATTACCTGTTTCCCAAGGTTGCTGAGATGGCAAATTGCTCAAATTCCTGGTATATCCTTCTCCTCCATATTTTCTCCAAAAAGTGTTCCCCAAGATACTTAGAGACCTAGGGAGTTACAAGATTTATATATTTTAAAACCACATGCATTTGAGTATACATGAAGGCTGCATTGGAAAAGCAACCTGTACTGCAGTGTAAGGCTGCGTACTGCTGCTGTGTAATTTTAGAAACTCAATTGTTGCTTTACACTGCATATTTCTCTGCTTATGCATCTCTTACTAATGAGAAAATCTGGACCATGGTCTCGCTTTTCTGTAGTCAGAGCTATGCTAGTGAATAGATCAGTGGAGCACTTTTCATTTTCCAATTCCAATCATGCCACAGTACTAGAAATTCTAAACAGGCTGCCTGTTGTAGATGTGCTTACAGTGTTTTAGATTGAGCTGGAAGGAAGAACGTGTTTATAGGGATCTTTGTACTTCTAGCTGATCCTACTTGGACCTGAGTTTCAGTCTGAACACACATTAAACGGTATGAACCACATGCTTAAAGTTATTCAGCGTTTCAATAGCTTGCTGAATCAGCAAGGATATACTCTGAATATGTATGAACCATTAAAGACTAAGACTCGATTCAGTATTTCTGTATTGTTACATTAATATCTATAGATCACTGTAGTTATATCTATATGGATAGATATAGATATGGATATGGATATAGATATAGATAGATAGATATAGGTAAATGTATGTGTGTATATATATATTTATCTTCCTAAAGTGAGGCTTTGGGGAAATTCAAACATCTGGTTCCTCAAATGAATTCCTGAAATCTCCTACCCAAGGACTTTTGGTATTTTGTCATGAAGCAATCGTATAAAATGCTCAAGGTTTCTTTTTTATCATGGACTGGAATCCATAACTTGCTTCCTTCAGAGGAAGGATAATCAATATTCCCACTATGGAGCATCTTACAAAACCTAAATTAATTTATTTATGTTGAAGCATTTTAAAAATAGAACTTCAGAGAAGCGTTAGAGGAAGGGTGGAAAAGAAGCTATAGCATTTGTGGTATTTTGCATTCAGGTGAGGAATATGAATTTAATTGTTTTCCTTGGATGGGCACAGGATAACTATAGGAGATTCTGTTGATGTGATGACTCTTCCACACCTTCCAAGTAATAGACTGGTTTTTAAAGGTGAATCACCACCTTTCAACATTTCAAAAGGACACAAATGCTGTGCCTTAAGAAGTGATTTTTTCTGTAGACAGAGATTCCTTCTTACAGTCCTGAAAGAAGGGTATAAATTCTGAAGGTGGAGAAGCTGTAAAATATACCTTCTTTGGCTAGCAAGGTAGCTTCTTGCTGATGCATTAGATGCCCTTCTGAATTCTCCCCATGCGCTACCTAGGTAATGTGGAGGCCTAGCAAACCAGAGTCATATTTACTTTTACCTCACCTGGGGATCCTGAGAACTACCAGAGGTTTAAAGCTTTTCCAAGACCCAGCCTTATGCATCCACAATGGCCTTGGAAGCAGAGCTCAGGCTGCCTGAAAATACCATGTGTCCTTGTAGCAGGCTGTGTATTTTTATATATATATATAATTTAGATGATGCAAAGCAAAGCATTGCAACAAGTAGATCTTCATCATCAGGCCAGCTCAAAAAGTCAGCAGCTATTGTAAACTCCTTAAACTGCTTATGGGGCCAGCTAAGAGAGGGACAAAGACCCGAATGAGTACAATGGCAAGATATTGCCCAAATGTTTTTTCCAAGATGAAATACATGCATTCCATTATGTCTCTGTGAATAGTTAACTTGTGTTAAAACTAAGTTGTAAAAAAAAAAATTACTTCATATATTTTTAGCCATATTTAAAACTAAACTTTAAAAGATGCCTTAACCTAGAGTCTGAAGATGAGCATGCAGGCTTTTTTGTATGCAACTTGCTAAAATCAGATTCTTCCAAATCTGTATTTTGTTGCTTCAGTTCTTAATAGTATCATTGCTATGTCAAGAAAATTAAGACAATTAAATAATACTTCATCTTTACTGTCAAAACTATTCCTCCTCCTTTAAAAATAATTTATTGTCTAGTCAGAACAAAAAAAAAAGTGATTGAATTTTTACTTATTCATTGCTGATTTTTTAGTATCATCTCACCAGCATGTAATAGAATTGGTAGCACATTAGTTACTTAGCAAGTACGCAAGGAGTATTGCTATTTGTCTGTATGCTTGGAAATGCTGAAAGGTTAGATGCTTTACTCAAATGATAAAATAGAATTGTCTGTATGGTAATGATATGTTGTTTATCCACACAAAACTAATTTGGTTTTTTTCTTCAATAGATTGCTTGGCTTCTACAAAGGAATATTTCCTCCCATCTTGGCTGAGACACCCAAAAGGGCGGTGAAGGTAAAAACCTCATACTTCTTCCTTTAAAAATATGAGAGGGACAGTGGCAGCTGTAAAACATTTTGTTTCTCCCCCACTGATTGACATTAGAATCTTAAACTTATTTGGCATATTAATCCTGTAATTTTTACTGGGGGAAACTTTCCTGTTGATAGCACAATAAAAACTGTGCTTGATTAAAAAGTGTAGGATAAGGCTCTTAAATGCTAGGCTATTTTTGACTGGTATATATGTTACTGAAAAACAAATTACAATTAGTTTATACAATCAAAATTAGTAAAATACTTTAAGTGATATTTTAGCCTCAGAATCACCTCTGGTTTAGACATTTTGTTTTGCTGAAAATGCCTAGCAACTTGCAAAACAACTAAGAATAGTTTAATGAATTAGCACAAGAAGCCATTAAAGAAGCCACTTCTAGTAAGTACTTACTCATTAACTTGAAGTAGTATATCTGTACATTCAAAGTGCTGCCCAGAATTTTCCTGTATTCCAAAGAGCACTACTCCATACGCTCACTTGTTTATAGATTGAATATAGTAATGGGTATAACTCTTCATCATGCAAAGAACATTTTACTCCAACTTTCTTACAGTTGAAATAGATGCTAGCCTATCAAAGTATATTTGCTGTCAAATTATGGTCTGATTTTCTTTTATTATCCTTTATGTTGATTTGTAGAGCATTATTTTAGTAACATTCCTAAGCAAAATACATCAATTTTTTCAGTTAAGTCATGCAACCTTTTTAATTAAAACTTAGTAATTAAGTGCCTCATCTTAAAGTTCTAAATCTACCAAAGCATCCCTTGTGTTACAAGCAAACGTTTCTTTGTCTTTTGCTTCAAAACTTTGAAGTTTCCCGTAGTTGTACCAAATGTGTCTAAAAACAGTTATTATACAGAATGTCTTGATTTTCGTTTCTTTATTTTTTTGTTTCTTTCTAAAAAGGTTGCATGTCATTCTGGCCCTTAGTCTGTAGTTAATCATTCACATTCCAGTTCCTTTACAGAGGAATAATATTTGTATAAAGTGACAGGATGTGACCTTGTAACAGAAACCTAAACGAGTTCTGGTAATGTCATCTTCTTGTTTGCATTGGCATTTTAGATGCAAACGACATATGTCACCTATCTCAAAATTATTTAATACAACTAAGAAAAATACATTTCTATTTAATAGCAAAGTGGCAATGGATGATACTTAGATGGATGATACTTAGAATATTCCAAATAACTCATTTTCTTCAGACTGTGATGTTTCCTCTGTCTCTCCATTTAATTTCATTTGAAACAGGTCAAACTCAATCTGATCATGCTTTTTAGATTCCAGCTTATATTTAGTTAACGTACAAACTCAAGTTTGATTTCTTTCCTACCAGCATGAGGAATTTAAAAATCTTGAGTCTCTTTCACTTACTCAAATTGATTAAATTGGCTTAAAGCCCACAATATTCAATATAATTATAGAATCATAGGAAGATTTAAGTTGGGAGAGATCTCTGGATCTGTTGAGCCTCCTGCTCAAGGCAGGGCTGACTTCATGGTTAGATCAGATTGCTCAGATGCCTTGTCTACTTGAGTTCTGAAAATCTTCAAGGATGAAGACTGCAGCCTCTCTGTGCTCCTGCTCCAGTGCTTCATTGCTTTCACTATAAATAATTTTGCTTTATATCCAATCCACATTCCCCTATGATAGCTTTTGCCTGTTGCCTCTCATGCTTCTGTTGTGGACCTCTGAGAAAGTCTGATTTTGTCTTATGTGTAATCTTTAGATGGTGGAAGACAGGGGTAACATCCCCTTAGCCTTCTCATCTCCACACTAAACAGACTCGATTCTCTCTGCCTCTTGTTGTACATCATGAACTCACAGCTGCTTAAATGTCTTACTGCTGCTCCCTTAATGGGATGCTTTCTACCTAATTCTTGGGCATTTTCATGAGGGTTCAGTAGTGTTTCTGCAACCATGAGAATAAGGTTTAAATGCTAAACGAGTTTTTTAATTAAATCATTGAATGCTTTAATTCTTTACACTATTCCTTTAAATTTTGTGCCATTCCTAGGACACCAGGAGGACTTTAAGTTACCTTGCCACATCAGCTGTATTCTAACATTAAAATAATTCAGTGACAGAACAGGGCAGGACAGTAATGTCCTTGCCAGAACCTGAATACTGAAGCAATTAAATAGGAGGGGGTGTATGCCAGCACAATTTCTAACATCCGAAGTGGAGTTTGTACCCATGCTTTGACCTGAAGAGAATCCAGCTTGTCTCAAATTTCCACTAATCTCATTCTCACTGACAGAAAAGTCAGTGCTTCCTTTGGTTCACTCTCCATCTTTTATTCTTCTAATAGTTTCCCTCATTTTAACAGGCCCCAAGATGTGCCTTGTCCACTGCCAAGCTGATTAGTAAGATTTAGAGGAAGACCACGTCCATGCCTATGGTTTTGAGACTTGAGAAAGCACAAAAGGTAGAGAGAGGATTTCTAGGTTTCAGCAGCCTTGGTTTGTGTTTGTAATGAACTCTTTTGAAAACTTCTAGTTATAGTGTCTTTTATATCTCATCAAAGTGTACAGAGAATGGACGAAGGAGATTTTGTACTAAGAAGAAATGTACTTGTGCTACTAGAATATTGTATTTATCTGGTGTGGATATTTGCAAATAAAAATAAAGCTAGTAAAATGAAGTATGTAGCCCCAGTTATTCAGTTAAGTGTTGAAGGTACAGCTTCACTTGTAGTCAACTACGTTCTCATGTCTGTCTTGCTATTTCTTTTTTTCTCTCTCTTTATTTCCCTTCTAAAAAGAAAGCTGATATTTCTGGAAGACGAAAAGTCAAAGTTTATAACTTTATGTTAGATTGAACTTGGAGGAAAGAAGTGATGATGCCAATACAATGGTTAACAGATGAACTTTTGGGGCAAATTTATATTGTTCATGTGTTCCCAGACATCTTTCAAGCATATATTTTTACCTTAGAGTTATTGAGACATCTGGTAAGTACTTTGGCTATTTTCTGTGTAACTTGAATTAAAGTGTATCTGTGCCAGATGGACAGTATTGGTTATTATATACACAAAAGCATGTTTTAAATACATCTATTCTGAGAAAATTTTTTTGCACAAAGCTATTAACTTAATACAACTATAGAGAAAAAGACAAATTACACTGTGTTTTTAAAAACACTTTGGTTAGACGTACTTTATATAAATCCACATGATATAGCTAGATACTTTTTGGCAAAATTGTATTTATACTAGCTAGTACACCCAGCAACATTTATACTGAGTTTTATTGCTATTGATTTGTTTTCTTTAAAAAATGGTATAAAACATAGTTACTATTAAGTAGCGATTTTATTTATTACTCTAGGAAGCTATTGATTTTTAAGGTAACATTTTTAAGACCAAAAAATTGCTAAGTAATGTATTTCTGCCTTTATTACAACCATTTTACAGATCTGTGACACTATGGAAAACATTAAGGAATACCAGAAATTCCATTAAAGGTTAGGAGGGTAACAAAGAGTAGAAAGATGCTGGAGAGAGAATAAAGCAAAGTTTGTGACAATAAGAAATTAATTTAGTTCAATGAAGTAACTCATCCACTCACAACTGACACTTTCTCAGTCTTCCTTTTACCCATAAAATATCTTCAGTTATGCAAAAAAAATATATCTAAAGTCTAGGTAACACTTTTATCTTTTCTGATTATTGGCAAGGCCAGTACAACGATTTTAAACATATTTGCAGGATGTTTGCAAGATTAATGTTCAATCTGTACACTATTTGGAGGGCAGTTAAAATCTGGGCCCCCATTCTTGGACCTTTTCCACAAAATGAGATAATAATCCCTAATGAGGATTAAAAAAAAGTATCTATTTACTGGCCAGAGTATCAGTCCTTCAGTTTTCAGAATTTAGCATCCTAATTTTGCATTATGCATACATATTCCCTCCTGCTTTGAATGTGGTGGCATTATTAACACCCAGTTCTCTGATTATTTTGGTGTGATTTTAGTGACTTTTCATTTGAAGTAAGTCTTGATTGAAAAATCTTATTGACTTTGCCATAGCACAGGGTTCTAAACAAGTTGAAGTGACAATGTGGTGCTTATTACTCGAGTTTCTGTACATGTGGTTTATGGAAAAGCTGTTTTGTTCTGATAGGTCTGTGGTAACTGAACCCTGAGGGACTTAGCTTGTCTTCTTTGGCTGAGACCCAGCACAGGTCACCTAGTCTTTCTGTTTTGTCTGAAAAACTCTATTCCCTTATGTTTCTTATGATTCCCACATCTCTGTTGACCTCATTTCCCATTGCCTTCCCCTCATAGTGAAATAGTTTGATTGTCACATGCATAGACAGGTGCTATGTGGAGGGATCACGGCCTCACACGTGGGAGTGACATGCACAGACTTTTAGAGGATCCCACCTTCATTTGAATCAGCTTGCTCTAAACTAATCAAGTGTTAGAGGTCAACTTTGGAAAGTAGCCAGGAAAGTCAGAGATACTAGTTACTTACTTCTGCTATGCAGGGATGTGACAGCTCTTGCTCTAGTAGCTACCCACCTGTGCTGATGCAGTCTTGGTGAAACTGTGACCAGTTTTTGTTGTTCAGTCCCATAATACTGGGAGTGCTGTGTAAAAGCCACTTTCCTTTTGCATGCAAAGTCATGAATACTTCTTGGACAGGACTCACAAATAGTGAGTTGTAGTTACGGGCCTAGTGTTGTTCCATGTGTGAAAATTATGTGGAATAACACCTCCAATATCTTTGGTTTTTCTTGGAATTCAGGTATCTATTCTTTATAAGCCGCAAGATTTTCTGCTGTCCTCAATCGTCAGGTTAGAAGATCATTTTCACTGCCCTCAGAACTGTCTTATGTGTCATCAACCTGAAGTGCTTTTCCAGTGGCTTCAGCAACATATTTGCAGGATAAGAATTTGAAACGATCTAGGGTTTGGGGAGATTTGCTGTACATGGAAGCACTGGACTAAAGAGGATCTCTTAGGTCAGCAAGTCTAGTCCCCCCTTGTATACTGTTCTTCATAAAATTTTAAAACTCTCCTTAAAAGTGATTAAAATTTTTCCCCCATTATTATCATTGAAAGACTCTTTCAGGACCCAGTTCCTTTGTTTGTAAGAAAATTTCATCAGATCTCAATCCACATTCTATTTATGAGTAGTTTTTACTTGAGTACATGATTACTTTCTGTTAAATATCTTTCCTTTCCTTGTTTTTCATTCTTTTGCAGCCTCTCTTTTGCTAGACTAAACAAGGCAAGCATTTATTCTCATTCAGTCTTCATTCTTAAAAAAAATCTTTAAATTCTCCTTATGGTCTTCGTAACACTCTTTTGAATATGCTATAATCTGAGTCCATCTATTTTGAACAAAGGTGGCCAGGATTGTGTGCTGTATTCAGAAGGCATCTTACCAATAATTTGTAAAATGTCACAAATCCTCTTTCTTTAGAGTATACCTTGACTGATGCCTCTCAGACCTTGTGTTCACAGACAAGGAAATAGGCAGTGAAAGTCCGTCAACCTAAGTCAATAGGAAGCTTCTTACTGACTTCAGTATGGTCATGATTGTTCTCAACACTCTTCTTGGAAGAAAAAAAAAAGAGATCAATTTCTTCTGCTTTGATTTTAGAAGATTTCACAAAATATGTTCTGAAAATTAATGAATTTGGGTGGCAAGAAATGTTAGGTTGCAAGCAAACCATTTACAAATGGTTGCCTTTCTCCATATTTGTGCAGATGAAGCTGAGCTTCTAATTTCTTTCTTGAAGTTCAAACACCCAAGAGTACAACTTTGAAAACTTATCCTCTAAGGAACTGCAGATGCTCAGAACTTCTGAGCACCACTGACTGAAAGAAGACAATTAGGTGAAAGATTTATTTGTAAAGAGTAAAAACTAAAAGAAATGTGTTTGCTGACAGCAAAATATTATAAAAATCTACAGACTTCCCATCTTCAAAATCTGCCATTGCATCTCTCTGAGGAGAAGTAGACTAGTATCTGAGAAAATGATTTCAGTGTACTGTATTAAAGATGTGAGAATGATTTCTTGGGAGAAATGATAGTGTTTGCTGCTACATTGATACCAGTATATGGAAGTTCAATGCTAGAAGAAAAGTTTCTAAATTAGAAATACAAACTATGTGTTGTAAGCGAACTCTTAGATATATTTAATTGCACTTATGCTGCTATTGTGCATGATACACAAATAAAATCAGTTCTAAAGCCTAATTGTCTACTCTTGCACATCTAACTGCTACATGGAGTGTGAAACAAAAGTGGCTCATGTTTATTTTGGAGAACTGCGCATGGCTCCTCAAGACACAAGGTAGTGAAACTCCATAGTAGTTTTATTTTGCTAATTTGCATCAGAAAATCATAATTTGTTTTCTAAGCAATTTCAGTCTAACTTTTATTTACAGTTTTTCACCTTTGAACAATACAAGAAGCTACTAGGATATGCATCATTACCTCCAGGACTGGTATGTATGGATACAGAACTTCATGTTCTAATTTAATATGTGCATTATGAACAGTCCCATCCATTTCCTCCCATAGAAGGAGCTCAAAGTTAAAGGGACCAGTTCAACTAACAGTTTTTCAGAACAGAATTGTCCCTTGAAAACATTGATAACAGAATTTATCAAAAAGATAATTACATTAGTTTTTATATCAAATGTCTTCAAAATAATTCCATATAAGGTCCTAACATTTGTTAACATGGACAGTGACCATCACCATGGAAGAGTCTGTATGCAGCCTGTCATTCTTTATTCTTGCAAATTAACAAAAATTGTTGAACGTTTTCAGTATTTATTTATTCATGTGATAGCTACTAGACATGTCAACTAAGTATCAAAGTGCTATTTTGCAAGGCACAGTGCAATTATAACAAAAATATAGAACTCGGTCTTATTTTAATGACTTTACAACAGAAGCATAAACTATTTATAAGAAACTGCTACCTCTTTTGAAGTCAATGGCAAAACTCTTATATATTAGTGGAGTTAGGATTGCGTCTCAAGAACATATTTTTTAAAAACAAAATACAGGACATGTATGTAGACAAAAATATTTTAATACTAAAATGTAGTTTACATATGTTGTCTGCATTCTCATATAGAGGGCTTAATCCTGCTATATTTTAATAAGAATTACTGGTTTCTGTAGTGTAAGGGTATGAGTAATAGTAAATACATGTTTTCACAATAATGGCATCCCCGCTGTAGGAAACAATTGCTATCTTTACGGTTACACTATAAAGGTTTTGGTAATGAATTTCTCTAGCAAGTAGAAAGAACAGAGTTTAAGGTTCGATGGTACTTTTTTTGGAGGAAATAGGCTGGAAATTTGTAAACATGCAATAGCAGATGCAGCAACCATCAGACACTTCTGACATTTTTAATGCAATTCTGTTACCATAGAGATATTTTTGCCCCTAAGGTACCCATGGTAGTGAGGGAAAAAGGACAATTGAGAGAGATTCTGGCCTAAGCTAGGCAGAATGCTTCTAGGTGCCTCAACAAACCTTATCTCAAGACAACATTTATTGTTAAAAGAGGTAACATGAGCAACATCTTCCTGCTGGCTTCAGTCTTGTGGTTGATGATGAAAGGGACAGCTTATGTTCCCATCTCATATTGGAAAACTACATTTGTTGGTAACACAGTGTTCTCCCAAGGCAGTAAGGCTGGAGCTTGCCACCAGCCTCCTGTCTTACCATTCTTCTCTTTCTTGAGCTCTCGAGTCCCTGCTCAAATTCCTCTGTATTAAGTTATTTTTCTCATTATTGTTTTTTCCTTAACATTGGTTTCCTTGAATTTCAGCAAATGTACTCAGTATGTTGTATTTTGGTCCTGGGACTCTTTTCAGCCCCTAGAAAGTTTAGAGGTGTTAAATGGAGATAATAAGTGTGTAAAATGATCCCCCAAAAAATAATCCCTCTGAATTTTTTCAATTGACTTAAATATTTCAACATTATTTTTCTGTTACAGACAAATTAAGATATTTTTAAATGCTGTGTTGTGATGAAAAGCAAAGCAGTGAATATCTCAATTTATCTGACTGTTATGTACTATCAACTTCTAAGTGAATGGAGTTAATTCATTCTCACAGAGGATGCTGACATTTCCACGTGTGCCATTTATTCCCCTATAAACCTTTTTCAAGATTGGTATTTTCTTATGGTTACTTTTCTTCTATTTGTGCGATTTGCTTAAATACTGCACTATTTGAATTTCTTACTTTTTTTAAGTTAATATGTTAATGTCGTCTGCTTAATACTCAGTGCAGAGTTTTTATTTTTTCCAGTGCTACATAACTGGATTTATATTTCTGGTTTTATTCAGACTCCACCCAAAGATAACATAAGGACATTGTTTTTCTGTGTTTTCATAATAAATTGGTACCACAATTTTTCTTCTACCTGAAAAGAGAGTTCATTGACAGAGCTATGACATTTTATTTTGTATTTTTTGGAATGTGGTTTATGGCTATTGTCATATTGTCTTCATGAACTGTCAGCATCTAATCAAGGGCTAAAGTTCTCCAGTCATAGAATACTGCTGCATTACTGTAATCTCGCAGTTTGCATTGTATCATTCAGTTTCATAATCTGATGTATGGGAAATTTTACTCCTTAATTTTTCAGTATTGATTGGTTTAACTTTCCTAGGCATTTGCAGTTGCTGGCTTGGGATCTGGGTTGACAGAGGCAGTTGTGGTTAACCCTTTTGAAGTAGTAAAAGTTACCTTACAGACAAATCGGAATGCCTTCACAGAGGTATGACAATTGCTCCATTCTTCTTTTTCTGCTTTATTAGGCATAATGCACTTCAAAGTTCACATTTAGAGCAGAATGTCTACAATATATGGGTTTGATGCAAATTATTTTCCCACAAGCCTAACAGAAATGGAAACAGAGAGAAGCGACTCAGTAGACAATATCTTCAGATATGCATAGAGATGTGTACATTATTGTCAGCAGTGTCAGCATTTCCATTGTAAATGTTCTGTGCCTGAAGTGAACTTTCATCCCTCCAGAGTAGCCAGCAGGCCAGCTGAGGAGCTGTAATCCAGAAGTAGAAACCTGAGCCTGTTGTACACTGCCAGCAGGCTCCAGACCTCAAGTGAGCACCCACGGTTAGCGTAAAACACCAAGGCCGCATGTCCTAGCCATGGTCCTAGCCATGGTCCAGCTGGTGTATTTTATGTTTTAAATGTAGCAGGTAGATTTTAGAGTCTCGGAAAAAAATATTTCTATTATAAGTCTTCACATTTTCAAGCACAAACTGGGAATTTGTTATATAATAAAGCACTGGTAATTTAAATTCCTGTTTCCTTTCAGAGTTTTATTATTCAAATATTGTTTTGTTCAAAGAAGTCAGTGTCCAAAACTGACTTTGTCCACAGTTCCGGGTACTGCTGAAAGGAGAAAGAGATTCAACTGGAAAATAGTGATTCATCAAAATCAACTGTTCCCAGGAATGCACTAGCTTAAATAAATTTTAATGTAGAAAATGTTCTAGGCTAAACTGAAGGAAGGCAGTCACATAGCTCTTTCTTTTCTCAGTGAATAAGACTCTTTCAAAACCTTTTGAGAAATCAGCTGTGCCACAGTAGAAGTCCCAAATCACATAAGCATGGCATGAAAAGGTTGGCCGAATGCGATGAATTATTTTTGCATATCCTACTGTAAAATTTTGACTGAGTTAATGCTTGCATGCCTTGTAGGACTGATCTGCACAAATTGAACCCTTTTGGGGGATGTGCAGTGAAGAGATTTGTGACCGGCCATTTACATAAGCTGTTTGGGCCAAGATCCTCAGATACACTTCAGCAAAATACTGCCACTGATTTCCAAATGTCATAGACTAGCCTACCCTGTAACCATCCAGAGAAGAGTTGAGAATAAATTTTAAAACATTTGGTAAATTTCTGTTTGATTCTCAATGCATGTGAAAGAGATGTTTGGTTCCTCCGAATCTCCAGCCCAGATATTTTTTAACCACAGGCAGCAAATCCACTGAAACAGAGAGGTAATAGAGTAGAGGAGTAAAATGTTAAGATCCTGGAAGAAAAGAAAGTGGGAGAAAGCAATGTGTGAGAGGATCTCTCTTTCAGGAAGGTGCTATGAAAAAATTATGAACTACTACTGCTCCAGCAGTAGTAAACTAAGCAAATATTCTGGATCTTTCTGCCTCAGAATTGTGAAGATACAATTAACCTGTCTTAATAAAACCTCTGGTTTTGAGTGTAAATACACCAGCATTATGTTTTGAGCAAACTAGTTCCTGCAAAGTTGCAAGAGATCAATATATCCTTTTGCTTCATACATTTTTTTTTTCTCCATTGCAAACATTACAACAAAATCTGGAGTGTTTTAGTTACTAAATTTTATGCAATTACTTACTTTAATTACAGCATCCCTTCCTTGGTGTCCTTCAGAATACTCCAATAATCACAATGTAGCTATTCAAAAACCTTCTGAATTGTTTTGGTTTAGGTGAATATTCTTTGAATTTACTTTAAATGCAAATTTTCACAAAATCCAAATCATAGTATATTATCATACAAATAAAATTGTAAAAGAGTGCTATTGGAACTCTACTAGGAGCCTAGTTTACACCTAAAATATGAAAAAAGTGTCCATTTGCCCTAATGAAAAATCGGAGGGAATGAAGCTCTTAAATCACAAAGTCAAATCACAGACATATCAATTTTTAATATTACTTTTTTTTTAAGTGCTAGAATTTCACATTTTGCTGTAAATCAGGAAAACTACAGTGACTTCATTATCATGATGTCAAGTTCTCATTGAGAATGTGTTAAAGGACATTCCACACTAAAGCATGGGAACTCCAGCCTATTGGGAGAAGCATGTGCATATTATATTATACAGCGTAAAGTGATGGTACACTCATTTCATTGCCATGCACTGTTTTTCTAAAAGGTTTAAGTAAATTATGTACCTATCCCATTGTGTAGCTTTCATACTATAGGATGAAACCTAATGCAGTTCACATATTTCTTTGATTATTGTATTGAAATAATAAATATATCTTATTTAAAAGGAACAAGGAAGAGCATGAACATGTACACCCACACCCAGACTCCTGCACACCCCCAAAGCAAATATTCACACACTATGGTGACAGCTGAATTATTCTGTGGTACCAGATCATCTTTCTAGGGCTGATAGGTTTAAAGAGGAAGGCCACTACAAATCACATATCAGCTCTTTCACAATGAGGATTCCTATAGGTAAAAATAACAATGAGTTTTTGTTAAGGTAAAGTGCTAGAAGTCCCAACACTTTGTTGTCTGGTCTTTTTTGTTTTTTTTTTTCTTTTTTCTGTAGCCATGGCTAACTCACTGCCTATAGAAGCTGGCGTGGTAGTAAAAATATTCTCATCTGACTTAAGAGTTGTGATTAATTAAACAAATACAAGTTTCTGCTTTATGATGAGAAGAATCTGACTCTGGATTCCACTGCCTAGGTCTCTATTAAGTAGGTCAACAGTTTGTTGAAGTGAAATAAGCTCCAAATGTTTATACAACAAATTCCTCCATCTGAATTAGTCATCCTAAGGTCCTTCCATTATCAGTGATGAAACATAGACTTTCTGTGGCTTGATCAGCTGACATTTTAGATAGCTACTTTTGATGAAGTGAAGTGCTGTCTAGAAGAGCCGTCTTTATTACTAAGGGACTAAAAAAGGGAGTCTTTTTGAGTAGCTCAGATGTAGATGTAGACATTGCAGGTATCTACATTTGAGCTGATGAATCCCATCTTAGGTGTTCAGCAAGTGACAGGCTTCCACTCTGAGTCATTAGTATTCAAGATGATTCAAGGGATACTTTTCTATTGAAAGTTGGTTTGTATTTAGCTTGAATTACTTTATTTAGGGCCTCTAGTTATTTTTTGTGCATGAGGAATCTTCAATTTTGTGCATGATAAAGAAAGTTATTGCTAGTATCTGGACCATATTCCATGTCGGGTATCTCCATTTTAGAATAGATTCTGATTTTAATTCCTGGGAGTAGTTAGAAAAGTAAACAGTAGTAAAATGTATGCAGAGTATTAACAGGATAATATTGATTACCAAATATGAAAAAAAAAAAAAAACCCAGAATGAAACTTGGTATTAAACACTAAACTTCTCAATCACCTAAATAAACAGTCATAAGCTGAGTCAGATATAATAGGCATCATTTGGCTGATGCTGTTGATCTACCACAGTGATATTTTGAAATGGAAAGCTATTAAACAAATAAGTGTATTAAAATTAGCAGTGTTCACAGTGTTGTAGTCAAAATTCTTCTATATTTTCATGTTTTAGTCTCCTAGTGGAAGTCATGTTTTGCTTTTCTAATTAAGTATTTGGTTACCAAGAGCTGGCTTTATGCTTTGGAGAAAGCCAAACTCAAGTCAACAACTTTTTGAAAGGAACTTTTCTATAATTCTGCTAAAAAGAATTCTAAAATGTTCAGAAGGGGAACACTTGATTCTGATTATCACAGTGTATTGGAAAATAGATCAAATATGTATATAACCAAGCAGATCCTGTCTGAGGAACTGATCATTATATAAGTGGATTCTGAGAAAATTTTTTCCTTTCTGTTTTTCATTAAATGGAAGTTGACCAACTAAAATGATTTCTCTGTCTTTTGGGCATTATTTTCTAAACAGGATTTCTAAAGTCAATTTCCTAAATCTGTACCTTATAATTTAAATGGGTGTTCCTGTTTTCAAAATCCAACTGCAATTTTTCAGTCAAATAGGAGGGCAAAACAGAATTTCCAATTGGATGCTTAAGGAAAAAAAAAAAAATCAAAACCCAAACAAATCTTATTTTCAAGATTTTCAACACTGGAAGAAGTTAATATATGATCTGATTTTTAAAAGTGCTGTGTACCCAATAGCTCCTTCAAAAGGCACTGTCTTAAAGCAGTGGTTTGTATTCTTAACAGTACAAAGAGCCTCAGAGAATCAGAAGAGTTCCCAAACAATATACATGCCTTTTCAACCCTATTCCTAACATTGAATCTGAAAACTGCCAAACTGTTTTTCAACACATTTATGGCCTCTCTTGCTGGTTTAACTTGTGGCTCCCAAGCACTTGCTTCCCCAGCCATAATGGCTCAAGAATTTCCTGTTCCGATTCTGTCCCTTTTATCATTCCCTCACCGTGCATATTCCTGTGCCATTGGTTTTACTAGAAAAGCTGGTTTTATCTTCTTAATGTCTAGAGTAATTGTTATATGCTCTAGTTGTGTAAGGGTTTCATCTGTTGTAATCTTAACAGCACAGCATCAATGATAAAAAAGTATTGCCAAATTCCCACATTCAAAACCACATGCTGCTCTATAAAATCTATTTTTTTAAAATGTATATTATTTTAAGATCTTTTTCTTTATTTTAGGGATCCTTAGTCTTTTACAGAACTTAAGTCATGCTTTCATCTTTTCTCTGCAATCAGAAAAATGAGAATTTTTTTTTAATTAAAGTTGTTATTTTCACATGATCACAGGAAGGGAAAATAATAAATATGGTGAGAATTAAGATAAAATTACAAGAATTGGCAACACTGTGCTTGTCAACAGGATTGAAATTATGCCATGGTTATTGTTTTATTTTTGTAAATATGATCTCTTCCTTCTCTTGCTTAACTTGTGTAGCAACCATCTAGCTTTGTTCAAGCTCGGCAGATCATTAAAACTGATGGTCTGGGCTTCCAAGGACTCAACAAAGGTCTTACTGCAACACTGGGCCGTCACGGAGTTTTTAACATGGTTTACTTTGGATTCTACTTCAATGTGAAAAACATTCTTCCAGTCAATAAAGTAAGTTCTTCATACAATGCAATAGACAAATAGATAAGAGATTTGGCAATTTAATACTGTATTTTTCTGTGCAAAGCTGTGGTATTTAGTAATAAATAGTGACTAACTTATCTCTCGGTTTTGCAGAAATCTGTAGCATTTCAATGGAAGCAAACCAAGAATTTGTACTTCTCACTTTTTAAGCAAAACTGACTATAAATAAAGTAGTCATGTTTGAATTCTCATTTATATGAACTTCCCTTTATACCATGGTAGCAATGTAAAAAGGCAGAAATCAGGATAGAGTTATGTTATGTTTCTGCTAGGTATATATGTGCTTTTTTGTGGTAAACTGGCTTAGAAGAGAAAAATCCATTTCTAGAACTTTCTTCAGTATTCACAAAGTAAGAGGCGAAGCTTGAGCAGATGGCAGAGCTGCAATACATTGGGTACTCTGGCCATGTACCGGGCCTGTTTACTCAAAAGAGAGTTCAACCTAGTGTAGAATGATGACAGGACAGATTTATCCATATGGGAGGGAGCCAGCCCAAAACAGGACTTACAGGGTCATGCACAGGGGGTTTCTGTAGTTTACAAGTTAAAAAAAAAAAAAAAATCTTTATAGCTCTAATTTCACTTGAAGCAATTTTATTTGATAGTCTTATATTTCTTTACATAACAAAGAAAGCATTTCCTTTTACAACAAAGGGAATTTTTACTAATGAAAAACTTGTAATACTGGCAACTTTCTAAATGTCTGTGTGAGTAACAGCTAATGGTTTATTAATGACTCCAGTATATTACTTACTGAACTGTATTTTCACTGATGTGATTTTTAGATGATGACAGTTAAACAGTCACAGGTGTAATACATAGTGATATTCATATAAGAAGCTGCAATTTACATCAAAAGGAGTCAGTTTCTATTCCCAGATGAAGTAACACCTCTTTTTTTTTTCCGCACTTCTGAGGAGCCTGGTATTTTTGTTGGCAACATTGTGTAAATGAAGAAAAGCTCCACTTCTTATTTGCAGATCATTACAGTAACTTGAATTGTTCAAGAGCAGCTAACCCACAAGTTTCTACAAGTTTCTTTTAGTGTATTTAAGCATAGTTTACAATGTACTTTAATCATACATTCTAAAAACTAAAGGCACAAGCATAGCTTGATACTAAAATAGGAGTAAACACATTTACGTTGGTTAAAAGATTAAAAAATATAATTGCTAGAGAGAACATTCAGAATCGTGTGCAGGTAAAGACAAAGAGGCTTATTTGCAACTTCTATGGAAATCCTCAAGTGTTCTTGCACAGCAACTGAAGAATAGTAATGGTATTTGGCATAAGTATGCTTTCCCAGCCTTTCAGCTTTAAAAAAATGGGAAAAAAAAATTATTACATTATCAAAAAGATTCAGAGCTTTATGATCTGAGAGAAATTAGCACTTTATACAGATTTTGTGTGATACAGAGAATTGTTAGCATTTACAACATAGATTTAAAAACATCTAGAAAATGAAAGAGAAACTACTTCAGTGGTGTTAGCCAGTAGCCCAGCTGTCCTGTAGATGCTATCAAAAGCAAAAAAAGCAATTTAATCAATGTAAGATTAGATTGCATTAACTGCAAATAAGTGGAGAGGTTTGCCTTATGCTTGACCAGTACAAAGTGGCTTGCACAGTGCCTTGCACAGTGGCTACATCTGCTCTAGAAAATTGAGCAGCATCACTGAAATTCAGTCATCTGTGCTGTTAAATGTTCCCTGGCACAGCTTTAGCCCAGGCCAGCCAACACTGTTCCTGGGTATGGCTTAGGAGCTAGTGCACACAAGGAACCATTCCTAAGAGGCAAGTTTCATTCAGCTAGTCTGTTTTGTATGGTAATAGAATTTAATAGCGCTAATAAAGTTAATAGGACTCTCTGGGCCAGCTGGCATCAGTGCCATAGACAGTTCTATACATATAGCCAATAATGCTGATCAAACTCCCATTAAAATCAATGCAAATCTTACCCTAAATTTAACAAGGTACAGATCAGGCCTCATCTGACTTGTTCTAGCCAGTAATATGTCTCAGGCATGTACATGCATTGAACTTCACTTCAGTGACTGAAAAACTGAAGTATTCAACAATACTTTGTGATCTGTAATTTAGACTTTTCTGTCAGTAGGCAGGTAGTAGAGGCTAAGAATTATCAAACCTGTACATGAAATTTGGTAGAAGCTGTTTTGATGTTAGTCTGAAAAGTATTAGATGTACCTTTTCAAGATTTCTCGCATACTTGATTTCATTGCAAAAGCTAATTTGTTTGCTTTGTATATTTTGCCAGAAAATAAAATCTTGAAGTCAGTCTTGTGATATTGACAAACAGATAAAAATTGTGAAATAAGATTACCACACTTTTGAAATAATTTTGGCTCTTGACTGTGTATCTGCTGTTCACCATCTGTAACATAAGTGGAAAAACATATAGAAATGTCCATATGAGCCTTTTAGCTGTCAACAGTGCTAAACTGTGCATTAAATTTGCATCCCAATTAGGGATGTTTGCAGCTTATTTTGCCAAAAACAATAAACCTTTTATGTTGAGTGGTCAAATGATATAAATGACATGTGTGGGTTGTAAATGTTCATAATGAATAATTTTTCATATGTTCAGTCTATTCTGCTAAACAGACCATTTACAGCCAACCTCATGCTCTGTTTACTGAAAATGGAATAAGCCAGACTTGTTTCAATTGCCGCTAATGTATCAACCATAGAGCATTAACGGCTATGCATCTGCACCAGCAATCAAATTAGTCTGCAAACTTATATCGTCTCAGTTTTATGGCACCTGCTTTTATAGCACATTTCATAGGCTTCCAGCAGCTCTCGCTTTTCAATTTTTTTGTCGTAGTTAGGCTGGAGGGTGAACGTTTGTTTTATTAAAACCTTTGCTCACTACCACCTCCAAGTGGCTGTCGTATTTCTTAACGATATGAAATTTCCTTACTGTCTGTTAAAAACACCCTTTGAAACATGGCCAACTGCAGAACTCATTTCAAGTCAGGCACTGCCTGCCCCAGCTGTGACAGATGTGCCCCCTGTTAAAAGGACTGCTGCATCAGACGGTGGGAGCTTAGTGGTGTGTTGTTTTGTCAAAGAGAGGGCTCCAAACTTCTGTAGACAAAGAAAAAGAGATGGAAACTTAAAAGGGCTGTTCAGTTTGGCGAATAAATAAGACAGCAAACAATTTTATTTTTAGTTGTTTTCAGGTGTATGCCAATATAGAAGTTATATGTAGGAACAGACAGTGAAAAGGACATGTGGTGCAACAGAGCTGAAAAAAGAACAAATCAAGGTGATTTAGGAGAAGGCTGGATCAGAGTGGGAAATGAAATAACCTCAGAGCTACCATCCAAGCTCAGGTTTCAGGATGAACCGGGAACTGAAAAAAAACTGGCAGTGCTGTATCCAGCATAATGTTACAAGACACCCACTGATCAGTACTCTCCAATCTGAGGTATCTTGTGGCTATTGAAATGACAGACTTCAACCCAGGCCATCATCACCAAAAGATGTTGTATCAAAGGAGGAGAGCCTGTTGCTACCTTAATTGCTTCTGTACTGCAGTATTCCTGTAGGCAAGACAGCTATGAAGTTTAAGGAGAGGAATCTTCAGCCAAAATAAAAATGTGAAGAAGAAACACAAATTTCTTCTGTTTTTCTACGGAAATTAGGATAATGCTGAAACTGATAACAAGGTTCAACCACAGCTGGCAGAGGCAGACTTAAAACAGTTAAGTTCTTGCAAGACATACAAATAATCATTTCAAAGGAGAAGAGATCCTACAAGTGCATCTCAGAAGTGCCTCAATTGAGGGAAATTTTCTGTGGGAACTTATGCCTCATTAAAAACTGAATTCCATGGGGGAAAAGCCCATGTAAGCCTTAGTCTGGGCCTGCACTTTTCCAGACATCAGTATCAATCAGTCAGAGGGACTGATAGGACATCAAACTTCTTTAGTTCTGGTATTCATGGAGCTACTCTTTTTTTTCTGTTTTATAAATTCCTGTGTAACTGAGAGGGAAGGTGGATAGTGCAGACAAAGGTACTGGATGCACAGGTAAGCCAGAAGACATCCAGTTCTGGGTGAGCAATAAGATGTCCAATTCTAGGTGCCCTTTTCTGCATACTTAGTGTCTTTATGATGCCATGAAAAGGTGGCATGCTTGTAACCCCAGCACTTCATGAACAGTCTGACCATCTGCATAGACCAACTCTATGTGGAAGAGCTGAGTCTCTGAAATTCTGTACATTTTGTATTTGGTGACCACATTTTTGTTGTCTCTTGTTTTTTTCTTTACATCAAAAGTTATTTGGTACAGATGCTTGTTTTAGGACAAAATGAAGTCCCTATGGGTCCAAAAGGTTATAGCAAAATAATAAATAATAGATAATAATGCTACTTATAAATCTGGAGTAAGATTAATAATTATATTATGAATTGTATTATGAGAAAAATAGATCACTGAGATGATTGCAGGCTGTTTGAAAATGTACAGCAGGCATCCCTGTCACTCTGGAGGCTAGCTAGGACATTTATCCTAGTGGCTGTCATTCATCTTATGCTGTCAGATGTCTGACAGGTGGATTTTGAAAACTTAAATAAGAGTCTACTGCAATGAGATGGCACTCAAGGAGGAATCTGAGATAATACCAGTGTGAAAAAGCACATTCAGTTCAAACAAAGTGCAGCTGTGACTATGCATTCTGAAATTCTTTTCAGGTCATCAATATGTTTATTGTAGTTATAATTTCAGCATTTCCTATGCATCTTGACAAAGAATAGACCATGATTGTACTGATCAGACAAAAAGCTATAGTTTACATTAAGGAGTTCACCATGTTAATGCATGAGATGGGCAGAAGTTCAAGGTCAATAAAACTATGAAGCTGTTCCTTAAGCTGTGGTCAAATCTTGATTAAGGCACAAACAAAATTTGTGAATATTGTTTAAAAGAATCAAAGCATGATTTTATCACAACAGTGAGGAAACTCACTTTCATCTTTTCATTCTCACCCTTTCTGGAGCCTTGCAGTGAGTCTACATTGTTTTCTCCTCTTTACTGCTGATTTCTGCCAGGAGCGACCCTACCCCTATCTCCCTTCTCAGTTCCCACAATTCCTACATACACCAAACAGAAACAGAGTTGGCCAAACCAAAGCTGTGTCTTTTAATGTCTCTCTTGTACGCACAGACATGGAATATGCAGCATACAGCACAAAGCCTCTCAGCTTCATTCCTGGCTTCTCTGCTGACCTGCTATGTGACCTTGAGCAAACATATTCAAATTTAGCAGTCATTTCAAATCACTTTTGGCACTTTTGTGCTAAGTGTAACTCATCAGTAAAACCGATATTATGGCTAACATTTTCAAAGGAGTTTAAGAAACTTAAAGCAAGTGTTCCACTCTAAGTATTAGTTTTGGGCTCTAGACTTCTTTGCAAATACCAAAACAAACTTGCAAAACCAGCTTCAGTTAGACAAATGAATATTTCTTGATATTTTGATTTTATTGATTTTTTTTTTCCTTAAAAAGTTACAAGATTCTTTGCGACACATTCTGCCACTTTTACTCAGAATGAACAGGACCTAACAAGGGAAAAACAAGTAGTATTCCTGTGTCTCTATGGTCAGGTTTCTAAACACTATTATGCATGTTGATGGACTGTCCACATCATCTACATCTGCTTACTTAAAGCAGCCTACCTTGGGGACTTTGAGTTGTTCCTTTGATGGTACCTACTTCCCTCCACTACTCCACCACCCATATGTAAGTGTGGTGTCCTGCCTTTGAACTCTTGGGTTGCACATAAGATGAGTGTCTGAATCAGTACAAATGTATCCACTATGGTGAGTCATTATCTACTCTAAAATGATTTTTCAGTTATTCTAAAAAAAAAAAAAAAAAAAAACAACTGAGTTCCAAGTGTGCATGCCTAACCAAAGGGTTATTTCATTGCTGGATTAGTATCTATGCTGCTTATAAAGTTAAGTGGCCTTCCTTCAGTACGGATGCAGATAGTGTGGAAGCTTTTGACTGAGGTAAAAGGTTTAAACACAGGTTTTGACAAAGTGCACAGCAGATAAACAAGTGAATGATGCGGTAGTGAAAGGAAAGCCTGGGGCTTTGGAGACTGAAACTGATAAATTAAAACTGTCTCCAGTGGGTGACACTCTTGTACATGGGTGTGTACGTGCTCGATTTAGAGCTAGAATTTTCTGTTGCTAGAAATTATGCAGTATAAAATAAGGAATTAAGCAGTATATGATTCAGGAGGAACTTACAGAGTCTCCACCTATTTTGAAATGTTATTATAGGAGTAATGAAGTACAATAAGCAAAGACATAACATCTCAAAATTTTTTGTCCCAAAAAAAGCAGGGAAATCCAGAAGGGTATGCATAACTATGACATTTATTAGTGATGCCTACTTCTCCCTTTAATTTTGATGGCTGCTGGTGCTCACAGAACAGGAACTCAAGTGTACAGGAAATGTGATTGTGAAGGGTGTGGTAAAAAGGTGAGGTGATCACAGATTACGTTATCCAACCACAGCAAAGTTATTCCATTGTGAATAAGCAAACTGGTATTTCACTTCCTTGTGCTATGCTGTACTGTGGTGTGGCACCATCTAAAATCAAGTTTCTGTTCTATAGGTTCTGCTCATATTATGTGAAAATCACCTTTGCTTAAAAACAGAATTCATGTGTTTTTCCTCCAATTCCGCCATTTATGAAAGGAAGAGGACCTTGTCAGAATCTTTTCTTCTAGTGTATGACATGGGAAACTTATAATATTTGGTCAGTGAACTGCATGGTGCGGAAGTTAGTGACAATAATGTGATGATAACTGCCTCTGCTAGCCAGTTGCAGCGTTAGCACTAGACAGATGCCTTATCCGTACGTCTCCTTTCACAGGATCTTAGACTGTTAGGAATATTTTGGCATCATCCACAAGGAGGAAAAGAACAGACTTCAGTGTAAAAAGAAAGATGGTCTGTCCTGATAGCACCAACTTAGAGCTACCTGATAGACAACCACTATTCCTTTGTCCATATAAGTGTTGTGGACAGAGGCATAAATTATGTTTGGAAATCTCTTTTTTTCAATTGGAAGCATTAGCACAGTAAAAAGCCACTAAGCTATGCTTTTCAAAAAAAAAAAACTTTTTAATTATTTTTAACACTTAGATTTATTTTTAATATGTTATACAAATGAAATGACCCCAATATTACAGTGCTGAATGCCACAGAATAACCTTTCCCATGAGATATAGAGTAACAAATCAAGTTACATAGCAAAGCTAGTATATACCATAGCATATTTGGTTAGAATCCAGTTTTGTGAATGGGCAAAATGCTGCCTTTCAACTTTTTCTGTGTTCCAAATATTGGAATAGAAATACAGCAATTTTTTTTTAATTTCCCTTTAGTTGTGTTCGTGCAGTGTCGAGTTTCAATAGATGCTCACTTGTTGAGACATCCACTATATCTTACACTCTGTGATAGTCTCAGTCATAAACCAGGCAATGCTGGCATTGGGAATTCACCAAAATATGAAAATGTTCAATCATTCAACTATAAAGGATTTGTCAGGAGCAGCAAGGCTTGAAATTCAATGTTTAACAAGTAAATATTTTTGCCTGACATATACTGTGTAGCCCAGAGGGCAGCCCACTGTGCTTGGCACTATGGGAAAAAAAAGTATCCTTGTGCCAAATTGTATGATTAAGATATTTCAGACCATTCTGGACTATGAAAAGTCAACAAAGCAGCGGTAGCATCCTGGCTGCAGCCTGGTTTGAGGAGGTTGGTACAATCTGGAATAGTAGTTAGTTCTCAGGTGTGGGTACAACCATACACCTGCTGCCTGGAGGTAGGCAGGCACCATGCTGGAGCAGGGCTGCCCTACTGCTGCCCCTCAGACTTCAAAAGGGGTCCTTTTTTTTTCTCTGGATACCAGAAATATTGGCTTTTTTAAAACTACTGTCAGTATGCACCGAATAAGGAGAAATTCACTACTAAGCTTTTTGCTAATAAAGTTTTACAATTGTTTATGTACCACAAGCCATTGTAATTTTAAAAGATATTACCAGTATGTTTCATGTTTTGTGAAATCAAGGTGTTGAGTTTTTCTGCAAGTAATAAAAAGCTAAAAAGCTCTGATGATTTTGACATTTCTCTCAAAACACCTGTATGGACTTCATCCAATGTGTATTATGGAAGTTTTAATTTACGTTCCTTGTTGATAATCTGGAAAGGAAAACTTCTTCATTGATTCCTTTTTCAGTCACAAGTGTAGAGGTTTAAGTACTCACTCTTTCATTTTAATATTGTGCTGATGTTATGACATGGCAAGATCACTTGTTATTTTACTGATGATTTTCCATAAGTACCTTAACGAAAAAAAAAGTGGAACTGCATATAAAGAGTCTGAGACAGGAAAAAAAAAGTGTCCTTGCTGTTGAAGACCAATAGCAAAAAAAATTACGTGCATAGGAAATGCACTGGAACACACTTCCCTGTGACTTCCACTACTTAGAGAAATAGGACTAGACTTACTTCCAGAGACTTTGACTCCCAGATAAACTCTGAGTTCTTTGATGTAATAGAAAAAGCCAAGGTAGGAGGTCTTTCTCAAAGATCAAATAAAATCCTGTTGGGCTGTGAACTCCGAGTGAGCAAAGAAGTTTTCAGATGCACTTCTAACCTGCTTCTAACTTTTACTGTGAATATATAGTAGGGTTCCGAAACAATCTGTTGTAAATTCTTCAGCCAATTAGCTGAGTGAGTTACCACCATTTATAATACGCAGAACGCGGAGGCTCTTTTGCAGTTGCACCGAGTTGGATTGTTAATAACAGGAAGCTAGCACTTCTTAGTACAGTGGATCAGCTACATGTGAAAATAAATGTAAAAAACCTGGAGGGGAATGGCAGCAGACTGAGATTAGCCTTTATTTAATTTAGCATTTGGGGGTCCAACACACAAATGAGCGTTTTAGTAGGCTTCATGGTGGAAGTTGCTGTCATTTGTAAAATATTCTGGCCAATTAGCTAATAGTGTGCTTGGATTTCTCCTGTTTTGATACAGTAATACTAAGTACATTGTGAAGCCCAATTATACAAATCATCCCCATATGCCATACCAGTCTTTCTTTATGAACTGTGTTTATAAATCCTGTGTGAGGAAATGTGTACTTCAGCAATTTAGACCATGTGTAAAAACATAGCCAATAGGATTGTCAAGAAAACAAGTTCCAGTATAGGAAATCCTAATGTGTTCCGCTAAAATAACACGAGTGTGTTGTGTTGTGTGAGTTTTCTGATTAAATACATATTACTTTATAGTGCTTAACCTGCATAGGTCCTTCCACTTCCCTTTTTATTCTTTCTTTCTCTCTTTTTTTTTTTTTTTTTTTTTTTTTTGTAGGATCCAAATTTGGAGTTTTTGAGGAAATTTGGAATTGGGCTAGTCTCAGGAACAATAGCCTCAATTATTAACATTCCTTTTGATGTTGCAAAAAGTAGGATTCAAGGACCACAGCCAGTTCCTGGAGAGATCAAGTACAGAACCTGTTTTAAAACTATGGCAACAGTCTATAAAGAGGAAGGGTAAAACATTCTTATTTTAATAAATGTCCAGACCTCTGTTTTAGTTCATATGGGTCCATAAAACCGTGTTGTTATATTTCACATTTGACGAGGATCGTTAAGCCACCCTGAACACACATATCAAAAAAGCACTGTGTAACATTTTGAACATGTATTTTAGAATTACAAGGAGATGTCCTCCTCCATGTGAAGTTTTACAAAAGACTTACAAGATGATTATTGGGTTGTCAAAATTTATGTTCCACAAATGCTTCATATATCTCATGTGTAATTTTTTCAGCTCTTCATTTTGTAAAAGGAAAATATTAACAGAAAATAGCATATTTCACAATTTAATCTAATTGTAATTATACAGACCTCTGTACCTTTAAATGACTGCTGAAATAATTAAATTGGGGACAGATCCTTGTGGCAATAACACTTTCCAACTTTTAAAAATATTTCTCAAGTGAGGACTGAGTTGTAGCTTTGATATTCAATTATAGCAGTCATTCTGTCCATGTATGCAGCTGTTGTTAACAGGCTTGTCTTGAAAGTAAAACCATCTCACTGATTAAAGTCATATTTCTGATTGGCTAGGCTCACAACGTAGCTTTTGTGACTGAACATTGATTAACTTTTTCTCTTCATCTGATCTGCCTCTGTAAAATGTTAAAATCCAGATACTGCCTGCTATTGAACATGTGTAATTTCAAATAATTGCTTCTAAGTGCTCTGCCAGCATTTTAACAAACATATGCTAAAATTCCATTCTTCTTTTAGAGCAAGAATATTGTTTGAAATGTTTTGTTTGTTTTTCTTCTGCTACAGATTTCTGGCTCTGTACAAAGGCTTGGTTCCCAAGATCATGAGGCTTGGTCCAGGTAATTTTCCCTCTGTCATTTCTATATTGCTTTTGTTCTTGCTTTCTCTTCCCCTTTTTCTGTTTCTTGAAAAAATGTAGTAAGCATCAGTCAAATAAATGAGATGGTGCACCAGAAATCATCAAAATCTCTTTCATGTCTGAATGATTTCTTTTTATAATAGCTTCATCTAAAAGTACCATAGATGGCTTTGTCTAAATGTGTCTAAAAAAATTATTTAGGGGTACACATCAGATGATTGCAGATCCAAGTAACTGATGATGCATGCAATTACTTTATTTGTGAACAAGCCAAATGCATCCATGCAAATGCCAGAACTGTAATACCTTTGGAAGTGTTTCTTAAAGCTTGTCTTGTTCCTTCTAATACGATTTTTTTTTGTTTCACTTGGACTGTTCTGTACTCCTGTAAAGTCCCATTAAAATGCTGGTTAGAGTCTCTCCAGTATAAATGCTCTCAACTAGTCGAAACATAGCCCAAGCATATTGAATTCCAGTTACTTTCTTCTTCCTCTGCTCTGCAGGGGCTGTAAAGAACGGACACTGAAAGACTGATAGCATGAGCTGGGGAGAGACTTGCATGGCCCTAAAAGGCTAAGAGGGCAAGGACAGCTTAAACCTGGGATTCTTCATTGACCCTTTTTCACTGGTTGTTACTCCCAATGCAGGAGCACAGTGGTTGAGCTAGATCTTCTTCAACTTTTAGATTATTTTTCCCTGACTCGTTTTGATTAATCACAAAAGCAAAGCACTGGGCCCTTAGATTTTGCCAGCCCCCAGTGTAAGCCTGTGTCAAAAAGAGCAGAAGCCCCAATTTGAACAGAATCTCATTCCCGTGAAATTGTATTTCCAATTGTGCAAGGTGGTTTAATAGGCAAGAACACACATGGTTAAAAGTAAGTAGGTACAGAGTCTGTTCTGCAGTATAAAGGAGGCATTAGGTTTGTCTGTAAATGTTTGCATATCCGATCCGTCTGGCTAAGTGCTAGACCATGCCTGGTTATTGTGCAGGGTAAAGGAAGAAGGTGGGGAGGGGAAACAAGGCAGCTAGGCATAAATCTGGCACTAAAAGCCTTTTCCCTCATACTCCAAAGCTGCTAGGTTACATGCAGGACAAAGAGAAGGCAGGGTTTTGCTTCCCCAACACCCATTAGCACAACAGATTTTGGCTCTCTGGCCCAGATCCAGCAAGTCAGTTAAGGGTGTACTTCATTTTAAACACTTTTTTAGTCCCATTGACTAATATACAGATTTGGCTTTCTGATGAAACAATAGTGCAATCTTTATTGTGACTGGGAAAGGTAATTCCCTCTTTCAACATGTGAATGCTTTTAGGAAAAGAGATACACAAACAGATCACACAGTATGAGAACTGGAATCAGCCTTGATTTAAGTTCAAATCACATCTTGGACATTATGTATATGATTTGGTTGTTGGTCAAAGCGTTTTGCAGACTGTTGCTCTGTCTAGCTGTCTGTGAGTTGCTGTTCATAGAGGATTTCAAGTCCAATGATGGTTTGTTAGGATAAATAACATGGGAAAACTCATGTGGTAGTTCTGTGTGCCTGGTTGCCTGAGCCTATCCTGTCCACCTAGAAAGGTCAACCCAGTTCAGCAGAAAAATTGTTTGTTAGAGATGCCACTCTAACCCTCTAATTGAGCCAACAGGGAAAGGCAAAGGCAAGGAAATATTTGTGCCACAGTGCTGGCACCACAAGCAGCACATTGTAACACGCTTTTACTCCTGCAGCCTGCAATTGAATTATCTTTTCCCATATTCTCCAACTAGAAGCTTCTCTATATGCTTAGTTGTACATATATATATACACACACCTTCTGAAATACTCCCTTCTTTAGCTCCTACAATAATTACAGCCCAGTTACAGAAGGGCTTTGGTCTGGCTTCACTAACAGTAAAGATACCTTATGACATCCAAGCTGGGATTTTTTACTGTTACCAGTTCTAGCAGATAATGCCATTTCATCAGGTCAAAACCTGGTCTGTGGATTCATACCCAGGTACAGGCACAGGAAGATTATACTCGTTTCAGTACTGCGATCTTCTGCTTTCGACATGGTAAACAAACAGCTGAAAACCTTTCTTGAATCTTACCTGGAAGCATTTTCATCACCCTGGTGATGAATTGTTGTCATTCCACCACTCAAGTTGCTCTTTCATGGCCAAATCTAACTCTAAACAAACGCACAAATATGCACCTATTCACATTAAAAGCTTCACTTGTAAAAGAACAAAGAAAAATATTAATCTTGAAAAAGCATTAGGAAAAATCAATCTGAGGGTGATTTTGATTTAACATACAAGCTTTTCACATCAACTTTATAGTCTAATGTTACATAAAATTTGTATACTTTAAGAATTGGTGATTTTTTAATGAATTAGGGAATTAGTAGAATTACCCATTTTGCACATAAGGCTTTGCCATAACCTGGTTTAGATTACACGCTACAAATGCTCTACCAAATCCTGAAAACACTGAATTTTGTATGTAGTAAAATAGTATCTTTTCTTCCAGGTGGTGCAGTGATGCTTTTGGTCTACGAATATGTTTATGCATGGCTTCAGGACACATTCGATCACAAGGAGAGCTTCTGAAAAACATACTCTTTAAAATTATATCATTCTAAATACACTTTAATAAAGTAAAAGTGATTCTCATCTTTTATGGTGTTGAATGTCCTCAGATTACACTGATGTTAATACAGTTCAAAATAAATTTGGTCTTCAGGTCCTGATCCAAGAAAACATTTAAGCACATGCTTTTCTGTAAATCAGTAAGTAAATAGCACGGTTGATGCTTGTAAATATTTTACTGGATCAAGAGAAAATATAAAGGAGGCATAGGAACAAGTTATTTTTTCAAGGACAAACTGAAAGTTCTGAGCACTGAATGATACTATGTAGTCAAAACACTTTTTAAAAAATTTCAGCTAGAATGGCAAGATAACAAGTTTCAGAGGACTTTGAAGAAAAAAGAATTGAATAATCCCATGGGGCCAGATACTAAGGTACTGTAAACTGACCGCTCCATTGACTCCAGGTAAGAACAGGATCTATACTCTGCAAACTCTTGCGTCAGTCTTGGGGCCAGTTTCAATTCAGTCCAGTACGATTGCAACATTGACAGAAGAGCTTCTTAAGTTGTTGGGAGTTAGGATAGAAAAAGGACAGCATGGCTAGCCACAACCTTAAAAACACACATACTATTAAATGTGCTGCTTGTTCTTGGCTATATATATTGTATAAACCTCACTGAGGTCACAGAAGGTGCTGAAAATAATTAGTCTGAATCGAGCTACATAAAAGTGCAAAACAACTATGGGAATCATAGGAGAAATAAGTAAATAAACAAAAAGAAACAAGTACTTTTAGGCATACAACATTCTACTGTGATTTTTAATCCACCTTCATATAATATTGCTTAAAGAATTGTCCTGTGATAAAAATGCTCTGTGCACCCTGACTGCCCCTTTAACCTTTCATTACCACCATGTGATGGAGAAACAATAGAGTGATAGCACATAGGCAGCCGTAATTACCTAGCCATACACCTCAAAGAAATGCACCTTTCTATAGATAAAAAGTGTTGCTCTAAAGCTAAAATTGTTGCTTTTTTTCCCCAGTCACTGTAAATATTAATAATACTTCAGTGATGTACTCCTGTCTTTAGTAGGCATTCTAACTAGCTCTATGAAATATGATAATTTCTACTATGCTAATTGAAGACATAGTTTCAATTCATGCAGTTGTGCCACTCTACATTTTCTTTTTAAGAACTCTTTAAATACTTAAAATTACACATTATTCTTTTATAAAAACATTCCCATTATCTAAACTTGCTTTATTGCCCAATTAATACGTCTTGCAATTGCTGAAAGTTTCTGTATCATCCCATGCTACATTCACACTGTTAACTTTAAATGTTCTTCCTCTTAAGGAGGTACAAACCTTTTTCCTAGCAATCCTAAAGAAACATCTTTCCAGATTGTTACTTGAAAATGACAGGTCACATGTGAAGTCTCGTCTCACGAGTGTTTGCAATGCATTAGAAAAGCAACAAAAAGCTAAAAATAGAAATGCATACTCAGGGCTTTCAATGATGCTTGTACTGACATGCTCAATCAACCTCTTTTTTGTCTAGATTTTCCAGTAGCAACTTCTCGTATCTATGCTACTTCTTAGCTAAAACCAATAAAATTAGCTCTGTTATAGTTTATGATTTTAAGGCAAATGTTCCTCATTGTTGCATTTCATTACTGGTACTTAGCCAAAGAGAAGACACTACTAAGATAATTTTGAAAATTAAAAGCAAAATGCTTTATAATTAGTCTTTTATTAATTTAGAGCATTCAAAATATAAAAATAAAAGGCTTTAAACATACTGTATATACATACATAGCCTTCGGTTTTACATCCTTTCCAACATGATTTTTTTTTTTTTTCAGTTAATAGCTCAACTGGATCTTTGGTAAAAAGAGAGCCATTAGAAAGCAGAAAACACAGCATTGTTTTAGAAAACAAACCCATGAATGTGCCAGTCCAATCTGCCATCACTCCTGGTGTAATAGAGATCTGATTCAGTTTTACACTGGAGGTCTTCTGTACCGGGACCATAGAAACACAGTGAGGCTGTCACAGAAAGGAGTATTAGACTTCACTGGTTTCTTTGAAAACATTTGACACTCTGGGAATGGAGTGTAGGGTTTTCAGACTGAAAACTTAAGTTCTACACTCATGTATACTGCATGCTTCCCAAATTAATCCACTCAGCTCAGTGGGTTCACTCCATATTTATACCCTTGCACCTGACAGCAGCAGTTGACCCTTGATTATTCCTAAAAAAAAAAAAAATACAACTACAATTCCCTTTTTCTCCCTTGTTTATTGTAAAGTGGCTTAAAGTTGTGTGGCTAATAAGCTAATATTGTGTTTTTCAGTCTACCCGTGAGTATAAGCAAGGAAAAAAATCCTTGGGCAAAGGAGCATTCTGCATCGTAGGTTTACGTTAAAAAAAAAAAGTTATGAAAATTCACACAAAAAAAAAAAATCCATCACAGGCAGTTCACTAAGAGCCAAGGTCAAGTACCTTTGCTCACTCTGAGCAACACTTTCTGCAGACAGCCTCACTACCTTTCCACTTGGTTGAAAGGCGTCATATACAGCAGGCAGATGCGCAAAGAGGTACACCTAAACAAACACAAACCGAAAATGGTTCATGATGGTGTATTCCCATGTGAGGAATAATTAACATCATGTCTTGTCCTTGCTTTATAAATTATCCTGATTTAGCTGAAGACAAGATAATGCAAACGACTGGTACAAGCTAAGGATCTGTCTCTCTAAGTATGTCCCAAAACACACTAATGCCTCATGGGAGTGTCAGAAAAGACGACTTTTATTCCAGAAATGACCTCCTGTCGCTAAAGAAAATTTTGAAAACTTTTAACAGAGGCACAATTTATTACAAGGTTGTGAATCCTTGGAGCTCAAAAAGCTGTGCTACAGAAGGCTTCTGTTCTTTTGGTTTGTTTTTTTTTTCCTTTGATGGACCTTGCTTGTGCTGTACAGGTAACAATAGGTAGAGTTACTCAATAATTCTATTATCCAGTAAAACAATGAGGTTGGCAGGTAAAATCCTGTTGCCAACCTAATCGTTTATTGACTCGTGATCTTTTTTTTAAGTTTTTTTTTCCTCCACCTTATTTTTAGTGAAGACTGATTTCTTTTTCATGGTGTTAAGGCTCGTCTTATTTTAGCTACAACTGCACAGGCAGAACAACATCCATCGCATCACTACAGTGTGGCAGAGTGGAAATGCACTTGTGTGCATGTTACCTTTAGTGGTTTCAAAGAAACATTCTTAAAAAGTGTTCTACTAAATAACAAGAGTTTCAGCATCTTCTTAAAGGTAAACAGCTGTCGAATGCCTTTGAGGCTGAAGAACATGGGACCACATCTGAGATCAGATCTTTGTTTCCTTGGGGCCATAACAGAATATTTGTGTTCTTTATAGAAATACAGTTCCATTAACTATTTTTTAATGCAAAAAGCAAAGGTGGCAGCAGCCAGTTGAGTCCACCTATATTTTAGTGGATATACTGCACATAACATATGCATGGGTTTCTTATATTATTATGAAAATTTACCCACAGCTGTCTCAGTGATGAAAGCTGGAAATCCAGAAAGACAAGACTGTATTTTAAGAGGGGACTGTATTTTACCTTCCCAGTGAACAAATGTTTAATATGTATGCAGATAGAGCAATATTTGAAGAATTAAGTTTTCTCCTTTGCTTTAACCATCTCTATTGTATTTTAAGTTATTGCACAACATTTATAAAAATACACAATATATTAATATTCTATGAAGGATATGAAATGTCACACCAGGCTTCATTTTTTTTTCCACGTTCATGTTCTGAACATACCTGCAGCATGTGGAAAGCATTCTGGAATAATAGTCAGAACTTTATTATTGCCCAAGGAAAACAGGTAAATTTTCAAAGATCAGAATGTTAGCTCTCTTGGGATTAAAGTGAAAGCAAAATAACTAGCACAGATTACTTGCCACCGGATACAGAAATGCAGAAAGGGAATTTGTTAATAGTAAATAATATCTGTGTTTGTAGCACCACCACCACTATATCTATAAGGAAAAAAATGCTTCAAAACAACAATGTAAACTTTACCAAGAGCCGTATTTTACATTCATTAAAGCAGAAATTAAAGACAACTTCTTAAAAATTACAACATAATCTTGGGGCTGAAAATGCTGGACACAAGCAGACAGTGACAGTAAAATTCTGTTTCTCAGTGGGTTTGTTAACTGACATGACTTTGTAAGCATCTCTGCACAGGTTGCACACTAATGGCATTTTCCTCTACAGTTTTCGCTTTTGTTCAGATATTTTCCACCCATTTCTGTTTGTATATTTAATACAAATGTGGTGTTTCATGAATCTGGGAGGCTGGATATAGCTGGGGAGAGTTACTTGGCTGGATTCCTACCTTTGAATCTTCTTCTAAAGAGTTAAATGTATTTCATGTATTTCATTGAAGCCTCCACTGTAGGCACAAAAACACAATGAAAAAAAAACCAACTTACCTAAACCTCATCACCTGAGGTTATTGCCCCATCATGCAAAGACACAGAAAATAGCTGGAAAGTCACCTTTTTAACTTAAAAAAAAAAAAAAAAAAAAAAAGTACAAATAAAGGTACTGGACAGTGAAAACAAATGCTGTCAAAAGCCTATATTTACAAATGGATAAAAGCACAAAGGTATTACTACTGCCTGACGATGGCGACATGCCAGAAGAATCTGAGAGCCGCCTCTTGCCCTGGTTCTATATTTGATTACCAAAACCCAACAAAAGAACCAAAAAGTGATCTCTTAATAGCAGTGGATTGTATAAGCATGTGGATGAAAGGGTTATTCTCTAGGCAATAAGCAAACACCTCCCATTTAGGCGCCTTTGCTGATTTGAGGCATAGCAGAATTTTCCGTGATGATTTTTCTTTATTGATTTTTACACAAATCTTAATAACAATTGCACATTTAGAAAGTCTTTGATGATTAAGAATAAATACGTGTGGTTTGACCAAGAGAGAGTGGGACAAGGCTCCATGAGCCCTTTGAGGGATGCAAGGTCTTTACTTCAAGAGCGCAACACCACACTTCTCTCGGTTTCTGATCTTGTCTTCAGCTCTTTCAATCCCAAAAGTTTTACAGGAGACAAGTCACGAGGAGAAATGCTAGGTATCGCCAGCACGAAGAGAGCAATCCACGAGTCAGGCTCAGGGAACAACCAGCCAGCAGGCTTGTGGTGGTCCTGGACTGGCTCCTGCATCAGAGAGCAGAGGCCGTGACCGAGTGGCTGCTTTCCCTGGCCGTCTGCATGCCCTTGAACGCCAGTGAGGCCGGGATGTCGCAGCTGTGAGGGGACAGCGGGGTGCCTCCAGCGTGCTGCCAGCTGTGGCTGGCCATGTAGCCAGATGGGGCAGCGCTGTACGTCATGTAAGGTGACACTTGGGCTGGTGTGGCGTAAGGAGGCATGGCTGGTGCTGACACAAAACTGCTGACAGCCGGAAGGCCATTGGGTGCCTGAAAGGAAAGGGAAAAACATTTCTAAGAGAGTAAGACACAGCAGATTTGCCATGGAAGAAACTGCCTACAGATGCTATTGGGAATTTGTATGATAACCAGGGCCAGTGGGGACACCTAGAGAGCCACTCGTAGCCACCCCCCTGGATTTCAGTGGCCCCATCGTGCTTTGCTTTTAAGACCAGCTATCCCGCATCAGCCCTGCACATCTCTCCCAGCGGCCTGTCCCAAACAGGGACCAGCAGCAGATGCTTAGGGAAAACACACCAAGAGCAGGGCAGGAACCGCCAAGCCCCGCCGTACCCCCACCCGCCTTCCAGCAAGCTGCTGTTCAGGGAAAACACACCAAGAGCAGGGCAGGAACCGCCAAGCCCCGCCGTACCCCCACCCGCCTTCCAGCAAGCTGCTGTTCAGGGACTCCTTATGCCCATGGTTGCATCTAATCATAGAATCATAGAACCTTAAGGTTGGAAGAGATCTCCGAGATTATCAAGTCCAACCGTCAACCTAACACCACCATGCCTGCAGAACCATGTCCTGGAGTGCCATGTCTACATGTTCTTTGAACACCTAGCGATGGTGACTATCATTACAAATGAGAGCTACCACTGGAAGTATTTGTGATGAGTTTGTCCCGTCTCTCTCGCAGAGCACCTTCATCTTCTTGGCAGTAAGTCCCATAGGTTGGAGCAGGTGGGCTATAATATTTACCCACCTTTCCCAAATTTGGCATGGGGTGTTGGCCACCATGGCAGGGCCCCAGCAGGAAGTGCTGCAGCAGTTTAGGCTGGGTGTGCAGTGACCACAGCCATACCAGAGGCAGGAGAGACGGACCTATCCCAGTGACTCGCCCACCCCAGCCCCGAAGGAGGGTGGGCTCAGTCGTGAGCTGCAGCAGCAGGCGTGGGCACAGATCCCGAAACAACGCATTTACCCACCTTTCCCAAATTTGGCATGGGGTGTTGGCCACCATGGCAGGGCCCCAGCAGGAAGTGCTGCAGCAGTTTAGGCTGGGTGTGCAGTGACCACAGCCATACCAGAGGCAGGAGAGACGGACCTATCCCAGTGACTCGCCCACCCCAGCCCCGAAGGAGGGTGGGCTCAGTCGTGAGCTGCAGCAGCAGGCGTGGGCACAGATCCCGAAACAACGCTCCCCAGAGCAGAGAGGGAGGTAACAAGCAGCTGCAGGGGGAGGTGGGAACATCTTAAACTCTTTGGTGACTGTTTGCTCAGAGCATGAGTCAGAACTACAGTATTATTATTTTTGGTGATGTCTTTTAAAAATCTGTTTTTGAGGTACTTGGGATATAACCTTGCAAATGTTCTTTGCTCACCGCTTCTCCTGGTTTCAATAGGGCTTCTGTGCACAAAACAATTGCAGGGCTGGGTCCTTTCCTGCAAGCTATTTTCCTAGGTCCTTCTGTAGACTGGGGAGAAGCGTTTATATTTAAATAGAGAAGGGAGAGTCCTTCAGTCTGCCGTGGTAGGATTTCACAATGAATGACTCCTTACTTAAATAAAAAGTGTTTGGTGGTGTATTTCACACCCTGTAAATGCTTCTTCAGTGGAACAGGTACAAACTAAGATCATGTATCTTGCTTAAGTTTCAATTTGGGTAGTGTTTACATTTTAGGATTTGGGGTGGTATTTTTTCCCCATAAATGTTTCCTATCTGAATATGAAAGAACAGGTATCAATTCAGCAAATCATGTAGCATCTGTCATTTTTAATCACCTGGTAGAACTGGATCTAACCTGGATAGTGCAGAGTTGAGAAATGAAACAAACTTTTTGTTTCTGCTAAAACTTCACATGATGTTAATTAACATCTCACTTGTTCAATTCCTGCCTGGATTGCACTGGCCTAAATGTCCAGTATTTACCTCCTTAAACAGCCCTGGTCTGGTTTCAGGCTCATGAGTTTCCTACCAATGTAAGTCACAGTTCCACTGGCTGGCCTGTCCTCCCATTCCCACTTGGGAAACCAAGCAGTAATCCTGCTGGAGTCAATATAAACGTGTACAGCAATCTAAAACAGCGGGAGGTAGTGACGGCATCCCAGCCACAAGCCTCCGATAGGTATATTAATTAGTACAAAACATACAGCTGCAGTAGCAACGTAATTGTCATTCCAAATCCATAAACACTTTGTTGAAGCTGAACTTGCCTTATTCTTTTGAAAATCCAAATATGTGACCTGACCTTCAACTCCAATTACATGTCCCCTACTGTGTCTCAGAATTACACTTTAGCCTCAGCTCTAAATATCAGCGTTTGCAACAATACTAATTAATACAAACCTTCAAATAATTGCACTGTAAATTAGTACACTTCTTAAATCACAGGGAAAATTATTTCACTGACTTTACTGGAAAGTAAAAAGTGTGAGAGGTCCTAAAAAGTGGCTGTTCTCTAAGCTCCCTGCCTCTTCCAGTGTGTGAAGTGCTTTTCAGAAGAATGTGAAGCAAAAAAGGAGCACCTCTCTGGTTTTTTTCGAACAAACAGCAGCAAAAAGCTTTTCACAGAGGCAGTAGAGCCACTAAAGCCGGGTTTAAACCTGGGACATTCACTGGGACATCAAGAGCCACAACCCAACAGGATCCTGCACAGACAGCTACAGAAACCCTGAAGGGGTGCTGAAAGGAAGAAAAACCTGAGGCAAGTCCCTGAAGAGTCTCCTAGCTGTTGTGGGAGCACAGGGCAGCCAAAGTTCCAGCCTCTGAGGCTCAGAAGAGGTTTTTCGGGACTCTGCAAGGCCACCCTGCTCCTCCAGGCTCGCCCACTCCCAAGCAGGCTGGTATCAAGCCGTGAGCTCAAGGATGTGCGTGGAAGAGCCATTTTAAGTAGGACTCCTCATTATGAGCAATCATGTGCTGTGAACCCTTGACTGTGCTTTTGGAAGGATTTCTCCTATGCTGCAGAGGAGGCACACGTCCTTCTAGCCTCCTGTGTTGTCACTTCCTCCTCTCTACCACATGTGGCTCTGGGAAAGGCCAGAGTCCTCGTGTGCCACAGGGAAGAACAGAAAATGCTTCCATATGCTGTACAGACTGCTAGTCTGCAGGATGCTCTCCACTGGCACTTCTCCTTAGAGCTCTTTGAAAATGCAGATGCTATAACAACATCTGAGGATGAGCAGCATCATACAATACCTAGCCCTATGGCTCTCCCCTCTTCTGCCAGGAACAGGGTGGCCTGGCCCACACAGCCTGTTGGGCAGAGTCCCTGGGCTGTGCCCTGCCTCACCCCACGCTGGGGCAGTGGCTGGCAGTGTCCTAGTGGGCACAGGCTAGGTCTGTACCAGGCAATGTGCCAAAAAAGCCACCTCCTTGCTGGTCCACTGACACTTGAGCTCATATCCTGGCCTCCTGCGGCTCCTAGAGACCAGGCTGATCAGAGACTCATCACTTTGCATGATTTGGGTCAAATCTGAGCTCCTGAACATCGCGCATTAACTCAGACATTGTTGATGAATATTTAATCAAATCATACATATGTTCCCCTACTTCTATTTATCATGTGGCCTTCCTTAGTATGGTCTTATGGCATGAAGTAAAATGAAAGTCTCTGAACTGTAATTATTGGAGAAGCTCTAGTTTGCTAGTGAATTACATTGGTTACTCATAAAACATATGGGTCATGACTACAAATTGGATAGTTTTTGTAAAAGCTTAATTTAAAAAAAATACCTATCCTGATTTATAACAGATGAACAACCCTTTATCTCCTCATCCCCACCTCTTAGGAAAATTGCAACTGAGATAACTGGTGTTTTTATAGTGTTCAACTGTTTTGAATGTGAGAAAGATCTTGCCATAACTACTGAGGGTGGGACCCAGATGTAGCTGTGTAGGGACTGCCAGTTGTGACCTGGCAGAGGCCACCAATGCTGGAAATACATTGTTGCTGAATAAATGAATCATTCTTATTTTAGGTCCACTACTATAAAGCTTTACCGCTCAAAATCATGATGATGTGGATGCCAGTAGATGCCTTCAGCCAAGAAGGCAGCACTGGGTAAGGGTAAGGACTGGCCCAGCATGAAGCATGGCTCTGCTTCAAGGGACGTTCGAGCCACTCATAAAGCAGTCATAAAGCAGCAGAATTCAAAGCTGAGGGGATAGAGGATACCTCACCTTATGTGCTTCAAAACTATGCTACTCAAAAAAAAATCCTGTTTTTCATCTCTGACTTTCATCAGTGAAGGACTTGACCCAATAATTTTAACCACAAGAGGTTTTACTTCTACTTCTAAACAGCTTTAAATACAATATGTAGGTTATCAGAAGGGTTGAATCTTGTCTGTCAATCTGGCACTTTTTACAAACATGACATTCACTTAAAATAAATGGAGGGGATTAAGTTCCATGACCCCATATATACTGGATGAATAATTCATCCTGTAGTATTTCAATCAGAGGAAATGAGCACCAAAATCTAAACATTCATAATTAGAAGTGCAAGTACCCCATGGTGTTTATGGATTTTTAAAACCCTTAGAACTTGTTTTAAGTGCAGAGCTTCTTGAACCTGTTTTTTAAGTTCTATAAATATTTTTTTTCTTAATTTAAACCATTGATTTTCAAGGGAAATCTAATTTTTTAAAACAAACAAACAAACATGTAGTTCTAACTGAACAAAAACCTCTGCTGGGCAAACGATAAGGGTTCCTGTTTGAAAGTGCTTACTGTCCGGCTTCTACAAAGACCAGAAAGAAACGTTTGTTCTGAATTGCTGCTGCTATCAATGTTTTGAGACAACTGACAGAGTAAGTATTTCAAAATTTTAGAACTTTGTTCTAAACCTAGAACATGACCTCCCACTGGTTTGCAAAGTCAGCTAAACATGTTCTCACAAAGATACCTGCAAAACAGCAATGTTTGGGTCAGTATCGCAAGTTGGGTCTGGCGTCTTTCTGCTGAGTTACTGCTGACACATGCCAGTACCAGTAAAAGAAATATCCAGACTAGAATTCAAAGCCAAGGTGGACATAAAGTCTTGCTTGAGGTCACGTAAAATGATGCTGCTGAAACAAATGGACTGCATGTATTTTCACCAGTGAAGGAGTTGGTTCAGTAGTTTTAACAGAGGAAATTTTTAGTTTTATACACTTTAGGGACAATACTAACTAGAGATGCTTTTTGTTGTCGTCATGGTTGTTTTCAGTCTGTTTGGGATTTGGGACACAGAGCACGTGGGTGGATGAAAAGTAAGTCTAGAATCAGGTTTGTGTGGGACTGTCTTTGGAATAAGTAATTTCCATTAGCTCTCTGGGCTCCTAAAAGTCAGAACAGTTCCTCTCCAAACCAGAGATAACCCACACGCCCCCTTTGATTTCTGTTATGAAGGTTACACTGGTACAATGTGTCATATAGCTTCAGTCTCCTCTCTCTTGCATTGGAGGAAGACACAGAGCACGAGCTGTCTGAACAAACTTTCCCAATCAAACCACGTTGGACAAACTACTTTGTCTTTTTTTTTTTGACTTTTTTTTTGTTTTGATCATGTTAATACCAGAGAAGCACACAAGCTACATTCCACTTTCAGACATCATGGTATAAATCCAAATTCTATATTGTAATTAATTAATATTATTTTGTTTTGTTTCAATCCCTTCTCTACTTTTCCTTCTCTGCCTTTTGCTTGCTAGATATGTGTTCTCTCAGTATCAAAATTAGACTGTCTCCTGCGATCCCTTCCCATGTGGCTTCTAAATGTTTCAGAAAATGACCCTACCATTCAAAATCACAGACTTGCATTTATGTCAGTTACCTCTAATTGTAATAATGCAAACGATCTCATTTCAGGTTTACATGAATACAAATGAGAGCAGATTTGATGCTACAGGTGGATGCCACCTCAGTTTATAGTCTAACGCTAAAGTAAGTGTCCAAAAGAACATAAATTATTCCTCTTATTTTAAAGTTATTATTTCAAGTTATTTGAATCACTTGCCCATTGTAATGTAATTCTTACAATATTTTATGAAATAGATAATTTATTGCATAGACTAAGAGTTTGTTTTGTAGAAGTATTCTACTTGTCTATGGAAAAAAAAAAAAAAAAAAAAAGTGTTTCTGGAGAAACAACATAGGCTTCAAGCTCGAGTTACCCAAGTCACCAGCCCTAATGAGCCTGGACAGTGACTCAGCCCAAACGCCCCGGCTGGAAGTTCAGCCCCTGTCAAGGCTTGGGGAACACACCTCTGGTGAATAAGGCTGCCACTTCATTTCTATTTCTCAATTCTAACACTGACTTGAATGGAACTAATCCTTACTGTTCTCAGATCAGAAAACTCAGCGCGTTGCCTCGATCCTCCAGCATGGAGCCTTTCGCTGAGAGGAAACGAAACAAATCAGCAGCAGCTCCCCAGCAAAGTGCTGGGAGTGCTGGCAGTAGCGTCAGCTGCAGGGACACTACCGTAGCTTTGCAGATAGAGACCCTCTCACTGCTCATTTTTCAATATGAAAAACTTAAAATGATTTCCGGAAACACTGAATCTTTTCTGAACGTCGTGAAAACACCGTCGTGAAGTAGCTACTGGAGAATTCATTATTTCCACAGCAAGGGAAAAGCATAGCAGGACACAGAGCTGAGTATCTAGTCCTTCAATCAGAAGTGCAAATTACCTTAAAAACCCAGAGGATATCTCATGTTCTTAGTGGCGTGCACATGATCAGTCAAAAAGGTTATGGCAACAAGACTAGGAGCAATCAAACACAAACTGCAAACGTAAAGGAAGCAAACATGCTAAATCTCCCTGTTTAATTGGCGGTTAAATATGATTTATAAATCAAACCAACATATGGGATCCCAAGGGAAGAGTAAACAAATTTTCCAACTAAAACATCAGCAGCATGCCTGTAATGGAAATCTCATTTAGGAAAATGGCATTACCTAAAGTTGTAAGTAATACACCTATGTTTCTTTTAAGGTTTTAAAATTAATAACCTTAAATTATGTTGCAGTAGAAACTGTAGTTAACTAAATTAGAGGTAATTCTGAAGCTGCTATTCAGTTCTGCAGCATCAATGGGAAAAATGACATGATCCTACAAATGCTCATTCAGATCAGCGTCCCACTAAAATTAACGTGTCTATACAGGTAAGTCAGTTACGTAAAAAATAAAGGTTACGAAAGTAAGCATTGAGTAAATTTCTCCAGTTTATCATAACGCTTTTTAAAAATGTTTTTAAGAAAAATGTAATAAAATTGCTCAGATGGCAAGATGTATGTGAATAAGCTAGCCAGAGATGATCCTGCAAACCGGTGTTTGCTGTCTTTTTATAACACTGGAAAAATTTCTTGCTAAAATCTTTTCATAGCTCATGTTAGGCCATATATCCATATTCTTAGATGAGTGAACTTCTTCTACTGAACACATAATTTTCTATTAATTTCACTACAAGCAGAAAAGAATAGATCAGATTCTGAAAAGTGAGGAGACTGTCATTTGAATTTTGATGTTCAAAAAACCTTGAACAGAAGGGGGAACATTTTGTCAGTAGGATATTACTTTGAAACATATGCTTTTATTTTCAAGAAAGACTGGACAGTGGTAACACATTGGAACTGAGGAGCTTTTAAAATAACACATGGAGAAAGGACAAGTCTTGCTCAGCTGAGTTGGGTTGATTCCCAGAAGACTGAGCTTTAAAAAATGGAAAGAGACCTTAAAAAATGGTGAATTGCCATGTTTCTCCTTCACTGAAAGTCGTACGAAGCAATGCAGGTATTCTAGTTGAAGCTACAATTAAACAGGGTTATTTGCATGCTTGAGTGCTTTAAGATTCCAAACTTAATTAGTGGCCCAATCCTGTACAGTGTCCCTTACAAAGATGCCATTTTGTCTACAGTTATTTCTCGTGTTACTAAATCCAATGTACTGCATGAGAAAATCACACTACTTCCTTCTAAAATAATTCATTCATTCCCTTAATAATGAGCAGATCCCATTCCCTGTGTTTAACGTGCTTTTTTTATTAACTTAAAGTTGTTTCCTTCCCTTATAAGCATCCCCAGCTGCACTGAATAACACAGAAATCAGATAATACCAATTGAGTGTTTTAACTATAGTTAGACATGCATCAAGATCACTTTTAATTATATTTTCTTATCAAATTTTAAATCTCAGCCTCTTCAGGGAAATAAAATCCACTTTTGGAAAGAGTAACTGTAACTTGAATTTACACACCATCACTGATCCTTTCCTAAAGAGGCCAGGGGCATTTTATGTCTTTTCCAAAACAAACAGCAGAAACAAAAGTAAAAAAAAAAAAAAAACCACCAACAAAAAAACCCCAACCAACTCTTTCTCAGAGACTGAGGAATCCACTATAAAAACAACAGAGGAAAAGAGAGATAGGAGAAAAAGGCACGATGGAGACAAGGTGGACGGAGATTGTTGTAAAACTTAAGTGTACTCCAAGGGAAAAGGGGAGCACAAGGGTTCCCAATGCTTCTTCAGAAGGGAGATGTGTTTAGATGGTTTTCACAGTGAAGTCAGATCTACCACACATGGCACATGCTACTATGTCCACCTAAAATGTCTCTGAAACATAGATTATGGTGCAAGGTCTGTACGTTCACTGAATGGTTGCTTTCTATACTCCAGTTTAGGAAGGATGACATAAATGGAAGTCACTGTCTTCCCAGTGAAGGTGCTGGGTCTCGGGTTATAGTCTATTATTTAACAAACCTCACAACCAGACTACTTCAAAGCAGAGTGAAAACGAATTCTGATTGCTGTGAACACAAAGCTTAATTTTGATGACAAAGATCCAACTTGAGTTTCCCTCAGACAGATAGATATACTATGCTTACAAGAAGAAAAGTAAAGTCCAGAAAAAAAATTGTGCCATATAAGCAAACTCCCTTGAGTAGGAACTAACAACAGATTCCCATCGTTTTAGAGGAGATTTGCACAATAATTCTCCCTTGGTATTTTGGCAAAATCTGGAGTGGGGCAGGGCACCCATAGACATTAAACAAGCAAATACACTAAAAAGCATAAACATTTGTTCTTTCTATGCTGATGGTTAAAATTATAATGTATTAGCAAAAAGTTGAATGAAAAATTTCTTTTTAATATAATATATTTAACATTATATTGTCATTTAAATCTGGCGTTATTTCAATGCAGCTGAGGTTGGAAGAAGGAGATATTACAGATGCAGAGACATTAAAGGGACTCTTGATGGCTAGAAGCTGGGCAAATATGGGGTCAAACTGGTAAAAGTCCTGACTTTGTCCTCTTCAGGGAGAACCAAAACAGTGGTTCCCTTTGTCTAACAAACCTCTGATGCTGCAGAGGAAATTACTGGGAAGCTGGTAAATTAACCTGGGTGAAATCACAGCCCATCGACTACTGAATCACCACCATCATTATGACTAGGTATGTAGGCAATTCCTAAGAGCTGATAAATTGCCTCAACAGACAAATTCAAACACACCATACAGCTTTTATCTATTTCCTACTCTACCGCAAGCGGTAGAAGACAGAACAGGTCGAGTCCTATCTAATCCCCTGCCCCTGGCACTCTGTTCCTTGGCTGTGATACGTATCTCCCACCACTCTCGCTTTTCAGTTCATGGTCCTGTTGGTCATAGCAGAGCTCCTGGTGGTTCGGGGACCCTTTGAGCAGAGGGTGCTCAGAGTGCAGTTGGAGTGTCATTATACCCATTCACTCACCTCTCTGACTTTCTTTATTAGTTTCATCCGGGTGGAATGCCCTGAAGCCATGTGGGTTGGTGGGCAGGGCACTGTGTTTTGGCCGTGGAAGCAGGTGGCCAGTAAGAGGCAGGTCTCACAAATGGGGTTCGAATGGGGTGCCATCCAGATCACCTGGGGAGGAATCGGGTGCATGTAGTGGGATCAGCTCATGCCCCTCACCCACAACATGCAATGACATGGATGCCTACACCTCAAGCAAGCCGTCTTAGTGACACTATTTTAATAACAAGCACTGGCCTGGAGATCCTAATGAGAGCGACATAGAACCAGACACTCTCCAAGCCAAGGCCTGAACCCTTGCTTCAGACAGGAACTATGCTAACACTGCTGCTGGGTACAATGGCAAGAAAGCAAATAAGCACCTTCCTCAGTATCTTCCCCGCCTCCCCTGTTATGGGTGAGGAGCAGGAGGTCTGGGCCTTAATCACTGATGGATTTTGCACAGACCCATAGCAGGAATCCAGCTGCCGGCATGGGGAGTCAGAATATAAAATGCCAAATAAGTAGTCTGCTAATTAATTTTTTCCATAAATAATCTGTGTAGGAGGGTCATGTAATTGACCATAATGTTTAAGGTTGCATTTTCATCTTGTTCCCAAAGAACTTACTGTACGTTGTGGGTTCTAAGCACTGCAGATAAAAACAGTTACAGCTGCTTTGGCCACTGCTTATACAGTTCATTGTTCATCTACATTCAAAGATCAGGAACTAAATATTTACATTGCTTATATTTTCTGTGCAAATAATTGTCCAGAATTGCACCTACAATTATTTGCAATCACTTGCCCTAAAATGGAGCCTTCCCTTTATGTGTTGTAAGTATACAGAGCTCATGACCCCTAATCAGAGTGCCACAAAAGGACAAGGAGCACTACCGCAGCAAAGCCGAAAAGTCAAGCCACCAACAGCTGAGGAAGTTCAGCTGAGGTGCAGGTGAGGCGGTTGATACTCTGGGGTCTGCCTAATATGTCAGAGGAAGACTTCACTCAAACCATGTTCACAAGCCCCTCTGAATCAGGAGGAGCGTTTTCAGCAACTCCGGTAGGTTTGGGATGAGGCCTTGGAATAACATACCCTTTCCATGAGCGAGCTCACAATAGCCGCTTAGTCTGAGACTCCTCACCAGTCACAAGCTTTTTTTCCATTAATGAGTATCAGCTCCCTTTGGCAATGTGCACATCTGCTTCCTGCAAATGCACACAGCAAATAATTCCAAAAAAAAAAAAAAAAAGTTTCCAAAGCTATTTGCCTCCCAACGAATCATACAGACATATGTCAGATCTTCTGCATTTTCATACATGTGTAAACACAGACCGCAATTGTTTCAGTTTGCACATCCATGACGTTAATCCAGAAAGTCAGAAGCATCAGATGTCTGAAAACTGTGTTTTAAATATGATACATATTTATTAAATGCTTTAATTTCAGATGCAGGGTACAAATAGGTTTGTATTTCAGTTATTTCAGCTAATATTTTTTTTTCCTAATTCAGCTGTCAGTATAAGCTGCATAATGCATAAAATACTCAGAATATTCATCCTTTGTATTAATAATGTGTAATTATCTGTAGAAGCTGTCCCCCCAACACCACATTGAATGTGCCTCTCGGTATAAATACTGCAGTGCAACTGAGCTTTGTATGAAATGTGTATGACCCAAAACTGCTGAGCTCTCAGAAAAATCTATTTTCCTTTTCACTCTCTCTGATTCACAGTTGCTCTGTTTGCAAAGCTGCGTGACAAACAAGTGAATATGACGCACTGGGAAAATATAATATGATTCCCTATGTGTAAACAACAACTTGGGACATCAAGTAAAATTAAAAATTAATAGAAACTTGACAAGGCATCACTGTGATTTCCTAGGGAACGTTTGGTACTGAACCACAGTCTGCCAGGCTGCAGCAGGCTGAGCTTTCTATTCCCCAAACCCGAGTACCGAACAGCATCGTAAACAAAGGCCCCAGAGACACCAGGAAATTTGTAATACTTAAAATGAAAAATGTTCTACACACAGAGGTTCAATTTCATATTAAACAATTGTGGCTACATATTGCTGGGGCAAAAAGCTGAAGTCTTTCTGCCTCTTTTGTGGAGTCCTTTCCCAGGCCAAATTCCTACTGATGCATGGGGCAAGGGGTGAAAGGCAGCCATTCAAACCCATCGAAGAGATCAGTCTGGGCTGACGAACCTGGGAGGTCAGTAAGACTTTCACCTGTAAAAAGCCTGCAGGATCCTGAGTGTTAAAATAAATGTATATCATTTAAAAGGAGGGATCAGATAAATATAGTTTAAAAGTACAAGAAGATCTTGTTCTTCGGGCTCCATTTTTCTAGCCTTTCTTATGCAGATGGAGTTTTCAGGTAATTTCTTGAGAAGTAAAATATCTTCCACGGCTAAGGCTGAAGGAACAAGTCCTTCACTCACCTATTAGCTATGGAGATCTTTGCAAGCTGCGGACAGGTGAACCCGTGTCTTAAATGTTGCTGACACGTAAAATGTATAGCTGAAATTTGTTGGAAGCAGCAGAATTCCCCATCGCTCGCACAAACCCCTTTGTTAATGTGCTTCAGAGCGCATTCCCTCTGCTCCCGTTGTGTAATTGGAAAGCCTAAGCGAAACACGCACACTTGATTCCCTGCTGCTCTCCTCCCCTTCTAGGCGCCGCTGACTTTGGTAATACAGACATAAAACTGGAATATTACAAAACAATCGCTTCTCTTCTCTGGGGGAAATCTGCTGTCTGCCTTCTTAAGACCCAGCTTTTGTAATTAGCTTTGCCCAAAGGAGATGAGAAAAATACCATTTACTCTGAAGTCCAAAGACAGAGCCTATTTCACCGTAGTCCCTCTAGCACATAAATTATTACTGTGGCTCCCCCATTTTTCCACCATTCCAGATACCCCCTTGGTAGATTCGCACAAATGAACCAATGTTCTCTCCTGTCCCCTGCTCATCTATTTACACCCAAAGCAGTACACATCGCAAGAGACTATGAAAAGATCAAAGGACGTCAGAGACTTTTGGTGAGACGTTACTGTCACAGACTGTCACCCCAAACTCACTGCCCTTCAGCGAACCAACAACTAGTAAGTCAGCGCTACGTGCAGCAAGAATTCGGTTCTTAAATTTCACTTTGCACCTTGTGCAAATCTTTCGGCAAAAAGAATGTTGCAAAAATTGCAAAAAAATCACATTTTCGCATCCTTATTTGACATGAATTTTTTTCTGAATGCATTCTAAATTAGCAAGGTAGTAAACTTGAGATATATGAAGCAATTAATGTACATGTGAATTAACTCTCTGGTAAGCAAGTCTGAATACTACATGAATAGACTGGTCTATGCGTTAGAAATTTGCAAAGTCGAATTCTGTTTACACATATTATTATCGAGAAGGGGGTGGGGGGAAATCTCTGTGTCTTCTTTTAGTGAGCAGGATTCTGAAAATGACCTTTGGATAAATACTTTTCTACTCTTTTAAACTCTCTGGACAATGTATTTTGATCAATGAACTCAATTTTATTAATAGCAATTTGCTGCATTTTTAAATAGCAAATAGGTTTAAATTACATTTATCAGGTGATTTTTCAGGCTGAACAAAACTTTAAAGTAAGACTGGGATTGACAGTAGAACAGTGATACATTATGAAGATGAAAACATAAATACTGAAAGGGTGAAAAAAAGACAAAATCGTTCCAACACCAGCATTGAAAATAACCCGGTTTATGTAACATTGTTCCTCAACGCATCTGTTCAGGGAAATGAGATAGCAACAGAGGCAATAGTTTGTAGCTGTGAGTCAGGTCCTGCGAAAATTTCAGCAGAATTGTGTGCAGAAGACCCAGCCTGCAATCTTAAGACAACGCAGTGCAGTACAGCTGTTCTTAACAGAATAATGACAAGCTATTTCCATCATTTTTACTAAGACTGCTAACACTTTATTTGTTTTGTTTTTAAAGAAAATTGTGGAAGGATGAATATTAATTCAAAATCTAACTCTAATCATAAAGTGGTGGCTATACTACAGTGCATATCATTTGTGCTATGAAAGGGACAGAATAATAATAGGATAATAGAAAAATGTAACACAAAATCAACAGGACAGCATTAAGGGTGGCTTATTCAATTTTGAGGGCCTACAACATTTCCCACTCTGCCTCATTCACCCCTTTGCAAGCATTGCCGCAGTTCGCACTCCGCATCTTGAATCTGCAAGGTTCTGATTCAGCTACGCTCAGCACCGCACACGAGATACAAGTCTCCTCGAGACAGAATCCAAAACCAGACACAGAACTCGAAAAAAAAAATATATATATGTCCAGGACCTCAGTCTTTGAATGGGAATATGCTAAACAGAGCCCGTGGTTTTTCCTCGACTTGGTTGCAAGAGTAACAAAGCGAAGGGCCGGGAAGTCAGTGTATCTGAGAAACCTCGCGTAAGTTTTGAAGTGTTTCCATCGCACGGAAAAAAAAAAAAAAAAAAAAAAAAAA
>WHYT01017326.1:728513-739920 GCA_009806455.1 Tetrax tetrax
AAAAAAAAAAAAAAAAAAAAAAAAAAAAAAAGTTTTCAAAACCTGCGCTTGCCCAACGAGTAGGAGCCGAGCCTTTTATAGCTTTTCTCCTGGCACGGGATTTGATTAGCAAGTACAAAGATTTAGACAGAGATTTATTAAGTAACAGTTATATTGTGTTGCAATTAAAACGTAGGAAATTCGCCGTCTACTTAAGCGTTTAAAAATGCTTAATGTAGGAAGCAATTACACCTCATTTTCAAATTATTCCCCTGCCTACACTGCGGACGGGGTAACGGGCGGCGGCCCGGCCCGGCCCGAGGCGGGGGCCCGTGGGCAGAGCCCCGTGAGCGGCGCGGCGGGGGCCGGCGGGCGGGCGGGCGGCGGGGGCCAGTGCAGCAGCGACCCCCGGGTGCCTGCGGGGCGGGAGAACGGCGGACTGAGGGCTGCCGGGGGATAAGGGGGGGGCTGTGTCAAGCGAGGGAGCGGGGAAGGAGGGAGCCCGACTCTTTCCCGACACCGCCCGTCTCGTTGGCAAACCAAAACCGAGGGGAGAGCCGGCACCCCCCCGAAAGCGAGAGCGGCAGCCGCGGGCGAGGGCCGCAAGCCCGAGGCCGAGCTCAGGGGCCCTGTGCCTCCCCCCCTCCTCTCTTTACCTGGCTGTACTTGGCCTCCTGCTCCAGGGAGCTCTTCTCCAGCCCGTTCACGGCGTGCTGGGCCGGGGGGGGGAAGCTGTTTCGGCCCAGGCTGCTCCATTCCTCCACCTTGGGGCTGGGGTAAGGCGAGGTGTCGCTCACTGCTGGGAAACACGGGGAGGGGAAAGCGGGGGTTAGAGGCCGGGGCCGGGATGCGGTGCACTTTGCTCCGGGCTGGAGACGGCCGCCTCTCCCCACGGGAACGGGGCAGAGCTACGGGGAAGCCTGTCCGCCCCCCCACCCCCGTTGCACCCCGTTGACCCTCCCGGGAGCCCCCGGGGAAGGTGATCCCGGGCCGGGCCCCTCCGCACCGCTGAACGCAGCAACCGGCAGTCGAGACCGCAGCTTGCCGAGTCGTTGGTCCCCGCGCTGGCAGGACGGAGCTGCCCCCTCGCACTTGTAACCCCAGGATCTCCTAAGGGGGATTTACGGGAATGGCCTCGCTTGTGCTTGTGTCCGAGGACAAACGATACCCCCTGTTAAAAAGTAACCCTGACACGGCTGCAGAAGAGCCAGGCTCCAAACAATTCTGTGAGGAAAAAAAAAAAAAAAAAAAGAAAGAAAAGAAAAACATTTTCGAAGACCTGGGGGAGGAGGAGGAAGGAAAAGTGGCTGAGGAAATTCTTTTACATCTTGGGAGAGGCGACGGCAGCGCGGTGCTTCTTAGTCGCGACGAACTTTTTAAAGACCGTTTCTGGTGCCGTTAGCGCCTCTCGCTTAACAGCACAATTACACCAGGCTGTAAAACCAACGTGCTAAAATGTTAACTGCTAAGATCGGTGTCAGGAATAATATACAACGTGCCGCGGGATCTAGCCGTCCACCCGGCTGCCGTCCTGCCTCGCACTCCCCTATAACACTCACAATAAACGAAGCGGTCGCTAGCTTTTCTCTTTCCCCTGCTCCCGACCCTTTACAACGAGCAGAGTCAAGAAGAGAGCTGCGGCGGCGGCACACGACGGCGCACGGCTGCTCCGGACAGCGCCTGAGCCCTCCCGCACCTCCCGGCCACACTTACCCATTCCTCCGAGCGGGGGGGCACCTCTGGGGCCGTCCTCGATCCCAAACCGAGATCCCCTGCCCACAGCAGGCTGCCGGCCCCCGGGGCTCTCTGATCTCCGCCGAGGAGGCAGCACAGGAGGGAGGGCAAAGGGGCTACAGGGCAACCTGCTTCCCGGCGAGAGAGCCTTGACTTCTGCATTTCAACCTCAGGGCAACGTGGGCAGGGCTGGGCTGGGCCGGGCGCCGCCGCCCGCCGCTCCCCCGGGCCCGCCCCCGGGGGCGGCCCCGCCGCCCTCCTACTGGCCAGGGGGGGATGACGGACAGCGCAGGACTGGCGGCCCCGCCGCTCGGCCTGGCGGGCGGGCCCGGCACCTGGGTCCCCGCCGCCGCAACGGGCTCCGTCCCACCTGCCAGGCGGCGGGGTGCCCGGACCCCTCGCCGGGCCGGGTCGGGCACCCGCTCCGCGACCCTTTCCCGCGCTTCTCCCAGAGCAAGCGACTGGGGAGGGGGCGTCGGGGCTTGCAGAGGGGCTCCCCCCCCACCCCGCCCCGGTAAACTCAGGGCTATCTCTTGCCACACGCGCGGTTTCCCCGCGGGAGAGAAGTTCTTCCATCTTTCCGGTCGCCCCGTTCTAATAAAGCACTTTTTTTTTTTTTTTTCACTAACGAATATTTCACGGATGGTGCGCGAGAAGGCCGTGAGAGTTGAGTTACTTTTGGTGGAAATCACGAACCGGTTGGGAAATCAGCCCCGGGCGTGGCGGGAGGGGGCTTGCAAGGGCTTGCGGGGCCCGGGGCGCTGGCATCCCTCGGCCCTCAGAGACCCTGCTCTGCTTTTGGTTCGATCCCCGCGCTAAACATTGCACTGCGCTTAACTGTGAACTGTCAGCGTCCCGCAGCCGATCCCGACTTTTATCAAAGACATGGCTGCGTATTAACAGTTGAAAGAAAAACAGAGCTGGTAGGAACTGAAGTGCGTGTGGGTCACGGCGTGTTTGTGTATGTGGAAGAAGTGTTTGGTTTGGCATTAGGTGTACGGATGCTGATGTGTGAGCTTGTGTGTATGTGCCTCTTACACACATCCCACGCACGCCGTGTTGCTCACGGAGATCACGGGCTTCCCAACTCCAACCAAAATTTTATCACATTTTTCTTTATTTATTTTTTTTCTGAGTTTATTTTTTTTGCTTGTTTGCTTGTTCTTAAAGAGAGTCTAGAAAGTATAGGCTCTATAAATGAAATAAAACGTGAAAAAAAATAATGTAGTGACCGGAGTGCACGAAATATCAGCGAGTAAAATACGAAATTGATGTCGTTTGTGTGTGTGAACACTGCGTAAATATTATTTTAATTGAAACGTTTGTAAGATATTTTTAGGAAAAAAAAAAATTAATTGAGTTAGATTTCAGAGCCTGCACATATCGCACTGAAGGTGCGTAGTTAGGAATAAGTGGGATGTTGGAGGAGGTCGCCCAGAAATTAATGGCATGTTGCAGAGGCTTTGTCGTGGAAAGAGGGCGATCATGGTTCTTTCGCAGGTATCTCTTGATTTGATCGGAATATTGGCGGATACTTCTGTTTCCTCCACGGAGATTAAAAAAAAAAAAATTTAAACACCAAACAAGATATCCAAAACCAGCAAATTTTCTATGGCAGTTTTGCGGTTATTTCAGAAACGTGAATTGCAAATTCAGAATATCACATAAGTTGTGGTGCTTCCTCAACCCTGATAAAACTACCCCTGGTAAGGGGGATCGGGGATCTCTCCCCCCCCCCCGCCTCCACCCAAATGCCCTCGTCCGAAAGCGCAGGCACGCCGCGCTGGCAATGCTCGCAGCCTCTTGCTGAAGCCGGAACCCTTTTAGGCACTGCGAGCTGACCTGCTCTGGGTATTTGTAAGGCAGGAGGCATTGAACTAGCGCGACCCGTATCCAGCCTTGAATTACGTTAATTATGCAATTAAACAATGGAAGGGGGTGCGCAGCCGTAAAACTTCCGATCCGCGTTAACGGCGTGCGGAGTCGGTGGAGGGGTCTCCGGCGAGGCTGCCCGCCCGGCCCGGCCTCTGCCCACCCGGTTCTGCCCGCCGCCCCGCAGACGCGGCCCGGCCCGGTCCGGCCCGTCCCATCCCATCCGGTCCCCTCCTGTTGCCTCAGGCCAGCCCGGCGGCGTGCGGCCCGGGCACGGCCGCCGTAAGCCCTGCCCCACGGCTTCTGGCCCCGCCGCACTCCCCTGTAGCTCCCCCGGGGATGCTCGGGCGCGACCCTGTGCTGCTCTCCCACGCTGCCCGGGCAGCTTCTCTCCCCATCTGTGCCCGTTGTGCTCACAATCGTATCCTTTTCTACCCCCCCGCCGCGTCCTCCAACCTGTCTGTTCCCCCTCCTTCCCTCTCCCACCCCTCCACCCCCGAGCCCGCCTCTGATCTCCGGGATATTTGGTTTCTTTCCCGTTCTCAATGTGTGTTCCTGATGGGATCCTGTCGGAAAAGCTCGTTTACTCTGCTCGGGTCTCCAGCGGTTTAAGGATAATGTTTATCAGAAGTGAACGTGCTCAACTTGTTTCCATTCAACTGCTGAGTGTGGGCTGAAATACCAAAGGTCACGTCTACAGTGAGTCGGTAGAGGGCAGGGGGAGCCGAGAGGAATACCAAAACGTCGTAATAGACAACAGCCTGATGACCTGCCTGGCAAAAAGATTAATTTTTTTTTTTTTTTTCAGGTAGGAAATAATTGAAAAATCGGAGGGGGAAGGCGGCAGGGAGAGAAGGGCGGGGGTTGCGGGGTCGGGGTTTCTCCACCTGGGGAAGGCCACGCGCGGCTGGGCAGGGGGCTCACCCTGAGGTGCTCGCCCCGGCACCCACCCGCGTTGCCGTCGCGGGGGCCCTCCGGCTGAGCAAAGCGGGGAGGCAAGGGAGGTGTATGAAAGAGACTCGGGTAGGGGCCAGCTGAGAGCCGAGATTCCCCCCCACCCCCCTCCCGCTCCTTCCTCTCCGTGCCGAAGAGAGGGACCGAGCCGTGCCCTCCCGCACGGTGCTGCCGGAGCCCGGGTGCCAGCAGCCGGTGTCCCCCGTGGGTCCCACCGCGACACCGGGGCATCGCAGAGGGGAGACAACAGCGGCTCCCCCGCCTCTCCCCGCCCTCAGACCGGGTCTCTCTCCCGCTCTCCTCCACGAGACGGACTCGGCGGGAGCTGCCTGTACCGAATCACCCGTACGGCGGCAGCCCCGGTGCGCGGCCGGTACCGGCGAGGCAGTGGCGGGCAGCCCCCGGTTCCCTCCGCCCCTGCGGGCCTTCTCCGCTGCCAGGGTTCTCCGGCCCCCGGGCTCCCTTGAACCCTTCCCGAAGCTGGGAGCGGGGTCCCGGCGCGGCTGGGGCCGAGGCCCGCAGCCCCTCCACTCTCCGGACTCGGACCCGAGCCGCCTGCGGAGCCAGCCCACACCGACCCCACGCCTTTCTGCAGGGGCTTCGCGGGATGGAGCCTGGCTGAGCCCCAGCTTCCTCCTCTCTCTCACTGCAGGACGAAATCAGCCAAAATGAAAGGCGGCGCGCGCCCCCAGCCCCTCTTTGAAGCTGCAGATTTTTAATGTTCTTTTTTTTTTTTTTTTTTTTTTTTTTTTTTAGCAGAGGGGGAGGGAAGCTAAACTTCTCTCCTTCCCCGAGGGGAGGATGCTACTGAGGAGCCGTTAAGGCAGAAGGATGGATGCTCATACGGCGACATATTTTGTAAGTAGAAGCCCCCCTCTCGACCCTTCCCGAAGGGCAAAGCCTCCCCTCGCATGCGTGTAGCCGGGTGGACGAGTTTGTCGGGGTGGTGTGGGGAGTGTGTGGGTCCTGGGTGGCGGAGGTTAGAGCCACACAGGCGTGGGGCAGCTGTCGCAGGGACTATCGCAGCTGCCCTGACCATGGGGCGCAGAGCTGCCAAATCCACCCCCCGGCACCCCAGTCCACCCGGGAAGAGGTGTGGACGGTTTGGAGGGCAAAGAGCTTGCGGGCTCGTAAATGCCCGGCCTGCCCCGCAGGTCTCAGGTGGGCCAGCCCTCCTGCCCAGCCTGAGGCAAGCCCACTTCCCACAAGCCCCCCAGCCCCGGCTTGGAAGCGGCTGCAAAGGAGAGAGGGGAGGATTTTCGCGGGGCATGCCTCTCTGGGCCTCCGGCCGAGCCCCCCAGCCCCTTGGCGACCCCTGGCCCCCGTCCTCCTGCAGGAACAGGCCTGGGTTTCCACTTGTTCTCCCCTCTCCGGGGGAAAAAAGCTTTGAGAGAGTGAATGATGCTGGGACACGTTGCCGATCCGTCGTTAGTAGACGTCGCGTCTCTTGTTGCTGCCCGCCGCCTTATTTTAGCTAAAAACCATACGCTTATACGCTTGTATTCACATAGTTTGCCTGCGCTCACGTCCAAAAGTAAATGTGGATCCGTGAGGGAATATTTTTGCATTGATACTATAATATTGATATTATTATATAGATAATATAATACTCAAACGTGCACGGAAATACTCGCAACAACTCCGAAACTCCCAACAAATTTTTTTTTTTTTATTTTGTCCCGTCCTCAAACAAGCTGGGGGGTAGAGGGGAAGGCAGTGTTATCTACGAGTGTGTGATTTCATTTTTAAAAAATCGATTTGACGTCAGGGACAAGACGGAGAATGGAAATGCAACAAGGCGAAGTTTTGTTTAACAAAGCTCCTCGGATCCAAACAAGTCCCTTCTGAACATTTCCCGCACCCTTCTGAAGCAATTGCGGATCGGGTTTTGGAGTCGCCTTGGCGGTAACAGACCCCAAAATCCGAAGGGAAACGGAAGGTAGTGAGAAGTCAAGGCACAAGGCTTTCGAGTGTCAGGGTTTTGGGGACGCAGCCTCCTGTACATCCCCTTCCTGGCGTGGAGGAGTAGGAAAGCTCTGTTTCAGCTGTTGGAAAGTGCCCACGCAGTGTGAGGCCGTCTCGGCGGCTTGGTGGGAGAAGGGGCTGGCAGGGTCTGTGAAAGCTCAGGCGACCCGTGGCGAGTGCCTCCGGGCATTTAGCCCCTTCCCAGGAGAGGGGAGGGGACAGACAGGCCCGGCTGCCTTGGCCGGGTTGACACACACCCCCGCCCCGTCTCGGGTATTTACTGGAATACACTGGAGACAGATGAACAGGTGAAATAAAAGTGCAGTAGTGCGAAAACGGGCGAAGAGGCGGGGGTTGCCGCCCCCCCCACCACCACCTCCCGCCGCCCGAGCTTCCTCACCAAAGCCTACTGACCCCCGGATTTTCAGATCCAGATTGGGAGAGTTGATGGAGATCGGGTGGGGGAGTGGTGTCTTAATGATTTGTTAGTGGCTTGGACAGATTTAATAACTTTGCCGCCACTTGTTCTTAGCAGCCCCTCTGGAAACCAGACAGTGTCTCATTAGGGCTTTCCTGGTGCAAACATTCGGCTTGAACTAGCGGTGCTGGGTTAATTTCTCTTTGCGCTAGGATTTGGTTAATGACATATAGGGAAACAGACAATTCTCATGGACCAGGCCATAAAGCTACAGAGGGCCAGATTTTAAAAGCATATTTCGTTCTAGTAAAGCAATCGGGTTTTCATTTGTCACACGAATTTAGAGTAAATGAGCAAAAATACCTCTATTGTTCTGCGTTAAATTATAGGAACCAATTGGGAATTCCTAGGCAATTTTCTCCGTTTCTGCAACACCTCTTACCAGTGCCACCTACAGGAATTGCTGCGTTTTCCAGCCGCTTTCCAGTAACCAGGAGCGCTTGAGAGTCCTGGACACAGAGCAGAAAGCCTGACTTCGACGGTCGTTGTTTTTCTTCGTGGCTCTGGTTCGAGATCACACACAGACACCAGTGTGTGCAGGGAGGCACGCAGGCTCCGCCGTCCACGGAGAGAGGGAGGGACGGAGCTCGTCCCGCGGGGGCAGGGGGGGTCTTTACCTTCGCCGCGGGATTCATAACGAGTGCCTCTGGACATTGCAGGGGGGAAATAATTATCCTCCCCTCTCGGGTGGGGGAGGCCTTGGCTGGGAGCCGGGTTCCTCCTTGGCTGGGCCCGAGCGGCCCGGCGGAGACAGCCTGAAGAGGGTTGCAGGGCTGGGGAGGGGGGTTGCGGCGGGCGGCGAGGGCTGCGCTCCCGCGGGTGCCTCAGCCGGGTGGGGATGAGAGTCCCTCACTTGACTCTGTCCGCTAATCCTTTCTCACGGTTAAAGTGACCCCCTAAATATTTGTCTTCAGGATTTAACGGCGGTGGCGACTCTTCCCGATCAGGTTTTAAAGTGTTTAAAGTTTGGTTTTTTTTTTTTTTTTCTCGCGATCGTTTCTCTTTACGGGTCTTCAGTTCGTAGAGCCCTACATGCGCATAAAACCCGCATCCAAAACCGCGCGTGCGGGTGCTGCTCCGGGAAGGAGACGCCTCCGCCATGACCCGAGGTTTGCCTGCAGGCGGGGACAGCGGTGCCCGCAGCTCCCGCCAGCCCAGGTGGGAACACGGGGGAAGGGGGGACACGCAGGGCCCGGGCGCGCCGGGACGGAGTTTCCAAAGGAAGAGGGATGTTAGTGCTTTTCTTGGAAACTTCGTCATCCCTCGCGTTATATAGTCACAAACCCCGAGGTTTTTTTCTCCCTGATAGGATGGGAAGCGCCATCAGGTTTGTGGAAGCAAGGAAACTTTTTGGCCTACGCGGAAAGATTTGTAGCCATTTCAATGTTTTACAGCCTAGAGAAAACTCCATCGTTCACCCTCCGAGGGTTTCCTTTCGTTGTGAGAACAAAACGGGGGCAAAAAGAGTGGCCGGGAGAGAGCCGAGCCGCCCTTCTCCGGCTCTGGCCCCCCGCGCCTTGCGCGGGGCCGCAGCTGCGGGGGGACCCCAGCGTCGCGCTCCCCAAAGGGCCGGCGGCATCAGCGATGTAGGTGAAAATAAATTATTTCCGAGGTGATGCAACAAAGGCTTGGTCGAGCGCGCAGTTCACTATCGCTTGCCGTGTTTTTATAACGTAAAAGCAAATTTCCTCCTCCCTGGCTTAAAGTTTCTGCAGTGAATCTCAGTGAATCTCATCTGAACGGCAGATGCGGGGTCGAGCCCTGCCTGTTTACACAACGCGTGGAAATCAAAGCGTCGTTTCACCCACGCTGCGCACCAGCCAAGTACCTGATCGCAATGATCCCCAGCAGCCTGCGCTGCCGTTTCTCCCGAAAAAAGCCCCGGGCTGGGCCGGGGGCGACGAGTGGGGCGCTGCGGCCCGGCGGGACCAGGGCAGGGCAGCCCCCCCACTCACGGGGGAGCGACTGCCTCGGGTGTGCAGAATGCGGGGACTAGGTACGCACCGGGCCGTCTCGGTTTCGTTTGTAAAATAATTGAGAGGTGAAAACCCACCCAGCGCATTTACAACGTTGAGACGCCGCAATGTTTAATGCAGATTAGTGCTGTAAATACACTTTTTTTTTTTTTTTTTTTTTTTTTTTTTTTTTTTTTTTTCCGTTGGAGAAGAACGGCTGTTTCGGAGGAAGCAGACCACTGCCCGCCTAACGTGACTCTGCTCCCTGCGGGAGGGAGATACCAGCTCGGAGTGGACGATTTTTATTTTTTTTTTCCGGGCTTGTTTAGCGTCAGAAAACGACAGCTCAGAGTGACTTTTCTGCAAAAGGCAGCAATAACGAGTAACGCAAGTGGCGATGCGGGGCCAGCCGCGGCGCTGAGCTGCATTTTGGCTTCCCCCGTCTCGCTGTGATTTTGTTGCCTGGCCCCGGCTCAGACTGCCTCGGGACATCCCAGTGTCACCGACCCGGCCCCTATGGCAGGGCTCCGTGTCACAGCCGGCTGCCCCGGGACTACTGCGAGCTGCATCCACCCGGCCGTACCAGTGTTCCTTTGGCAGTTTTTCTCCTCCCCAAGGATAAGATCTGAGATATGCCCGTCTGGGACATTTTTTCTCGAAGCGTTTTGAGTCATCTGAGACCACTAGACAGGCAGAAGATGCTCAGCAATGGGGCAGGGCAGCAGAAGAGCCTTGGGAGGTGTGGGCTTTTCCTGCTGCTTGTGGGAGGCTAGGACCTGTATGGTAGGAAGAAAGGTGATGCCAAGGCCTCCAGAGAAAGTTTACAGGCAAGACCTCCAAGCGTAGCTGCTGCTGGAGATGCTGCTCCTGGCAACTCCCCCGCAGCCCTGTACCAGGGCTCCCCTGCGTGACAAAGGTCAATCCTGGTCCCGAGTCAGGCAAACCACGTGTGCCAGATCAGAAGCTCCTTGCAACTAGGTTTCCTGCATCTCTGCCACTTCCAGGGGGCAGACCGGTCCCTCACGGAAGCGAGTGGCCCTCCAGCTGCAGAGATCTGCTGCCGGGCGCTGGGCAGAGGCAGGTACACAAGTGCCCAGATTGGTGCTCGTATCTACAAACTCAGCAACTTGGGAAACTCAGTCCAACTGCTTCCGTTCATTGTCGAAACCTGCAGATATTTGTCCGACGTCTCTCTTGTATCATTCAGAGTAATGTGAACAGCCTCTTAGTCTCTGGATATCAGGATATAAACCACATAATATCTCTCTTCACTTATGTACAAACACCCTCCATTTATAATAGGAGTAACAGATTAAATGTCACTTAAGGAAAAAAAAAAAAGCAAACATCATCCCGTTGTTCTTCACATTTGAAGGGTTTGTTTATTCTTTGTAAGCACACAATTTAGGACGAAGGCAAGGGCTTCCATGAGATTTGGGTAAGGTGCCCTTTTTACCTTACCGTTTTTAATCTATATCCTCTGCTAGTAAACTGTGGTGATTAAAAGAAAATATAGTTTATCTATTATAAATCCCACTCCTGTTAAATATAGTTGCAAGACCAAATAATCGCAAGGTTCTGAATGAGAAATTCATTTAGAAGAATCAAACCATCATAGATGAATTATTAATGCATTTCTGTTGTAAATGAACAACCATTTTATATTTGGACAGTTGCAGCACAATAGAAGATATTATTAGGACCAGCTTCCTATATTAATACGCCTGCAACTTTCTTTAAAGTCGTGCATGGTTTCTTCAGGACTAAAAATGCTTTAAAACTTCTGAATCTGCTACCTTCAGTATTTCTGTGGATATACAGATAAAATACAGTTTCTAATTTACAAACAAATCTGAGCATATTGTTCCGAGAAACAATGCAAAAGGGTTACACTGGGAATGTGGTGTGGATTTAGACAATAAAGATGAACTTTAGCTTGGCTTTCAGCAATGTTTTCTTGCTGGTGGTGGGGTTTTTTTCCTTCTTTTTTTTCTTTTTCTTTTTCTTTTTTTTTTTCTTGGATAAACTGTGAATGCCTTATATAAGAAGTAAGGCAAAGTAAGGACTTCTTCATGTTTGTGCCCTTTGGAATCAGAGAATCATTTAGGTCGGAAAAGAACATTAAGATCATCGAGTCCAACCGTTAACCTAACACTGCCAAATCTTTTTATTAAAAGTCAGCTAAAATTTTTGTGCTCGTAGTTTTGGGTCATCATTTTCTTTGAACGTACAGGTGCTTACTAAAATTGCTTTCCCTTAGAGAAATGTCTATGGCTGTATGCATACGAGCGCTCCCTTTTAGGAGGGAAAGCTTTTAGGCTACTGGGAGATCCAAACCGAGTGGCAGCGGGGAAAGGACTTTACAGGCTTGGATGCTTGCTCCAAGCTGCCGGGTGTGGGAGGACCCCTACCTCCGCCGTGGCACCGAAGGACCCCACGGGCTTTTCTGCCCACGAGAATCTCTTTCCGA
>WHYT01017326.1:752289-786756 GCA_009806455.1 Tetrax tetrax
CCAGCTCAAAGTGACCGCATGAAAACTCCGGGAAGCGACGGGGTGGGCAGGTCCCCGGCGACGGCAGACGCCTGCGGCCCCTTCGGCTCCGCTTCCTCCGTCTCCTGGCCCAGGGGAGGCGGTGGGGAGACACCCGGCCCCGGAGCAGGGTCCCTGCAGGGACCGCTTTTCGACGGGGAGGCCGAACGCCGGGAGGTCTCAGGTTGCCCACCCCATCCCTCCCCTGCAGCTCGGAAAGAGAGAAGCGAGGAAGGATGCTCTGCCCTGGCAGGGCACACGCCTGGGCGCAGGGAGCACGGAGGCCCGCGGATGCTGTGCGCAGCCGCTCGCCCAGCCCTAGGGAAGCCCCTAGCCTCGGGTGTCGAGGGAGCAGGGGGAGGCCCCGGCTCCAAGAAACACTTACACGAACTGGGACGTTTTCTGGGAGGGGGAGGCGGTTCCTTCCCCCAGAGCTTTGCCAAAATAACCAGAACAACGTTTGCCCCTGACTCCTGGTGCTCCTGGTGCTCCCCAACTGCATGCTTAAACCCAGCGCATTTGTTCCTCCTCGTTTATTTTTCTCTTTGTGTGCTTTGAGACCCTAAATCAGCCACTGGTAATATCTCTAAATCCCTTCCGGCATCAGAAGCAAACACAGCAAATGCAGGCGCTTCTGCCTCTTTTTTTTTTTCCATCGCTCCTTGGATCTTTGAGCTGGGATGGGAAGAGGAAGGGAAACACCACAATGATGTGGACGGCTACTTCTACAGTGTTTCTATACATTGCATGGTAGGAAAAATGGGTCCACGTTGCGTGAGCACTGTGAAATACCTGATAAGAGAAATACCTCTGCCAGCCACCCGCGGCCTTTGGGCCTGCTGGAATTTGCCAGGAGGGGAGGCAGGAGCTGTGGGTGCACCATGTCTTTGCTTCTTAGGGAAACCCTCTTTTATTCTCTTGCCAGGTTGATATTAAGAGTGATTAGAGATTTGAAGCAATACTTGCCTTGTCCTGCTTACCAGAGATCTCTCTGGGAGCAGCCACCTCCCCTCCGAAATGCCTTGTGTGTGAGTCTGACACTGGGGAGCCCGGAGGGGGCTCAGGGTTAGAGCATGGTGCCAGGGGACACCCTAGCCATCCCAGAGGGGTGATGTGCCCGCCAGCTGCCATGTTTTTTTTTTCTCAGGCTTCAGGAAAGCATCTCCAGGGGAGAAAGAAGAAGATGAGTAATGAAAGATCCCTCTCCTGAAGCTGAATTATGAATTAGTGTCACAGTGGGCCTGCCCCACCAAAACCATCATGCTGCAGCCTTTGACCCGTCAGCCTGACTCTGGGCCCAGGCTCAGAGCTGGGACAGAGGGTGACCCGATTGTCTAGCGGTGACTGAAGTGTGGCCTGATCTGAACCTCTCCTGCAGCCACAGCTGCTGGGTTTCCCCTTCCATCTGCTAGCCATCCTCTCAGAGCATGGCTTCTCGTTTAAAACAGAGAAGCAGCGCGGCAGCCTCCCTCAAGTCGATGTGATGTGGTTAGAATAACCCTTGCTTGCTGAGTGGTTGGGGTGGAGGAAAAGTCTCTGAGCTTAACTGTGCTGGGAATTTTCCACTTCCATTTCAGTCACAGAAACTAGCTGTTTCCAACATGGAAAGTGCTTCAGGCCTTCACTTGATTAAATTCATCTGCAGCATTTGAGACGGGACATTGCAGTGACAGAGAGTGAGACTGGGACTATATGCTGGGTCATGAGAAGGCTGCAGGCATTGCAATTCAGAGAGTACTCATACACCAAAGGGTTATCTCTCCCTCTTGCTCCTTCCCCTTCTCCCCTCTGAGCATGAAGGTAATCCTGGGCTAAGCACAGTATTTATATCTAACACTCCCCTGTACATTTGAGTCAGTCACACAATTTTGAGAATAACTAGTAAGCTGTGAAAGACAGAGTCAAGCATTATCATTCATCCAGGTTATGGTGGCTTCTGCTTGAAAAGAGGTGAATCCCATGTTGGTAGTGGTTATGATGATTACAGCCTTACTGGCTGTAACACAAGAACACAGGAAACAAGATCAACATACTAGTGTGTATATAAATATACACACACTATATATACAAGTAATAGATTAGCTCTCACTGGCAGCTGTTTTCTGTTTTTCATCCTTCCCTCTGCCAGTCCCAGGATTACAATTTTAACTTTATGCTTACCCTCCTTCTCTGGTGTCAATCTTGCACTTGAATGAAATTACTCACAACCAAACAAGGGCTTCTTCTAATAGTCTCTGTCCTTGAAGCCCTTTTTTACCAGCCCTTCAATACTACAGAAGTCCTGTAGTCCTTTCTGAGGTCCAGTCAGCCGTCTGGCACCTCTTGAAATATTTAAGAAATCTTCCCTGATTTCTTCTTCTCTTCCTTCAGGTCGTTATGTTTGTCTGCCTGCAAGGATACAAACCTGAAAACCTTTCCACTAATCTACAGAGCAAAAGTTCCTTCCAGCTGATCACAGTGCATGGAAAGAACAAACTCTCAGACAAACTAGTGTGTTAAAGCCACCAAGGTGGCCTGCTGTGGGCTGCCAGTGGATGTGGAAGCTGCCTGGTGCTGGCATGCCTGAATTTCATGCGCAGTGCCCAACAATTGCACAGTCAAGCCCATGTTTCCAGGTATTTTCTTTCTGGGGTTAATTCCACCATCATGCACGAGAGCAAGTAATACCTTATTCGGCAATAAATTTCACTCAGTCTTAGTCATGAAGATGGAATTGGTCCTACAACAACAATACTAGCTCTTTACCTGTGTCCTTTCCAACACTCCTTACATGGCATCCCCATCACAAAAGCAAACAGAAGCTCCCAGAAAGCAACAGTAAGTTCAGAGATCTGCCTCCTCACCCATTCAAATTTTGGCAGGTGGTGCTTGCTCCGAGAGCTTGGGCTGTATCTTGAGCTTCAGCATGTCCTTTGCAGTATTGAACTCCTGGGAAGACATGAGCTCTTTTATGCAATGGAGAAGTAAACGCTTTTAAAATAAAGTTGTCTGTGGTTAACAGTACTGACTTTTGCATATGCTGCTTCTAACATAAATCTACCCAGCATCAGCTTTCAGAGACTTAAAAACAAAATTACTTCATCTGCTAGACAAAAAAAGTCTCTATATTTCATAACAGGAGTGGATTACAGCTCTTGACTCGGTCTCCCACCCTCCCTTCCTTCTACTGTTCCTGCTGTTCCTCTTCTGAAGTTTGTGAGAGTATGTGAGAGTAACTGAAGTCATGTGGACATTGGGAAAGAGGACTTGTGCCTACCAGCAGCTACAATTACTTGAGTACGTCAGTGTGGTGCAAGGTGAGCTAAATCAGGCTGCACGCAACAGCTGAATCACAGCATAGCACCTCTGTAGCAACTTGCTCTGTGCATGATTATTCATCCCAGGTATTCCTGAAACGCTTTTCTGATTTATTTTTTTTTTTTGTTGTCCTCCATTTTGGTTACATCCAGCCCCGTATTGCAAGGTGCTGAGTAACAGCTTATGAACCCTATCAAGTAATGGCTCCAGGGTTTGTTTACCAACATCCACCAGAGACTCCAGCTTTTCTGTAGAAACAGAAACTGAGCCCAGGCTTATCCAGGTATCAAGCTGTCACATTCCTTGGGGCCTGCAGAGCAAACTGGCCTTTGTGAAGAATGTTTACCATGACTGTAAGGCAGCTGTGTTTAGAGAGTCATTTCAGGAAAGTCTAGAAATTGTCAGCTGGATTTCCATAACAGATTCGTACCTGATTGTAAGGGAAGAATAACTGTTCATCAAATGGAGCTTTGCATCCATCACAGGTAACACAATGAAATGGCAGTGACAAGACTCAGAGTCAGAGTCAAACAAGGATGGAGGAAGTCTTCAGGGTCGAAATGTCACTCAGATATTACTCAGGTTTTAATGTACCAATTATTTCCCGAAACATTCATAGCGGAGACAATTTGTGTAATTGTCATCTCTGTGCTGGTGGTAAGCATCCACACTCAGTGAGACTATCATTAGCTTTAGATCCTTGCTGTGTGGCTGTTGTGCCTACAGTCCATTTTTTTGCAGCTTCCAATTTCATAGCTGTGGAAAGATATGCTGTGAGATTTAGGACACAGGAGAGAGCTGGTCACAGAGGCTTATCCTGGCTTCAGGACAAGAGTAAGTTTTTACTACAAACAACATATCCAAATCTGTGAATTTTTTTCTAAACTGCCGTCCCTGTCCATCCCAAACATCTCCTTTTCCATGCCACCCCTAGTACCAGAGGGAGCCAAGTATGGCACGTGGAAGAGGACTGTGCAAACCATGAGGGAGCTGGTTAAGGATGTGCAATTTACTTTCTATCTCTGTGGAGCAGTGACTCTGTAGTATAGTGCCTTCAATACACTCAGACACTACTTAGCCCAGGCAAGACAGGTCCTTTAATTGGGCAGACAAATAGATTAGTTGTATTTTTCTTTTTCTTCAGGGATTTTTTTTTTTTTTTTGGGGGGGGGACACAAATGGATTCTATTTGTCAATGCCTCCTGCAGATCTTGGGGGGAGCGGGGGGGGATATTTTAAAGCTTATTTTAATCACCTTCTTTCAAAGGTGAAACTCTTCTCATGTCTTGTAATGAATCCAAACTTTCAGAAGTTTCCAGACCAGAAAGTTGCAGAAAATTCTAAGGCATGAACTCTTTCATAATCTATCAAATCTTTTGCATATTCACTTCCTTTTTTAATGTCACTGACAATGAAGACTCTTGTCTCCTTGTGACCTTCTTTTCTACTTTTGCTGCGTGACTAAAACATTGAGTTATCGTTACAGCAAAACTGATTAAACTAGCCACAAAAATGTTATTTACTAACTGAATGAAATATCCAGCTCTGATGACAAACAGGTGAAGTAACTCAGATAAAAGATTTATTTTCTCTGTACTACTGCAAAGTGCAATATTTTTGAAACCATAGGGCCAAGTTCTGCCTCATGATTTACCTGCTCTGCTTTCCAGAGAGGGTGGGAGCTACCAGAAGGCATGAAAGAGGCTTTATACTCTATAGCAGATGACAATTGTGTTGTTAACTAGAACTCTAGCAGCTTATGCTTTCACTCTGGAGTTCCTTGAGACAGTTCTTTGATTTATGATGACCCAAAAGGTAATTGGCAAACATGCACATGAGAAGGAGCCACAGAAGCCAGCAGCAGCCAAACACAGATGTCTGAAGGCAGAAGTTTGTTTATGAAGTAAAACTGCAAATAATCTTTTTTTTTTTCTTTTTTTTTTTTTTTTTTTCTCCTCAAGTAGCTGCAGTTCAAGAGGTGGTGGAAATACTGGAAAAATTAGCCCTGGACTGTTTGTGCAGGATTTCACTAGGAGGAGCCATACCATATGTAATGAATGTGCAGAGCTGTTAGCAATTAGTATACACCAGAACTGCTCCCGGGGCAGCATTTTTGCTATTGCCATTTATCTTTTTAATAAAGACTTTTCAAATAGATCAGAAGGTAAAATTGTCTCAAGTCACTGTGATCCTTTGATTTCTCAGCATGTTATTTTTATAGACTTCATTCTGCCACCAAGAGGCCAGTAACTATAACTACCACATCATGTACACACTTTATGTAGGACTGTAGTATTTTCTAAAAAGTTTCTATATATTCCTGTAGGTTTTGGACAACAATGAGCACAATTGGACACGATCCTGCCTGACGCTTCACCTGCAGTAGAAGCAATAAGCAGTTCTGCAGTTGTTTGTCCCTAGGAAAAGCACTACTGTATCTTCAGGGTATTGAGAACGGCACAGAGCCCCTCTACTCCAGGCTGGAAAATCTAGGAACAGAAAGGTGAGTAAAGAGGAAGACTGCCTTTGGGAGGAAGCTCTCTGGGGTTAGTGGCACTGCTGTGTTCCTCTTGAAGCCCAAAGTCCCTGTGGGCTTCTCCTTGGGGAAGACAGATGCAGCTCAGCCTCTTATTTTACCTCTAGGGCTGCTGTGTGCCCCTGTGGTGAGTAATGTTGCATGTCTGCAGCTGGGTGCAGGAGTAAAGGTCTATAACTCCCTCCCACTTCTGTTTAGAAATTTTTCATCAGGAAAGAGCAATCACTTTTCCCAGGCTCCTGGCAGGTGAGTGGCAACACCCTATAGTGAAAGTACAGCTGCCAGTATCTCTAACCTTGCAAGCCATGTACCAACATCTTGCGATGGCCGAGTTACACTCTTCAGAGAGTGGAGGGAAGAGTCCTTTATTAGAGTGATTGACAGGGATGGCAAAGGGTCATTTACTTGTGTGAGCTAGGAGTTGAACCTGTGTGGGAAGTTGACCCTGCAGAGGACAAATAGATACCAGCCCCAGGAGTCCCTGCTGGGTCATCTCCACCCACCGTAAGGGACATGGAAAGTCCAAGGGATCCTCCACCAGAATCGTTCTGCATTCCTCTGTCATAGGATCCACAGCGGAACTGTTCAAAATCGCTGAGGTGTTTACTTTTCAATTCTGTACTGTATTAGGGGACCAAGCTAGGTTAATAAAGATGTAAGAGAACAAAAAATGAATATCCTATTTGAACATTTCCGATGTGCATAAAGGTATGGACTTTCTTGCACAAGTAGAAAAAGTCACGTATTTGGCTCTTCGAGTGTTTTTAAGGAAGAAAATTGTAGCATTTAAACACTTTCCTTACAGTGTGCTCCTTGCAAATGAACACCGATGTTTTAGATCTTGACCTGCTTAGACCTCCTGTATTAATTCTGTTTGCAAACTGACTCCATTTAGCTCTCTGTGAAATGAGGGTGACCCAACTTACCAGCATCAAAGGAGCTGTTGCAAGAATATTAGCAAGGCACTGGAATACGGGAGGGACTTGAAACATTCCTGGGAAGGTTTTAGCCCAGGGGTGAAAAATACATTTGTGTTATTTTTTTAGCACAAGTGTCTTCTATAATGCTAAGGTTTGCTATCAAATACAGTGTAAATCGCACATCTGGTTGGAGGAAATAAATGCAATAATGCTTCAAAGACTATCTGTCAGGCTTAAAAAGCAAAGAGATGAGGATTTATTGGTGTTTTTATTATTAACAGAAAAGCCTTTGGATCTCAAAATAGATCAGGGTTATAGGTAAAAGTGGGTACTCTTTTCTTCTTTGTTCACCTTAACATCAAACTCAGATAGAATCATCTGAATGATAGTAAGTTGAATGTGTGCATGTAGATAATGTTAGCTTAATCAATATACAGATGAAAAAGAAAAAGGCTCTTGAAAAAATATGCGTCACAGGCATATTCCACATCTTAAACATTTCAGACAGTGTACCATTCTGGAGGTACTGTTTGCTTAAGAAATGCCAGTTTTATCGTTTTCCAGTCTTGCAAGACCCTTGGGAAGCAACAGTGGGATACTTCTGTGCAAAAGCTTAGAATTAATGTCTATTTACAATAGAATGAATAATGAAGGAAACAGGAACTTTCCAAATAGATGTCTTATAATTTTATAATTTGAGGGAGTCGGGATAAAAATAGCATTTCCAAATTAGCAAACCAAAGATGTACACATAAGATTTCCTGAGTGGCTGGTGACTTCAGCCTCCTTTCCTAGAAGAACATTCTTCCATATGACACTGGTTAAAGCCTCTCAAGAGTCACTATGAGATGTTGGAGGGAGCTGTAGAAATCCTGCCCCCCTTGTCTCCTAAAAATTGTCTGCAAGAGTTTCTCTTCTGCTTGATCAGCGCTGGATTAAATCTTTAATGGAATTTAAATAAAATTCTTAAAACAACCTCTTTACTGAATTTATAACAAAATCTGACCCATGCTGTGTGGAAGTGAGGGCATCCTTTGTTCTGTTGGTTTATTACTTAATTACTAAACAAAGAAATATTAAGTACAAATGTCATGACTCATACAATATTTCAGAATGACATGTACTGTAAAGTCCCATTTACATCTACCACACTGGCGCTTAGCTCACTTTTCATTATTCCTGAGGCTATTAATGTCAGTAATTACAGGAGGTAACATGGCTGATATTGACTGTATTGAGGAATAAAATGATGTTGAGCTGCTAGAGTATGTTTTATATTAAGTACAAAAAGCTTCTGATACAGTTAATGTAACTGTAAATCTTAACTCAAATGCTTATATGTCTCTTTTATGACCTGAATAAACTCTGAGGTAGAAGCAGGGCAGCTGAATAGCCACTCGCTGCCAAACCACATATTCGGCTGAATGTGCACTTACAATATCCTTTTCATATTGAATAATGACAGAAGAACAGGGAAAAAAAAGGCTGAATATGTTCTCTAAATGAAGTAATTTTATTCCAGAACACTGAGTTTAATGGTAAAAAAAAAAATCCCCGAATAAACATAAACTTTAGAATCTTAAGTATATAAATAAAACATAAACCAACCAAAATAGTGGGGAGAGGGAGCTTCTGTGGAAATCTAATCTGTGCTTATGATAAGAGGGTTCTCTCAGGTTTTGCTGTTTTAAATGTTGAACACCTGGGCACTGTGCAGCTTGGAGAATGCACATCACTCTCCCCCTTTGGGGAGTCTGCCAGGCTGGCTTGGGTGTGGAGGTGGCCATGGTCACCTCTAAAAGCGCTGGCATTCTACAGCTATGCAGGCTGCCAGAGTAAGGCTGGACTGTAAGGGTGAAAAATATTTTAGGAGGCTGTGCCAGACACAGGTAAGGCTCTGCCAAGGCTCAACCTCACCCCTTCAGTGCTGTGGCACCCATACGTCCCCAAGACATCCCTATGCATTTACTGAGGTTTCAGCCCAGGTGCCTGCAGTGTGAGGGTAGCTGTGGCATGGGAGCCTGTGGGGTGAAACAGGAAGCAAGTGAATTCGACCCACAAAAAATAAGATTTAGGTGGAAGTTGCACTGAAAATAACAGAACTGAGCCCAGAGAGAGATCTTCTACCAGAAAGCACAAGCCCTACTTCAATCAGTTCCCGCTGAAATCAAGTCATTTGAATGGGAAGTTCTTCTTAAAGACCTTCAGTACAGTATGACCCTTTAATATTAAGCATGTCAACATTTAAATTGATGATGCAAATTTTTTTAGAGCTATTTACAAGGGGAGTATTTCCCTCTGAATTTGTAATAAATCATGTAAGACATCTTTTCATTCTATTCCCCTTTAAAAAGAAATATTTGGTAGTTTAAAATGTTTAATGTAGTGGAAAATCTAAAGGGAAAAATAAAGCATCAATAGGCTATTTCATCAGCAGAAACCATTTGGGACCTGCTTAACCTCCTAAGCTCTTCTCCAAATTTATTTGGAAAGGGGCATATAAAGAGCTCATCACTTTCCATCTCCATTTTCACATGTGGAGCATATGAAATAGTTTAGCTTCATACTCACTCTCCAAGCTGATATTGACGGTGGGCTGAAGTAACTTAAGATCACTATTTCTTCCTCCTTATGACAGTTCTGGAACATTTGGATGACTAATTACCTTGTTGCTAGTCAGCATTTTTTTTTTTTTATATTTGACTTTATTTATGAATGTACATGTCTATAAGGGTAAAAGCCACACGCATAGGATACAATTTTAAAACAAAGGATTATTACACCACCGTCTCCCTGGGCTTACTCTGTGCTTGTGATAGGAAAACTACACAGGCAAGAGAATATTTAACTCATATCCAGTGCTTCACCCTGTCCATTGCTCAGTACAGAGCAAACCGAAGGACTGACATGAAGAAGTGATCAAGGTCTTCCTCAATTGAGTGCAAACCTTTCCCTGACTTCAAGGGTTAATGGACTAAACTTGAAAGCACAGAGGTTATGGGGCATCAGGCAGTGTGGGATATCCCCCCTCCTTCCCCTCAGTTTAAATCACATTTGTAATTAATAAACCTGTAAGAAAAGGTTCTTTAAAACCCTTCAAAACATAACAGCCAAATTCTGCTTATGCTGAGGGACTTGACATAGCACTCCTTTTGCAGTCAACACTTCCATTACTGTCAGAAACAACCAACCAAGCAAAACTTGCAGATTTAAAACATAAATTTATTACAGGGGTGTGGGTGTGTCAGTGGCTGTGTCTGCATCTGTATCAGTGTCCCTGTATATAGGTATTTATTTACTTATCTCATCATTGTTTCTGTATGTATGTATTTGTTTACTTACTCTTCTGTTGAAGATAAAAGCTTTTTGCCGTACCCAGCTTTAAGCACTATTTCTAAAAGACAAACCCCATAAACAGCAGCATGTCTCCCTCTCCCACCTTCTATTTCTCTTCTCAGCAGCTCCCAGCTTGGCAGATCTTGCAGGAGTAACTGTTCTGTGTTCTTCAGAGGCAAGTCGAAAAGAAACTCAGATGGCATTCCCACCTCTCTGCCCTTTCCTGCAAAACTCTGCTAAGAGCCTGGTGAAAAGCTACATGACACTGAAACACAGTGTCAGCATTAACACTACATACATGAGGATAAATCCAGCCAAAGAAAATTATGTTCCCTAAAAATCTGATTCCTAGCTTCTGTAGGATTGAGTCACATTAGCCTGACAGACTGCTTCTAAAAAGAGCAGCATAGCTATGAGGGTAAGAAATGTCTAATTTATTTATGGTAAAAATGTAAGTGGACCCTCTTGAAAGGATGTATTAAAAAAAAAAAAAGTAGCCGGAGTATGGAGGGGAGATGTACTGGATGATGACAGACAGTTTTATCCCAGTGGAAAGGTTTTTACTTTAGCACTCCCAAGAAGGGAGTCTCTCTGGCTGCAGGAGGACAAAAGCAGAAGAGGATGATGAGAGAGAAATACAGAGCAGGTATCAAACTTGACTGGAGAGCAGCTGAGCAAGGAAATGGGGATAAAGCTTTGAAACTAGGCACATAGGCAAAAACCTGGAGCTAAAAGGCTGCATTCAGGAGGTGGAGAGCTGGGTCTGGGGACCAAGGGAGATCGAAACTTGGAACCCAGATGGGAGAGACCAGCACCTTCAGGTAAGAGGCTGGCAGAGGGAAAGGATGAGCAATCGGGACTGACTGGGAAATGGGAAGAGCAACTGGCTGAGAGAGAAAGCAGTGGCTGGAAACAAGGAGCCAGAGCTGAGGAAGGAACAGGACTGGGACGGAGATAGTTAGACAGGAGTGAGACAGATCTAGAGGAGGAAAATGTTCGTTAGAGACTACGGCCACTTCACTGAATGTTCCAGGGCATGGAATGGAGCCTCAGCCCCTGTGTCCTGGCGCTACTCTGGTCTCAGACCCTAGAAAAAGTGCTCTCTGGTTCACAGAGAAGTTGTCAGCTCAGTATTGCTACAAATTACCCTATTAACTGACAGGGCGGAAGTCCACACGGAGAAGCTAACAGCTAACCCTTATAGCATGAGGCATAGAGGTGTTAATATGATGCCACATAATAGAATTTTTGTTTTTTCACTTTGCTTCATTAAGAACCTAGGAAATTACCTACAAACACTCTCTTAAAAGAACTGTGAGCTGCCAAAGCAAACACACAGAAGCTGGAAAGCAGCAGAGCTGAAGTTATCTGTGCAGTTTTTTTCCCATTTTGCACACTTGCTTTGGGACTAGAGGAAGCCATACTTTTTTTTTCCCTCAGAAGACATGTGAGCCTGTGCTCAGACCCCGTCTTGCTCAAGATGAGTCAGGGTTGTGTAACAAGAGATACTCAGCCTGCCATTCATCTGTTGCAGGTTGGACGGTGTGTTTTGAGTACAGTTGAGGAGTTGGGGAAACAATAACTACTATCTTGCTTAAAGCTATTGAATGCCAATCTGAAGAACTGGATGCATCCCTCCTTGCCTGTGCCACATGTCTCTCAGACGACAGCAGTAAGTACTTACACCAAATTTTGCACACACAGTCACTAATAGCATGTTCCCAGTTATACCTGACTTGAGACTCCAGGGTCTGATTTTGAGAAGTGCTGAGCACTCACATCTGCAGCAGGACTCAATGGGAGCTCTGCTCTGAATGTCTGAAGAATTACATAATGGTGAGTACCCTGTCAAATTAGATCCTGGAGTCTTAAATAGGGCACCCACAATCACTGCACCTCTCTGTTGTTCTGTTTTCCAGCTATAAAATGCAGATGATAATCATAGGGGTGATCTGAAAATAAATACACATTTGTGGACTGCTTAGAAACTACTGTCATTAAGATCATGGGAAACTTCCCAAATTTAATTAAAAACTCTTTCTTCAGATCAAAATCAACTGGTCTGTGGTAAATAGGGGTTTAGGCCACATGTTAAACACATGGAGAAAGCAAAATATTGAATGGCTTTTCAATAAATGAATGCCACCCATCCTGAGCAGTGAATGAGGCAGGGATCGTGTGGGAAAGGCATGAAGTGGTCAGGTGTTTAAAGACGGCATCACAAACACGCATGTAGAGGGAGCGTATGCATGCTCCTAAGGCTGGCCATTCAAACCACTGCACACTTAATGTCACAACAAACATTGCTAATATGATTTCTATGTCTGGAGGGTCAGGGATAATAGATGCTGTAGAATTGTCTTTTCTTTGGAGGGAGAGATATTCTGATTGAAGTCAAGCTAAACATTGCATATATATGCTATTAGCCAACCCTAATCCATCTCAAAAAAAAAAAAGAATATGTGTATATACTGTTACAAAAACCTAATAGGAACTGGGCGACTGCCATATATTACCTGGCACACTGAAACTGTAAAGTCTGTTTTCACCATCAGAGTGTGACTTATCATCTGGAAATGATTTAGTTGTGTGGTTACCTTTGGACTGCTGCGTTTTCTGGGTTCTTTACTAGCAAGCAAATAATGATGGAGAATAATACTTTAGCACTATCAAGTAAACAAATAATTGGGCTTGAAATTTCAAAACCAGAGGTGAGAAGTGATTTTGAAGCTAGTCAAAACTCTACAGGTTTTATCCTCCATGGTTGTTACTAAAAGAAGTTATAAAATCCAGATCTCTGCCCTCCCTCACTCCCCAGCCCCCCTCTTCCCTTTGCTACATGGTATGCAGGGAACATTGCCTGAAATATACTGCCTCACAGCTCTGCACAGTCCATGTCCATAAACTGAGTTTGTTTTCTGGGCTTACTATTACTATACTATTCGCACAGTATAGATCTATATTCTCCTCTGAGTGCGCACACCTGTAATTTCCATCAGCATCACTAGGAGCTACTTGTACGTAATGATGTGAAAATATGTGCTACACTGGGCACTTCACATGAGAATCTCCAAATGGGTTCACGTTACCTCCTTCTGACTAAAAAAGCTGTGGAAATCGCCTCAGATAAATTTCCTATGACTGGTTCACACGGCAGGTGGCCCTCCCTTAGAAACAGAATAGTTATACCTGACAACTCTGATATTTCTGAATGAGGACTGAAATTTCAAGAACGTATCAGTCTGAAGGTATCACTCTGTGTGGGACGACAGCTTTCATACCTACTGCATCCTAAAATGCTTTTGCAGAGTTAACAGGCACTGTTCATTTAGCAATGAATAAATGCACAAGAAAAGAGAAATTAAAAGGTGATGACAACTGAGGAGATATTTAATCATAGTTAAGGTTGAATTAGGTTGAGGAGGATGCATACTGGCAGGCATTTCAGACGCGGGTGCTCCAAGGCGCGTTACACGGTGCCTTGCTGAGATGAGAGTGCAGGAAGGGCCAAAGGGGATGCCTGGGCTACAACAGCAGGAAGAAGGGAATGAAGAGGGGAGAGTGTGATGAAGATAGACAGGTAAGGCTAGAGAGTTAAACCGATTATTTTAAATATGACATAACATATATTTTTGTGCCTTCATAAACCCCCATTTTCATGTACTCACTAGAAATTGCATGAGAAGAGCATCTTAGACTACCCCAGGGGGAAAAAAAAAACAAAACAGTAAGACTTGAAAGATGTTATAGACAAAGTGCTGAGATCACATTTTCTGAAAGTATTTTAAATTATTCAGTAGAAGAAAAAAAAAAATCTTTTGTTCAGATCATATTTATGATAAATTTCTTCCCTAGGGGGGTAGCACTGTAGTGGAAGTCATTGCTCAGAGGGGTTGAAGATTCTCCATCCCAGGACATTTTCAAGGCTGAGCTAGAGACAGTCATGGCTGACCTGGTCTGCTGCTGGGGATGGTGGGGAGCGCTGACAAGGAGGAGCAAAGCCCTTGCGGTCCCCTATTTCCCATAATCGGGAGAGCAAAGGGAACGAGGACCCTGCATTTTGCTGTGTGGAGGCCTCTCTCTGTCTCTGACACCAGTGATCAACAAAAAAAAAAACAAAACAAAAAAAAAAATTACTTTGAAATACACTCTGTGAGAAAGCACCACAGGTCACAGAAGAGTTTGATAAATTTTAGCTAATACGTTTCAATTTGCTTTCAAAGATGTGACTAATGAGAGACAAGGAGAACAGCTTCACAACGATCAAATGGGTTGCGTCTTAAAAAATATTTAAAATAGGTCCAGCATTAACGAGGGGTCCTTGAGACTGGCAGCTCTAGGAGTGGTAATGCTGCCTCAGACCCTCTTCATGCCTGAAAGAGATCAGGGATGCCAGGTAAGACAGGCAAAAGGATGGTTGGTCTGTGAATCCTTGGGGCTTACATGGGAAATACTTCCTTACAGGAAATATTTCAGCTGCTCCTCGCAAGAGAAGTGTGGACATGCAGGGAATTTAGGCAGCAAGAGGTACCTTCAAGGTCAGGTACCAGTTATGAGGGTGTGGAGAGGGATGTTGTGAAAATCATTGTTAGGGGCTCCTGGATGCAGGAGCTTAAATGGGCAGAAATGAAGTTATAGTCTTTCATAAGTCCTGCTCCACATAGCTAGTATTTAATCTGAAACAGTTCTGGGACAATTTTTCATAAATTAGTCCTCTCCTTATATGTGCTAACACCTCAGGCATCTTGGGATGCATTCTTTTTTTTAACTTAACACCGCACCACTTACTGTAGAAGGAGTGGATGTGGAGTGCAGCAGCAATTCTACCATTGATATTGGTTTCTTAACTAACAATCAGACAATAGCTGAGATCATGCCCAGAGTAACCATCCCGGCCGCAGACCTAGTATGCGTGATGCAGTGTCCTGATGAGTCCCGTGCAGTTAGCAGAAGAATGAATTATAACAATAATGCATTCAGAAAAGTCTTACAAAAGAACCAAGAAAATCAGCTGCCTGGATTTCTGTTCCCTCTCTCTGGAGCCATTCAGAGAGCTTTCACTCTTTTTTTTTTTTCCAAACAACTGGTCCCAGTTCACTGGTCCCAGCATAGTGGCACAGCCCTGCAGCCCCTTTCCACCCTCTGACCTTGTGTGTCCATCACTGTCCAGTGCCAGGGAGACGTTATGGCACGATGAGCCCAGCCCATGAGACAGCAGGGCCATAGTGAACAGGTCTGAGTCGAGCTCAGTGTGTGAGCCTTACCTTGTACATCTGCGACTGCCAGGACAAATAGGTTTTTATTTCCTTTTAGTTTTCTTTTTCACTCTTGAAAGTGGATTTAGTTTGTGCAGGAAAGACAGCCAGTCAGATTCATGACCAGGTTTGGATTAGTAGTTGCACAGTCTCAAGTACTGAGTACCAAGTGACATCCCATCAGCTGAGCTGCCGTATGCAGCTGAGTGCAGGAGTGCTCTTAGCACACACCAGCTGCCAGGGACGATGCGTTAGGTGTTAAGACATCCTCATGGACATGTGCAGGGCTTCAGCTGCAAACAAAGAACTGGAAATTCTTTTATCTTTCTTCCCAGCATTAGAGAGAGAAGATTGGCAGGTGCAAGGAGACAGCTCATTCATGATTAATTGGATTATGATGGGATTACTTTATCTTGCAGGTTCTGAGAAAAGTGAGGTGGTTTAACACGCCTCCTCTACCCCTCACCCACGGGTATGATTATTTTAAGTTTCATTTAGCTACAGAGCCAGAACTGGATCTTTTATTAGGTGGCTTAACAGAACTACAGAGCGAATAAATTAGGTTAGTTATTTCTTAGAAAAAAAAAATACATACCCAAGCTTGACACAATACAGATACTTCTAACTCTGTTGTATTTTAGTGCTTTCAACACCTATGTAAAATATTGTGGCAAATAAAAAGTTTTTAATGAAGACAATATATTTGTATAAACAGAGAGTGACCAAAAAGGGGTGATGTCACAGATTCCCTTTCTCACATTAATATTTTAGGGCAAAGCCTGATGCTTACAGCATTTACCCTAACTTGCTACATGTAGCAGTGTGTAAGGTTGTGTCTGAAACACTTCTTCCCCGCTTCCCTGCTGCAGGCAGGCGCTGGCTGATACCCTAGGAACACCTGGGTGTTGCCTGCTTCTGCGGTTTTAGTGACCAGTGAAACTTCCAGACGTGTCCTTTCTGCACTTTTTTATTGGTTAAGTTCACAGAAACCCCACTTAATTATTGCATAATGCCTTCATGAATCAAGCTTTTACTGGGCAATTCATGTTGCAGTAAAATAAGTGTGCTTCATATGTTAACAATTACAGGCTAGATTTATAAAAGCATCACACACTGTTTGCATTGGCTTTTCTAACTACTTTATTAATAAAACAGTGTTAATGCACCTAAAATAAATTCACCTTCCTTCTGAAACTCATTAAACTCTTGTGTCTCTGCACAGATAACTCTTTAGTCACCATGTACCCTAGGAAAGCATCACGTGAAATAAAGATGGTTTGCTCCTGCTCAGACCCTGTTACTGTTCAGTCAGGCAGGCGTGTGAGTTAGAAACGGCTGGAGCCAGGTCTACACTGCATCTCACAGGGTCTGAAGTTACAAACATGAGGAATCATTGCTGATGGGCTCAGTCCTAAAGAGTAAAAGGGTGAATTGCAGCAAGGATCTAGCCCGCTATAAAAGGACACTGAGAAGAATTTTGCTTTGAAATTCTGATCTGTGCTCTAAGTTCACATTTGCTCGGCTTCAACTGCCTTCAATGAATGTCAGCTGTACTCACAGCCATAAAATGTTATTTATACCTGTGAGTCTAGTGGGGTCACAGCAACATAGAACTGGTGTAAGAGAAGAAGCCAGCGCATTGCCTTGCTGTAAGGGAAGGCAGGATTGTCTGCAACACAAGGCAGGCCACTAGCAATATATATATTTTTTAACAAATTATGTTTCTTCTGGATGGAAATTCAAATTAGATTTATTTTGTAAGAAACATTTGTTTTCTTACTTAATGCAATCTGAAATTTATTTTTTTTTTGTTTCACACTAAGACAAAATAATTTGTTTTGTAACTATTTTCTTGTTCCTTTTTTAAAAAGTTTGGTTGGTTTTTTTTAATATGGATACATATATGCCTAAATTTATTAAACATTTTGTAGAATGTGATTTGTAAAAGAGGCAGTGAGGAAGAAGTTGGTGATGGAGCGGACTCTGCATAAGCAGGACATCACTGCTTTTTGACTCAGCCTTCCTCTGAAGATCCATAGAAACCGTAGTGTTTCTTACCAAATACCAAATGAATTTCCTGATTGGAACATGTGATCTGCTTGGAAAAAGTGTGTTTTTGTGCAGGCTGTTTCCTGCCCAAGTACAACTTTGCCTTTGGCTAAACTAGCACCACAAGTCATCATCAATTTAAGTTTCTGTTTTTCCTTTTGGAACTGAGCACTCAAGCTTTTCGTGTGAAAGTCTTAATGGGTATATGTGTAAGTGTGAATGTTTTCCTATGTCATTCACACTAATGAAGGCCTGCAGGTGTATTTGGAACACTTTTTCTGAAGTACCTTGAAGAATTATTTTTTTTTTCTTTCTGGGGAGCTCCCCCAGCATCTGCATAAAAAATCAAATTTTGTGGCCAATCTGGAATTCCATACCCCTGATCAGACCATGAACTTGTACCTAGTTTCATATCTTTTCTGGAAAAATGCTCTGGGAAAAGACTCAATACATTTATTCTACATTACAGAAGAAATACACTACTAAATGGGGCATAGAAATACAGGTTGACCTAATCAAAATGGATTTGTTTCATCTTCCTACACTTGAGTAACAGATGTTGACAAAGCCACTGAATTATTTAGCTCCAAGTCTAGCTGAAATTTCTCTAACGGTGAATATGAGATAAATGTTACAAATGTGGCTCAGCCTTGAGCCAAACTAACGGTTCTCTACTAGTAGATGATAGAGCAGTCACTCTTGTTACAGAAGTTTCTGAGGTTTTCTGAAATAGAAGCACAGAAGTCTTATGGGAAGGCACACAGTATTTGCAAGAATGAGTAATTATCAAGCCTACTAAAGTCAATTGAGAGATTTTTCATCTTTTCTCTGGGATTTGTGTCAGTGTTTGTATTTTCCCACAGACAGTGTGATTCAAAATCTAGAAGTACACCTTTCTGGACCGTTAGGAAATCTTAGATCAGGAATTTGGAGGAAGCAACCCAAAGGTGCTTATCTAGGGAGGTTCTTGTGCAGAGCATTGATAAAACAAGACTCACTGTGTTTAAAACCTAGAGATTAACAAGGAATTAAATTCCTGTTAGAAGCAAAACATCAAAATGAGCCTCCCTCAGGAACGCTGAGATTTAATGGTAATTTAACAGCATTTACAGGCTATAGCCATGAGCTCAGTGAGCTAGGCAGTCTGCAAACACAGTTTTCCTAAAGCCACTGCAGAAACACTCATGCTTTAGACTGCCCAGGCTGGAGCACCATGCCTGTATGTACTCTTTTCTTCCTTCAGAGTTGGCTTGGTTGGACAAACATGATGGGCTCCTGTTTCCTCTCTTGGTTCCAGTTATGTTTTAATAGGCTTCCTGGTTTCCTGGTCTCACAGTACATTGAGTCTGTGGTGCTACATTTACCAGAGCCTTTGAAAGCATAAGAGAGAACAATTCTGCATTAGATCAAAGGTCTAACCTCCCTAAAGTATCATGTCTTCAGCAGCGGCCCAAAATAACTGTGGGTGGAGGAACACAGGAAAAGAGAGCTCATGTGACAACATGTACCTAGAATAGTCTCCAGATCTTGAGCAATCTTTGAGTTAGGAGCTTTCTTGCCAGAGGTGGCATCTTGGATTTGATAATTGCTGCAGTTTACCACATAAGAAGGATTTACAGAGTTAGCTGTGAGCATTTATAGACAGCTTGCAGAGAAAAAGCACCATGAAGGACTCTTCATATATACGGGGCTAGTACAGAAAAGGCAGACATGTGATGATCAGATATCTGTAAAATCCTCCCCTTCCTCTGAACAGGCTTTTTTCTTTGCAATCTTTTGCCTCACAAATGTCTTGTAGTGGTAAAAGCAACATCAGCATCCTCGGTTTTATCTTTGCACTACAATAGCTGAAATGCCGGAAATTACACTTAAAACGTAGAAAAAAAAATTGCTGCCACTCTAGTCAAAAAAAAAGGGAACAGGTTGCCTGGAAAGACTGTAGTTTCTCCATATTGGGGATATCCAAAACGCAAATGGACAATGGCCCCGAGCAACTTCCTAAAGCTGACCCTGCTTTCAGGAGTGAGATTGGCCCAGATTTGAACTAGATGATCTCCAGAGATGCCTTCCAACCTCAAGTAGTCTGTGATTCTGTGGCCTTGCAAAAAAAAAAAAAAAAAAGGTAATTAAAAAATGGGACACGTACCAGAAGTTTAGGACCTTCTCCTCACTAATTTCATGCTTTCTGACCCCCATATGAACAGGGACATGCTCACAGACTTGTGACTGTGCGCTTGCACTTTGATTGATTCTCCATCAAATTTACAGGTGAAACACCTTCTTTCAAGGCCTTTCTGTTCTTCCAATCATTACATCCCTGTCTGTGTACTCCAAATTAATGCAATGCCTTAACATTGTAACCATGCTTATTTACTTCTCCCCATCCTATTCTGAACAGAAATCAACAGCAAAACTCACCTTGACTTCAAGGGACTTCAGGGCTGCAGCAGCAGAACCTTCTGAAAAAAGAACACAACACCATGCTGTCTTTTTGACAAATCAATTTTAACACAGTAACATAATTTTTCTATCGCGTTATTCCACATGTGTTTTAGGGAAGGTATGTTATGGGGTAAAATATCTTACAGCTTCTTGTACCGCTAATGTTTTTCAACTCACTGTCTTCAGGTGGGTTTGCAACAGTCATGCAAAGTATTTCCACATCTCTACTTGTAAACCTGACATGTCCATGCATAACAATTGTGAAAACTGCAGGTTTTCTGGGTCACTGCAAGGTCCCTGTGAGCTGCTGATTCTGTTTGGGAGGGTAGAGCTCAGACCAGCTCAGCTATAAAGGGAGCAACATACACATCTACACGTGTGCTGTGTTTCCTAAGGGCTTGTCAAAACTTTGACGTCTTCTGATTAATGTGCAAAAAACCCAAATATAGTTATTTCCTTTAAACCATGAGCAATGGCTCTATGATTTAGACTGAAATAAAGAAGGTAAAATATTAAAAAATATTATAAAACTCCACTATTTATGGCGGATTTTTTTTTTCCTGTATGGTAAACACTGAGCCAGAAACCTGACTTCTTCACTGCCTCTTACCTTTTACAGTTCCTTACACCTGAGCAGAGGTGTAACTCACACTCTCTCTGAACCGGCAGCGGGTTCGTACTCGCTTGGCGCAGGCACACAGGGTTTCTGCAGGTGGAAGAGGCTGAAGATGGGAGCATTCAGTCTCTGCGGTGAGAAGCACGGCCCGAGTCACCGGCTGTGGCAGCGGAGTGGCAGCCGGGAGCGCCTGGACCACCGCCGCTGCTTCAGGTCAGCCAAGCGCTGCTCCTCACGGAAGGGATGCTTCAGAGTTTCACCTCTAGAGGGGGGTAGATGCCTGTGCACGGCTTGGTTTCTGCTTCGAGCAGGGCTGCAGGCTTTGAAACGGCGCAGAGCTGAACTGGGAACAACGAGGTGCCCCCGTAAGCTGCGCACTCACAATTGCTCCTGCGCTGACCTCACAGCCACCTTTCCTGAGGCATTACCAAGGCCTGAAGGTATCACACACTGTCCGGCACAAAAAACCGTCCGAGGTCAAGACAACTTTACTGCATGCCCACTTGCCTACACAGGTGCTTGGGAGTGAGGTGTTGAGATAAAAAATGGGGTTATCGGAAGCAGAACAGAGGAGATGCTGCTCCTTGGGGAAATCTCTGTCCCGTGGCTCCACAGAAATTCTGAGTGTCAGTAATGTAAAACATTCTGTTTATACAGAATAGAAACAAAAGCGATGAGTATAAATCATTTCTCTTGACTTCCTCGTTCCTGCCTGTCATTCAAGAGATAAGGGAACAGCACAACAACTAGCGTGGATGTTGTATATAAATGATCTCCAGATGGAAAAGGAATTTAGCCACTTATTTGGAGTTTCCAGATGTTTGGAAGCCCTGGACAACACATATTAACAGTGCAAACCATGCACAGGGTGTCTGGAGATGAAGTGCATCTCTGTTGCGCCATTGGCTTATGCACACGTAGTAAGTCTGAATTATTCACAACGTACTGAATGTACTGTGCACGGGCTAGTCGTGTATGCGCCAGCTGCTCAGAGCAGCTGCTCGACCCTGGACGTGCTGGACCCAGGAGCACCCAATTGCACAGTGTATGCACCCACGTTTCGGACTTGGATTCCTCAAGCAGGAGGAAAGATCCTCCATTTGCAGGCAATGGAAGTAGTAAATCTTTTGGGGGCCTGTCTTGACCATGAGGGACATTTCCAGTTTGTATTTGCTTGAGATCTCAAGCTGAAGCACAGGTTATTGGCGGTACCAGCCAATATTCAAAACCAGAGATTTTTCAGAAGTTGAAGATGCTGAAAATTGTTTTCACCTTCTTCTGCCCTGGGGGAAAACAAAAAAAAAACAAAAAAAAAAACCAAAAAACCCTAGAAATATTGAGAGAACAATTGTTTTTAAAAATTAAAATCAGAAAATTTTTTTTGCCTCTTCAAGCACATAAAGTGGTTTATCTGTAATTCAGTTAGCATTTAGGAACTTCTGCAAGATAAAGTTTTCAAATAAATAAATATTATACAACATAAAATATCTTGGGACTACGGAAAGACTTATACTGCATGTGAAAGTACATAAACAAATTATTTTTCTACTGACACATGTATACCTTAAGAAAAATGTTACATTGGAAAATAGAAAATTTAACTTTAGTCTCTAAGCCTTACGAGCTTACAAATACTGTATTACAAAATATATGTAACATGATTAAGTCCCGTAATATAATTTTTGAGAACTGAAATGCAGCAAGAGCGGTATCACTTTAACTTTAAATTTAAAAAAAATCAATGTCTATGTATAAGAAAAAAGAATCACAAAATGTCCTTTTCCTTCTTTTTTTTTTTTTAGAATTTCCAGTGTTGATGGGGAGAAAAAAAAAAAAAAAAAAGAAACTACAAAGGTTTCCTCCCTAATATTTTCTTATTTTTTTTCCTACAAATCATGATGAGTCAGCTCACAGATGTGCAGGTTGCTTTCTGCATTACTTTTAATACCTCCCACTTCTTTCCAACAATCTCAATTTCCTTCGCATGTTCAGAGCAAGGTCCTCTCACTGGCCGTGAGGGCTTTCTGCCCACACAAAAAAGTGAAGCTACTGTAATACACATGTCAGTTGAAGCTGATATTTCAAAAGTCCTTCTTCAGGGTATCTCTGTGCCTTTTTTGATGCTCTTCACACTCCTGTTTTTTTCCCTGCTGAATCTTCTGGCACCAATGAGGGAGTTTTACAGCTTTAAACTGATGTCATTAAGACAATGGAACTCTACATTATTTTTCTGTTGAGGCTTTCATATTTAGTAGTTCTCTCACCTGTGCAGTACCTTTGGCTGGTTTTGGACATAGTAAGATTTCAAAGCAATGATCCATATCCACAACACAAAGATTTCCCTCCTTATCTCCGTACCTGACACTTCGGCTGATTCCTCTTTCAAAGCTCGTGAATTATGTTTCAGAAATTAGGACAGATATTTGGCTACATTGACTTCCTTGATTCCAATCTGCTAGACTGAAAATCTCAGTTACAGAGAATGGAACAGCTGTTGAGTTGCAGAAATTCACAATATCCCTTTGGCATTTACTTTTGTGACCTTGAAAGGCCAAGAAGACTTATTGCAGTCAACAACAGCAAGAACTCCTAGGCTTGCTGAAATTCTTCCTCGGAAGAAAAACAGTTACAACATTTCTAAGTATTCCCAGATTTACTTCAGAATTGCCTGTGTTTTGATCATATACATGCTTTTTTTGACATGAAAAGTGGTTTGAGGTAAACAGAAATCAAACAAAGATAAATGTGGTCCAGTTTATTTTAAAGCAGAGTTGATTCCATAGAAGCTATAAATGCAGTTAAGGTTTGTAAGCATCTTATTTTGTATAGTGTTTGTTGGATTGAGTCATGATGAAATTAGAAGAGGGTTAACCAGCTGAGAAAAAACATGCACCTTTTTTCACTCACCCAGAAAAGGGCTTTTCACCACTCTGAAGCCTGATGAGCTGCAGTCAACACTCAGCTTCAGTAGGTTCTCTTCAATTGCTAGTTGTTTATTGGAGTGATATTTTTTTTTTTTTTTCTGGAGACAAGAGTCAAGAAAAGGTCGGGGGTGTAACATCAACATTTTCTGGGCTGTGGCCCACGTAGTTCATCTATGTAGCTTTGCTCATTTGAGAACAAAATAACAAGTTAAATCTCTGCTCTAGTTCTGAAGTGGTTTATGGGCTACTGGGATGACATGAGTTGCCTTGCCGGTTAGCTAGAAGATAATTTCATATGACTTGATAGCAACATCTACACCCTTCTGGGACTGAAGTTCCATGACTGAATCAGGCTAGTTTTGGCTCCTGTACATTCTTTTGAGCTCTGTCTTCTTCCTACTGATGGCAGAGACCTTTTAGGTGCCAGGTATGGACTTCATGGCTTACCTAAAGCTACCCAACCTGCAGCTGTATGGCCCCACACAGGGCTTGGGAGGAGAGAAGGTCTGGCAGGCTAACACACATGGGCAATAGGGAGTTGGAAAGCATGATGAGGACAGGGCTAAAACAAAATGGAAAGACCATTTTCACAGTGTGCTGTGATTGAGGACCCCTGGGCAAAGCTGTGGCTGCAATGAAGCCCAGAGGTTTCTGATGGTTTGGGGATCCTGTGTCCAGTTGGGTAGGGAAAGGAGTACTTGGCACCCTAATATGCATGGGGACCACATGTGTTTGAACCTCATGCTGACACAGGGAGACTGGACAAGCCTTTAGCTATCCATCTGGACAGACTGAAAGATCAGGCTGCCTTAGGGTTCATTTTGTTGATTGGCTTCAATTTTAAGCACTGTTTTAAGGCCAAAAGGAGTGTAGTCAAGCGAAGACAAATGCAAATTTCCAGAATATTTAAAATCTAAGGTAAATCTCTCAGCTGCTTTGCGCAAAGCAGTTTTCTTACAGGAACCAGTCAGTCTATCTGTGTATCTCAGTATGGCCAATGATAGTCGAAAGACCAAGTTCTGAGGGAATTTCTGGAATCATATTTTTGGTATGAGCAAACAGTTATTGGACAATAACCGTTTTTATTTGAACAGAACAAAACTTGTAATTTCTGTTTCAAACTTTTGGGGAAAGTTCTTTTCCCTAAAAGGAAAAATAAATAAATTTCTTCTTGCTTAGAATCAGAATTAAAATTCAAAATTGCTCATGACATGAAACATATCCAAAAGACACCCACAGCAAGCTTCAATCTTTTTGCATTACTTCAGCACTTACAGTTTAGGGTATTTTGTTATTTTGCTAAAGTCAAAATATTACAGCTGAATTGAAGTGCTTCAACTGTAGAGAAGCAAAGCACTTCAAGCTAATGAAATGAAATATTCTGATATTTTTCCACTGAGCAATTTAGGTAAAATGTTCGAATCCTGGTGAGTCTCCAGACAACAAAGAGCCAGCAGTGGGCTGCAGAAGGATGCAAAGAGAGAGAGCACATTGCAGAGCCATAGAAATAAGTGGAGTGGAAGGTTGACAAGAGCTTTTTACTTGCCAGTCTTAAATGACCTTGTGTGGGAAGAAAAGACACTTTAAAAATAAGCATTACTAGGATTCCCTTTCTTTGTTGTTTTCTTTATGCTGCCATGAAATATTTCAGGTTGTTACAAAGAAAGAAATGCAGGAAGGATGAAAACAGACTGTTCTCTCCGCATGATCAGATCCCAGTGATTTACTTGTCCCGTGTATGAGCCTGTGATATCTAGGTGATTTTTTACTGTTTATGCCCATTGGCCTACCCTAGAGAAGGCAACATAACACCAATGCACAGACCACGTACAATAAAAACCATGAGCCTTCATTCTCCGAGCTCCTTACAGATTTCTGGTAAAGGAGATTAGTCAGCGGCAGACAGGCTACTGGCTGCACGGTCTGCTGGGCCACCAATCTTCTGCTTGACGAGAAAGAATTGTTTCCATCAACCCATTTTACTGAAGATCTCAAAACCCTACTGTTTAATTTTGAATCACTATCAGACTGGATTGGTCTCCTTCACCCCACCTGCTATCAGACTGAGTAGTAGAGGACCGCCAGTGAGCTTCATTCCCTGAAGGATTTAACGTTGCTGCAGTAGGTTCGAGCCAGCAGACCTAACAAGGGTTGATTTTTTTTTTCTCAACACATGGCTTTAGAGGCCTTAAAATGGCCTGTCAGCTCAGTTTATCTGTCTTTCCGAATAGGATCAAACAGCCAAGCTGCAGGAAAGCCTCAGTCAACCTTTTCCTTTCTAAAACCATAGATTCCTATTAAAAATCGCTGTCTTTCATGGCACTTAGGGCTCAGCCAATATTTCTGATTCTCCACTACCTTTTAATTTGAGTTCCCTGAACAGCGTTTGTTCTTCAAGGCTGGAATATGATACTGTATTACTGTAAAAGATAGAAGTGCAGTTTGTTATTTAAACTAAGGGCCTCACTTTGCCAATAAACATCAAAGTATGTTAAAGTGGATACAAACACAATGCAGATGCCCTGGAAAGGCATTTTATATTGTCAGAGCAAAGAGATGAGGCCTTTGTAGGATTGGTGAGTCTCACAGATTTATAGTAATTTGATTTTTTTCCTTTAAAGCCCCAAGTCCTGGCATGGTATGAACATGAAAGAAACTCAGCTTTCAAAAAAGGTTCATTTTTAGCTTTTGTGTTTGCAGGATATCATTTCCCAAAAGGACCTTAGGAGCCAAGTTGCCCATTACAGTATGATTATAATTAGCTCGTGATTAGGAGCAACAGTATAGCATGGTTTTTTTTGTAATATATCAGAAAAAACAAAAAAAAAAACAACCAAAAAAACCAACAACATATTGAAAATAACTGAAAATATTTGCTTGTGTAGTGACCTTAAACAAAAATCACAGTGAAGGCAATGTATTATTTGTGATGTAGATATATCATTTTGAACTGTGCAATTTTTCTAAAATATGGGTGCTGAACGTTAATGATAGTGATTCTTTTCTAATAGGCTAAAATACATCTCAGATTACATCCCAGGCAATGAGCTGGAGAGGAAGAGAAGTTCAAACTATGAACCATGAACCTATGCTGCTTACTTGCTGCTTACTGTTTTCTCAGAGAAAAGGTATGGTAAGTAATTTGGAAAGACCAAGAAGAGGGTGGAGGAAAACCAGGAGCCCTGGCACTGTCCTTTCCACTGGTCGAAGGGTCATAACCTGCTGCCGGTACACTCCAGAGGTAAACTCCTACAGACTGCCCAGACTGCAGTCCTTTGTATGTTGTTATTCCTGATTTGATACCCAAAAGTACAATACAAACTTTGCCTTTTCCAGCTCAAGTGTATTTGTACTTTTTAAATGACAAGCGTATTTTTAAACTGCTCTGTAGGAATGGACAGATGTGGCAGATTTTTTAATAAAAGTTTATGGATCTGCATTACTGCAGACTACAGGAGCTGTAACCTAGCACTGTGTCCTAGCCATCATGCCATGGGATGGTTACATATGACAGTGAAGAGAAGAACTAAAAAATTAAAAAAAAAAAAATAAAATTTAAATTTTAGAATTTAAAAAGGCAGCAGGAGAAGTTTCTGAACTTAGAGTGGAAACTCTGTTTAGCGCAATCCTTCCTCTAAGAAGCTATAGAGTCTAGATACTGTGGTGCCTGATTCTCTTCTCTGTTATTCCCATTGATGCAATTTTCTGGCCAGCCGAGCCTGACTTGGGCATCCAGCCGGGCTGGGAGTGGACAGTCCGTGCTGGAGTGCTGCTGGACGCAGAGAAGCGAGCGCTAGCTCTTACTTTCCCTGCTTGTTTCCTGGCATGCAGCCTGTTCCCATGACATTATCTGAAGCTGGTCATGGAGGTTTATGGTTTATTTTTATAGCAATATTTTCAAGCAATTATCTTCCAACTTGTAGCTGTAGACCTTTATACTCTCAATCTAGCACAGGCTTGTTTCTGCAAATCCACTTGTTTAAGATTTCCCTCATGTGTGCACACTAAACACATTGTTAACCTTGACAAGCAGTTAAACACTTAACCAGCACTGCAAAATTTCAGCTCATTTTCAAGTGTTGTAAGCCTTCATTTCTCCTGTCTGTTCTGTAAGCCTGGCATGGTAAGGCAATAAAGAAAGGAATAAAACAGCTAGAGCCAGTGACTTGACTGGTTTAAATCAGGGTAGCTCCACAGTCAATGGGGCTATAGAGATATACACCCACTCTGAATCTGGCTTTATGTAAAAAAAATCTCAGTACTCACTGGCTTTCATAAGTCTACCTGTATTTTATTTTTCTCTTATTGTTTCTGCTGGGGAGAGACTGTTTTGTTTTGAAAACACTATTGAGAGCTTATTAATCCACATTGATTCTGGTGTGTTTGAGTTAGCATAGATGCCTGACATAAATGCAATCATCTTATGCTAACAAAATCTATTAGAGATCACGCTGGCCAGTGAGTGTTACATCTTCATAAGGGACTAAAAATCTAGGCTTTGATTCTGTATTGCACTACTATGTTTTATAGGTAGCGTAACTCAAATGACTGGATTGGAGATGCAGAAGAATAATCTGAAGATGCAGTGAGACAGACCCTCTTCACTGCATGTGGTACCCAAAATGTAACACGCATGTTGCATGCTCATTGTAGGCAAGTTCTGCAGCCTGAGTCTCTGCATCTGGAAGAGAAAAAGGGAAGAAGTTGCTGCAGTGGTTATTGCACAAGTAAAAGACCAAACAGAGCATATGAGGATCAAAAATGAGGCAGGAAGAACACAAACTTAAACACTGTGCATACAAAGATTAATTACATAAATAAAAGCTGGAAGAAATAAAAGAGCCAACCAAAGCAGTACAGGAAATTTCTAAAAATGTTGCTGTTGACACTAAAGAAAGACAGAATATTCTGCCTGCAGCTGCAATACAGCTGTCCCATCCAAACAAATTAAAACCCTCTGAGGGCTGAAAAATACAATGAACTGTAACATTATTTAAGTGAAGCTGTCTCTTTTCTCCGCATCCCAAGCTGAATACTTGTTTTGAGTGTGAAAAGGCAGCTTGCAAGCACCCAGGGGCACAAAATATCTTTCTAGGTCCTGGGAAGCTTAAGATCTGCTTTTGTGGGTGTTAAAATGCATGTTCTTACTGTCCTGCTGCCACTGTATCGGTAAGACTTCTGCCCTGTTTTTCCAACTCCCTTTTGAGATTCTTGATGGCAGATTGTGAGACTCCTGATTTCAGTGGCCTAAGCAATCAGAAGGTGCACATACATGCTTTCAAATTGAGCGCTGCAATACTTCCTAACAGTCTGGCTTGTTTGCTGCTTGATGTTTCAGAGGGTACTGTACAAAAAGAGCAGCTGGGACCCTGCGTGCTGCTAGCGGTTTGCTCCTGGGAACCCCCAGCCTCCCGATCCCATCTCAGTTGCACTTGGTTACAGAGAAAGTTTTGCATTCGTTATAAGGTGCTTATGCTGATTCACAAAGCCATTGAAAAGCAGAGCCCAAGTTACCTTTCTGAGTTAGTGACTCTTTACTCCACTGGTCACAGGCTGAGGTCAACTGATACAGGTCTCTGCATCTTCAATACTGAAATGCATCACTTTGGGTGGTCGCTCTTTCAGCCATTGTGCACGTGGCCCCGCTGCCTCCTGACAGTACTGGCACAGCTACCTTCCCTGCAGATAAAGTCCAAGCGCAAGACACAGTTGTGCTCGTCGGCCGTTAGCTGGATGCAAATCATCGGGATTTCTGAAGAATCATTGCTAACGCTGTTTTTTTCAATCATTTCCCTTTCGTTTTTTAAGATGTGTCTGTGAGACAAGGGACTAAAAAGAGTGTTTTATTTTTCCCCTCTCTCATTCAATTTTTATTTTCTGTTTGCAAATGTAATTCCTCCTGCAGTACTGCAGGATAGCATGCATAATGTAACTATGTGAGCACAGCCAAACTTTTTCCTATGCTAAAGAAAATATTTATTATGGACCAGAGCACAGGATAACTTTACAAAGCACTTCTTTGATGAAATACATAAAATGAACCAGCTGCTGCTGTAAAGAAACATAAAATATTTATCAAATTAAATATGGATCATGCAATCTGGTGCTGACAGTCTAACCTTAAATGCCTACTAAATCAACACAACAGATCAGAATTCACAGAAGAAGTCAGCCTTCTAAAGCAAGTACTATTAATCGTTACTTTAAGTTCTGTAAATCTGCTTGATGTCGACCATAATACAGATAATTATGCGAGCTGGAATTTTAACTGTATTGTTAATCAATGGATGTTTTTCGCTGACTGTGTGAGGAATAAGGAAAGAAAGCATATTATTAAAAAAAAAAAAAAAAAGGAAAAAACAATTATTGGAATGTGTCTGCTCCAGAAATAGTAAAGTAGCTTTGTTTCACTGATGTACCAAATTCCATCATATGAAAACTATTATACAAAGGTTACTCATTATAAAAGGTATACCACAAAATGTCATGGTAATAGAGTGTTGTCATGGGATAAATATATCTCACTTTGAAAAATTCTCCATAAATGCCTCAGTCACCACAACTTCCATTTAGCTGCAGAGGGCTGGCAGGAATGTTTTGTTTTAAAATTAATCATCCACTGTTCTTCCTTCCTGTCAGTAGGCTTAAGCACTGCAATATGAGGGAGAAAATCTTGGAATTGTTTTTTTTTATATTCATCCAGTACCCAAGACCAGAGGAAGGAAGGGGTATTCCCAAACCTGATTTTGAGAATAACATGACTTTGAGAATTTCAGTGAGAGCTCTCAGCTGCAGTACCCAAAAAGTAAACTGCTCTGAATCTAACAGAACTGACCACTAAGTATAGAGTGGTTAGTACTTGTCCTGCAAAACGCTGAGAGATTATCAGAGATGAGACAGCCAGAGTTATTAATTCCACGTATTTTAATTTAGGAAGGAGTCAGCACGCAATCAGTCAACAGAGGAGTTATAAGATTATTTAGCTGAGTTTAAAACTGTATGTGTGGAGCTGACTAAAGACTCCTAAGGAAAACAGCTGATGTACAACCTTACCCTGGGATCAGCTTGAAAAGGAGGGCAGAGATGGGGAGGGTCAGCAGTCATTTATTCACTATTAGTTATTGTATGTTCTTCCAGCCCCTTGGCTTTCTGTCCTCCCTTTTTCACTGAGCCTGTGTGTTCAGGATTTGTCTGATGCCTCAGCCAGCTCCCCCTCTGACAAGCTGGCTGGGGGATTTACTGGCTGTTTTTGTAGGATGAGAGGCAGACACGGACTCTGCCCTGCTCCTGCATCTGCAGGGATTCAGGCCGCTCTCCGATGCATACCACTCCTGCCCACAGTAACCTTGAGGGTTACTCCGAATCATCATACACATCCACTCAAAGTCAAAAAAAAAAACCAAACCAAAAAGTGTGTCTGTGAGTGTTTGTAAGCGTTAACTTCTCACAAGGCAGAGGTCGTGTGCTCGGCAGCTGAATGCCGGTGTGGAGCTGCTCTGGGCAAAGAACATGCTGACAAGTGGGACTGAAGTGGTGTGAAAGCAAATTGGATTTTCCTACTTTGTTAATTTCTGCCCAGCAGTAAAAATTACTCTTTCCTTTTTTAACACTGTTGCTGCTTGGCTGAAAACTTTATGAGAAGTCGCTCCTAGATCTTTTATGGGAGCTTCAGCAGACACATTTTGGAAGCTGTTACTTAATATGATGTCACTGGATCTCCAGGTGAGTAAAATCCCCCAGTAACTTTTCTTTTGAAATGTTCTTGTGGCAGCTGTTTCCACACATGATTCATAACTTCTCTGCCTTAAGAGCTGTGGCCATTTAAGCAGCCTTAGCTAACAAAAGTACGGCACACACACCAGTCCAGAATTAAGCACAGATGCTTTCAGTAGTGTGAATTGGGTGATGAGTCCATTACAAAATACCTGTCCCCACCATCTTGTGCTTATTTAGAATTTTGGATAGCATTTCATATGATTAATTTGCTGTATGGATACTCACCAGTGGCACAATGTACAACCACAGCAGTTGTACAAGATAGCTGATTGAAGATAATCTGACCCCATTTTCTAGGCAAGGAAACAGATCAAGGAAGCGAAGCCATGTGGGGTGAAGTGGCAGAACCAAAGTTAGGCTTCAGTTCTTCCTCCCTTCTCACTTGACATGTACTCCTTCAGACCATGTTGCCGTGAACTCCCTTTTCCTGGCACCACTCACTTCAGTTTTCAGGCCAGATCCTCAAGGGGCTTTAGGCACCTAGCTGCCACTGAAATAAAGGAGAAGGTGAGGTGCCTGAACACTCAGAGCATCTGCCTGAACATTCAGAGCATCACTGCCTGTGCTCTAGATCAGCCCCTTTCAAGGTCTTCAGCGCTACCGGCTGCCCTCTGGGCTCCAGACACACCACCGACACCCTGAGCCCGTGCAACCCCCACAGATGGGTTGTAATAGGGAGGGGAAGGGCCCCGCATTCCAGCTACAGCAGCTGAATCCAGGGCCGAGAGCACGTCCTGTCCTGGGTGCGCTTTGCCCTCCTCCTGGAACCTGCTCCTGCCCACCCCGTACATCCCATCTGGGCTGAGAGTATGGGATGAAAATGGGGCAAAGAGGAGAATGGTGTTGCAGTGGTGGTTGATACTTTACTCCAGCCAGCCAGCTGGTAATGGAGTGACTGCTGCAGGTTCGTGACCCAGGTAACCCCAGTGGCCCTTTCCTACTTGCCCAAGGGGAGTGTGCCGACAGGGAAGCCGAAGCCCCATTCCCTCAGCCTTTCTCGAGAGCTGAGCTCCAAGGAGCTCAAGGGAAGGAGTGCCCAGGCAGCTGGGCAGCCCCACTGATGTCCACGCCAGTTTGGCTCTGTACAAGCTTGTCCCAAACCAACTTAGAGAGCAGGGAGGGCTTGTTCCTCGCTGCTTTGCTTGCAGTCAATTTGCAAAATAATTCCTCCAGGATGATCACACAGAGCAAATGAAAAGCTCAATCCTGAATCCTCCACTGGTGTGGGTAATCCCCGTTCCAAGGAGTCTCTTGTTTAAATGCAGAACAGAAAATCAAGGGTTTCAGAGAAAGTGTAAACGTTGGATAGCATGCTTTGCACGTATCAGATTTAATAATTATTATTTATTTTTAATTAATGAGCTCTGTAAAACCAAAAGAAGACTGATAACAGAGGGAGTCATGATTTGAGTGGGATGGAAGTTAGCATATCAGAGAATAAGAATCTTCAAAACTAGCCAGGAAAGAAAGAAGCTTGGTTTAATTTTGCTGAAGTTTTTAATAGATTAAAGGTGATGTATCTATGGAGAACAGTAATTAAAAGAAGAAATAAAGGAGCTGCAAAAAAAAAGATAAAGATTATTAAGAAGTTTTAGGAAGTGGAATAAGCGATAGCCAAAAGCAAATGATATTATTCTGACGGGAAAAACAGACAAATACAACATACAGAAATACACAGAAAAAAAAGCCCTTGCTGTAGAGAATATTACACTCCCTCCACAATATTGCGCTAATTAGAAAATATACCATAATGAACATCAGTTGCAAAGCAAAAAGATAAAGAAGAGTAAAATTCAAAGTCCAAAGCTGGTCAGTTGTTGAGAAGGAAAGAGATTATTTTCAGGAGATGATGAAGGAAAAGGGTGTAAAGTTATGGAAATATTCACTATTGGAAAAATAAAGTAGAGGATTATTTGGTTTTATAGAAAGGTGGAATGTTGCCTGTTTAAAAATAAATTCTAAAATTCACATTGAATTCTGTGAGTTTTCTTTTCAGTAAAGTCAAAGTACTGAGTTTAACTCCCTCGAAGATATGTTGTATACAGATTAAATTATTAAAATCCAGTATTCTAGAGAAATGAAGCTCTCAGTCAGTGGTTCATTTGCCAGCTCTGGTACGGGTTTGGATGGTTTTGGGGTTGTTTTTTTTTTTCTGGTGATGTTTGCCAAGTCACTCATTTTCCATGCCTCGGTTCCCAGTCATCGACCGACCCGTGGTTGTCAGCCTGGCGAGGTGTGCATTCTCGGTAGCTGTTATCCCGGGGATCAAACACGACACCGCAAGGGCATCCAGCCCCCGGCACAGCCTGGAAGCCTCCCAGCAAAAAGCCGCCTTCCCCGGCTCCTCCAGCTCGGCTGCGCAGGGCTCCTCCAGAAAGCCGGGGCTGCAGCAACCGGAGCCAGATGGCCGCTCGTATTGACGGGGGGTTTTTTTGTTTTTTTTTTTTTTTTTTTTTTTTTTTTTTTTTCCGTCTCAGCTGCTGGCCACCTTGTCTCCCATATGGATGGGGTTATCTTAGAAGAATCTCCCAGAGAACCGCTCCTTAAACCTCCTTTTGTCTTGTGGGTTGAAAAGAGCATTGTTGTGCATGAAAAGGACCTAGACAAAATCCGCACTGTTTCAATTCAGGACTGTTTAATCAGTCCCTAGTGACAATTTTATGGGTTTTAGGCGGTACAATAGTATCTTTTAAAACCTTGTGGCCTTCATGAAAACAAAGGGCTTGAATTTTATGGGCTTACAACTCCAATTAGAACAGTGCCAATGTGTATGGGAGATTATCAAATTTGTATCATAAAACCCTTGTATAATAAATGATTGCTGGAAACTGGGGAGGGGCGGGGGGGGGGCGGGGGCGGGGAGAAGGGACCTGGACTTCAAGCAATGGACTTTGTCGCATGTAGTTTTAAAACTGCACATGCTGCACTCCCTTGTAACTCTTTGCGACCCAGCTTTGCAGCAGGATCAGCCGTGGAAATAGTGTGACATCGTCATTAGAAACGGAAGCAAAGACAACAGCAGAAGACCCCTCCTCCTCAGCCCAAACCCACCCTCCGTCAGCTAGCCGAGGGTTTGGCAGCATTCCACTCAAATGACTCCTTCCCCGGACCCTTGGTCACCTGTGCTGCTTTCCTGTCCTGGAGTCCAGTCACGGCCATAGGAATCCTCTGTAAACAGGAGGTCTTTGTGATATTACTGCTTTTAACAGTTACTGGCTGTACAGGCCATGATAGAGGGTGCTAGGGTGTCCCCTTCCCTTCCCTTCCCTTCCCTTCCCTTCCCTTCCCTTCCCTTCCC
>WHYT01017326.1:793438-831988 GCA_009806455.1 Tetrax tetrax
CGCACCTTCCCTTCCCGCACCTTCCCGCACCTTCCCTTCCGTGATTTCCTTCAGGGACCAGCTACACTGTTCCCCGATGTGGGTTTCTTTATGCAAAATGTGAGGAGCATTCCCTTTTACCAAGCCCAGGGAATGGGAAAGGTGCAAGTGCTGGATGTCAGTAAAGTCTAAAGGCTGAGAAGAGGCAACCACAAGAAGTGCACAGTAAATGAAATATTTTTTCCTAGTAGAAACGAATGAATCGTTCAGCTCTATCTAGGAGATACATCTCAATAAACGTCCTTCGTAACACATTTGAGGCAAAATAAACCTACTATCTTTCAGTATATTTTCTGTTACTTTGGCTTGGCTTTTAGTAAACAGCCAAAATAATCTTGGTTGTCATTGTTTGGTTTTTTTTTTTCCTCTCCTCCTCAAAGGCGTGAATGCACACACAATCTCTGCCTTTTCTCCCTTTCTCTAGCCCCACCAGGTCTCACTGTTACTTTCACCCTGCAAACAGGCCTGTGATTTCACTGAACCCGATGAATAAACATGCCATAATCAAGACCTAAATGCCATCTTCAGCTAATGAAAAGCATTGCTAGCATCTTCAAACATCTTCCCGGGTGCTCTATTCTTAGTCAGTAAATAAACTATTGACTTTGCAAAGGCCCAGCCCTCTTTCAGTGGGAGCCCCTGGGCACATTTTGTTAACTCAGAACTAAGGCATTAAAACAAATCACTAGACTGCCTCCAAAAAATGGACAATAGTTCTGAAAGAGCACATGATCAAGCTTCTTTGCAATAATTTACAAACGAGTTGAGTGTTCCCCTGCCAATGCATGTCCATCGTTAGTCTTTGGATGTACACACTAGACATTTTTAAAATTGCAACAGATGAATAACATCACCGCTCAAGCAGAACTCTGCCATGCACCAAAATAAATTCTCTCATCACTGGTTTAGGAAAGACTCCTGGCAGCCTTGCAGTATGTACATCTGAGTTAATAACCCATCTGTATTGTCCAGTTAACTAAGTGCAAGTCAAGTCTGTGGAAATTCTTTGGAGTTTTCAGCCTCTCCTGCCTCTTAGTATTGACAGCCTTCCACCCCTGGTCAGAGCTCAGCTGATGCTAGAAGGAACAGTGACCTCACTTTGCTTTCAGAAACCAGTAGTGTCCAGCACTTTCTGCGGAGGAGCACAGGCCTGGCTCTCCCTATAATCAGTGCCCTTCATAAGCCACAGTTAATTGATGAAGGTACTTACTTACTGGACACAAATTACTGATGGGAACAGCCAGGATACAAGGAACTGCAGTTTCTGAGCCTTACTAATGGCACTCAGCCCTTTGATCAAAAGCCTAGATACCACATTTTCTTTTTCCTCTTGTGGTGCTTCCGGCCCTTGAGCATTGATCCAGTCCCATACATACTGGCCATCAGGTAGTGCACTCTTTCCAGAATTCCTGCCATGACCAAAGAATTGCAAAGCAAAGACTCCACTCCATCTACTTGACATAAAAAAAATCAGAGGAAGAGTCAAGTGCCGCCACCATCAGCAATGACAGAAGGACCCCAGACACCTCATGTAATTTCACGGAGGCTTCTAACTCATCTTAGTTAAAAAGGAATGTCCTGTGGGAAAGGAGGCCGTGGATGTGGAGTTGCCCATGTCAGATAAATTGCTTTATGCTCCTCAAGCATAAAGCTCTGCTCAAGTATCATGCAGGAGTAGAGTAGCCCAGATCAGCAGGAACTAACATTACTAATATGATAAAAAATTATTTACACATTTACAAGATCTCTGCCTGCCACTAAGCACAGATCACTGAGCTCTGAGATCAGGGCTACTTTCCATCATATTCAGGCTTAACAATTGCATTCTAAACAATAAAGACAATCAGCTCTCTAGATTGAGGATGTTGGCAGTTGTGCCAGTTTTCATCCTGTTTTCTCCAGTCCTCTTCTATTTAAAAGAGGTAAAGAAATGTGGTGGAAATGTACCCTCCAAAGACAGGTCTCCCAAGCAAAAATTGGGGTACCTGTCTCCAGACCAAGGCTATACCTTTCTTTACATTCAGGACCAATACGGAGAACAAGTTTGTGTCAGACATCCACAGATCTCAGACTGCCTTCCTGAACAAAAGGAGGCTGAATCATTTAGAGACAATGTCACGTTAGTTACTTCTTCATAAGCCTTTGCTCCATCTAATGCGTAAACTTCGGAGTTAGATATCCTCTTCAGAACCTGACAGGATTTGCCTCTGGGTGAGGAATACTTCAAAAGAGAAAAAGAACAGAGAGAAACAGGAAAAAGACATAGACAAGCCAGTAGCAACAATGAAAAGAGTAAATCTCCTCACCTGTTCTGGAGCCCAGAGTGTGCGTTTCCATGCAACTGTCCGTGCTGCTCTCGAGCAGTCAAATTCCTCTGGGGCATTTGACATGCAGGACAGTCCTGCTCGATAGTTCATGGTGTCCACGGGGAGAAAAAGGATTTTTTTACATTCCCAACAGCCACAGTATTTCACTTTGTAATATTTGTTGGCAGGAAGAATCAGGCTTTGTAAGTTGGGATTGCAGTTTTCCTTTTATTTCCTTACTTTCCCGTTGTGGGTGGATGTGAGATTTAGTACTAAGTTAACGACTTTATGATATTCAACACTAATCATGATTTTACGAAATCATAAAGATAGCCACTTAAATATATATGGAAAATACCAATCTAGAGAGGAAAAAAAATCCTTATTTTAATAAAATAGATTGATCTACGTAATTACTTATTAATTATATGGTCAAATTTTAGTATATTGGTCCTATGTTGGAGTGTTTGCATCCTTTACCCCATACACATTACATGTATTCAAGTAAATCATGTCTTTCTTTAGCTGTGATGAAAGGGCAATTGAGAAGAAAATATACTACAGATATTTCTCCATATCTGAATACTGTGGAAAAAGACTGAAGATCACTACTATCTCTGCTATTTCTTCTCAGACATGTGACTATTTGTGTTATCTGTGGTTTTCGTAAAACCTGTATAGAGTCTTTTACTTCTTTTTTTCCACTACTGTTGTCTTTCTACAGCCATTCTTCAAGGTTTATATCCTGCTTTGGGTATCTTCTATACGCATCCCATACATTCATGACTTTCCAACACTGCCAGACAAAGTAAACTTCCTTGAAAAGCCTGCAGCCCAGTATGGAAAGGTGCCCAACAGCTAGTGCAGTGCTTTTCTGGAAGCTGTTGATTTGCCTCTTTCTGTGGTTTGTGTGCATTCACATAGAGTTCCTAATTGGATGCATCTGCTCTCTGCAAAATACAGTATCATCCATGATGATTGCTTTGCTATCGTGCTTCTGGCAATGCATCTGCTGCTGCGAGCTGGGAACTGGGCGGGGCCTTCTCCCCATCTCTTCCATTTTCCAGTTGCTTTCAGAGCCCACCATGTTACCAAATGTCCTGCTGTGCTATATGCACATACGGTTACAAGACAGACATGACTGCTTTTACTGAGCTCTTCCTTTTCCTTCCCCTACACTGGCCTCAGGATGCCATGCCAGTGTTACTGCTTGTGCCTTCAGTGTTGAGGTTCTGCCTTCATCACCACAAGTACTTCCTCTGTGCCTGGTTTACCTGCCTTTTGCTGAAGGCAGAGATTGTGTTAATATTTCTCCCTTCCTCATATATATTTTTTTTAACCAGTAATTTAGCACTCCATTTTCTTCACTCATGTTGAGTATAACAATCTTGAGGAACTATTTTGTCACTGACTTAACCTTCAGATCCAGTTATCCAACCAATTTTCACAGTACAAATGTGCATGTTTGGAATTACTTTAATATTTGTCCATTTAAATTTGGCTATTGAAATTTTACTTTACCTATGCTTCAAAGTAACATAGAGTTTTTTATTGCTTTCTGCTTTCAGGTCTTTAGTTTTAAATGTATCTCTGGCAATAGAGAGTTGAATTTTGGGTGCACCAAAATTTGAAGCCACTATAGGAGTGTTCTGGTGTCTACATTTTACAAAAGATACTGAAGTACTCAAAAGCCATCATGTAAGAGCTGCAGGAAAGGTTAAGGCTTGTCAATCCTGTGGAGTGAAGGTCAGGGTAGGTGTCCTGTCTATTCTAGATTATCAAAGAGACTGAAGGGGCAACCTAAGTTAAAGCACTCACATAGTAAACATAAATTTGGTCATAAAAGACTCTTCAGTTCAGCTGGAAAGTTTAATGAGATCCAACAGTTAGCTAAACCTAGTTCAAAATCTGGCCTGACTCCTAATCTGAGAATAATTAGTCATTTTCACCACAACTTGGTGGAAAATTCCCTGACTCTGAAAAATTTTAATGGGATATTTAAACAAAAAATTTCTAGTTTAAACATAGATGTTGTCAGTGTGTTGAGAGTTAATTCCAGGCATCCCCATGGCTCACACTGTATTAGAAATGCCAGTGCTTGATCAGAACAAGCCCTCCTGACCTTAAAATCTGCATATCTACATTTGTCACCCTGTGGACTTCAGGTACCAGAACAGCCTCTGTCACCAACTCATGTAAATTATCAGCACCCTTGGGCTACTTTAATTTCAGCTGATCATGAAAGAGCCCAGTCAATTAGTATCATGGAAGTGGTTTTGAACTACATCAGCTATAGCTGGGAAGCTCTTCAATGCGAGGACTGTATGTGGCAGGTCATAGGTAGATGGCTTCTCTAGAAGAGCTTCTGCATTTGGGGTAGATGCAGCTGTGAGGCTAATGGTGGGGCTGAACAACAGCATGGGCTCTTTGTTTCATGGTTTAGCCGCATGGCCCACACTGCTGATGGTAGGCACCAACAGCATTCTCCTCGGCTTCTCAATGAATCTGTGCCCAGCCACACACTTTCTATGTCTCTGTTTCTAGCAGCACACATCTACCCATTTGCAGACATTCTAAGGCAGTGACACTATAAAAAGGCCAGATGTCTACCCCTCTCCCCAGCACCTTTTCCCCTCTGCTATAGCAGGATGAAGATCACCCAGGTCTTAGGTCTCCTTTTGGTCACTGTCCTTTCTCCCTCTGACACTGACTTCACAGAAAATGTGGGCTGCTAAGGAAGGACATCTTTAGACATCTTCCCAAGGGCACCTTGTAACAGCTGGGAAAAAGAACTGAAAAATCAGGAGGCTGAGGAAATGTATGTGTGACTCTCTGTTGCTTTTTCTTTCCTCTTCTCTTTCTCTCTCTCTCTCTCTCCACCATCAGGCTATGCCTACTATGGAATCAGGCCAGTAGCTGCTCCTAACAGCCTCACTTTGCATTTTTTTCTATTGTCACTGTACCAGTCAATCATGTAAAAAAAATTATATATTGACTTGGCAGGTGCTTCTGTTTTGAACATGATTAAATAACTTTTTATTGTCATCTTCAAAGCATTTTTATGGTCATTTACCGAGTGAAAGGGGCTCTGATTTTGTAAGCATCTGCCAGAATATGTTTGATCCTGTCATCATTTCTTCAGAAAATCACGCGCCAGTAGCTAGAGTGCGAGATACGGTAAGTGCATGAATTGTCCATTGCACTCTGCACTTACAACACTGCCTTCATTGTCAATGATAACAACAGCAGGGGAGAGATCTTGGGAGTGAAGCTACCTGCTGTTTTCTCCTTGATGTTTGAGCTCTTGGATGCTGTATGAATCTCAGAGATGCAAAGAGCAGCTTCTTTGTTGATGCCCTATTTTATTGGTTATTTAAACATGGTATGCTGTTTGTAATTAGAGCTGACTAGAAAGGAGGATTTCCACTTCACAGGAGACGCTAGGTGTTTTGTTGTGTGTCAGCGTGGCAGTATTACAGTGCTGAAGGAGACCAGGGCCGTGCTTCACTGCTGCTCATGGAGCTGCTCTGCAGACCTCCACCGGGCACCCAATTTTAAGTTCCCGTCGTGTTCCCACATACTGAGCAGAACTCACATGTACCCCTCAAATATCTCAATTCACTGAATCAGCACTGTCCTGTGGAAAACCAGCTAGAGCACTCCCTGTCAGCATTATCTATCTATGCAACAGCCTTCATTGACCTTCATCTGGGCTTACAGTCCCCGTGCACATCAAAATAGAAGTACTTCTTGCTAGCTGAGTTAGGCTAGTAATATTGTGTGGATGAAGCAAAGAGAGTTACAAGTAGCACATCTTTGTTTAAATTTAGCAGTAACCAGCTGGCCACATTCTGTAGGAAGCAGGAAGGGAGGATTCATAGGGAGGGAGGGATCTGACGGAAAATCAAGCAGAGGCTATAAAAACATTTATTTAAAATGGCAGCATAATGAAAAAGGGATGCCAAGCAAAGAGCTTACTGATCATCTGTGTATCACTCTTGTCACATACTCCAGCTAGCTCAGCCCCCAGTTTGGAGGGGGCATGCAGGTGTTAGGAAGGACCGACTCCCACACATAGTATTTTCTGCAGGATTCTTTTCCACAGACAAAACTTATTTCTACTTCTTTGCCACCCTTTGAGACAGGCTGTTAAAATGCAAGGTGAAAAAGGTAAAAAGTTGAAGAGTATGAGAGTGTTAGTACTCCTGAGAACCACCAAAATGAGACTGACAGCAGAGACTTGACTCTCAGAGGAAAACTACAGACTAACTGGTTGCATCTTTCGCTCATTTTTGTACCCCTGGGTCCCTCAGGACTGCTGCTACTCAACTACTTTTCTGTCATCTCTGTTTCTCTCCATATTGGCTGTGCCACAACAGCCCTCCTCACCTTTGACAGCCATTACCTTTCCTCTCACTAACAAATCAATAAGAAATGAAGTTCATATAAAATCAGCTGTCATGGAACAATTTGAAAAACAAAAGGGGCAGTTAACAATAACGGTCTTCAATACTGCAACAAAACAGCTCCTCACATCAGAAAGGCAAACCCATTTGCTTTCAGGATTTCTTTCTCTTGGTTTGCAATGTCAATGGAAGGAGACTGTAGAAGATATTTAACACTCCCATGGATATCTCTAATGAAGGAATATTTCTGGCTATATTAATAAGTTTATGTTTATGAGTCTATGCCACATTTTCAAGACCATGCCACACAATTATTAAAAACCAGCAAGTCAAATCTCAGAAATCATGAGGCCAGTGTAAAGGATCACAAGATTTAAAAAGGAAGGGACAAACTTTTTTGCCTCTCAGTTTTTTTTTGAAGAAGAATTGTGTTACATTTTAAATATTTTTTTTATCTATTTTCTCTTTTCAAAAGAGCTTGTTAAGCTCAGTGAGAACTAAAACAGCACGTGTTTGTACATGCCGTCACTTCATCATTTGACTTCAAGAACTGGGCCACTGAAACAATTACAGTGGCAATCCTGTGAAAATCATGAGAGTTGATTAATTCTGCATCTTCAAAGGCAGGCCTACCCTGCTGTAAAATAATTCATCCCTCATGCAATTAGCTGTGGTGGAAAGGTCCCTTCAATCCTAGCTCTACATTTAAAAACACCATGAGCCAGCCCTTCAGATGGTGTTTGTCACCATAGCTCTGGGAGCATCTCTATACCCGGTTGAGGGTCTGACCTAATTAATTTAATCACCTGGCATTGATATATTCATATTGTATGTTCTCTCACCTTTGTGTTTACCGGTTCTAGTCCAGAGCCTTTGATTAACTGACTACCTTTATTTCTCATAACAACCTCTTTACAATGTATGCATGCCAAATTACAAACAGAGTTTTTGGAACAGTGACTCCCCATCCACATATTTTCCTCCAAAACCCAATTTAAGTATATTGACCCTTTAGGTCATTTGGAACAGCCTCCATGAAGTTGCAGGCAACCGTGCCACAAATGTGGAAAGGTCCACAGGACTTTGCTGTACACTTTTCTCAGGTCAAAAGCCACCTGGTATTTCCCAGACCCCACAACAACCACCATCCTAGGACACTTGTACATTATAAAAAGTGTTAAACTTCTTACATTAGCAACTAATGCCCTACTGTAAAAAGGAAGGAAATCAAGAGGAAAGAGAAAGCAAATGAAAGCGACAAAGAAGAAGAGAACACGTGCATGGAAAGAGATAAAGCAAGAGTGCATTGTCATGGGGCAGCTATGTACAGCTCTTGGGAGATCTAGAGTCTCAGATGTGAACACTGCAGGGACAGCTGATGTGCAGGTGAACTGGCTGAAGGAGCACAAGAAATGCAGCCATTGGCTGCAAGATTCTGTGTGCTCTGTAACTGTGAGGCAGTGCCATGGTATTAGCACTCTTCAAACGTGTCCCCTCCACATGATCCTCTGCTGTCCTGCAGAGAAGGGCAGTCTGGACAGCACATCCACAGCCCACCCGCTGAGGCTGGTTGGGAAGCCAGTCTTCTCCTTATGAAGCTGAAGGTGATGGAGAGATTTGCCCTACTTCCCAGGTTATGGTGCCTCCTGTGCTTACTAGCTCACAAGACTACACCAGAGAGCTTTCCTCTTACTTTTCTGGTCACCTTTCTCGGTGCCTTTTGGCTATTTGATCTGACTTTGTGAAGCCAAACAGCATATATAGGGCAGGTCATGTGGAGGAAGAGTCTGGCTCAGAATATTTCCTGGGACTTCTTTCTTAACAGCTAAATATTGTACAGAGTAAAAGCCTTGGGGTTTTTCCACCTTGCTAATCAGGAAAGAGGTAGATCTTAGCAGTGAGACAATTATGAAAATCAGGAAGCAATTTAATTGTCTGAAAACAGCTTAATTGGAAAGAATATAATTTTCTTAAATGATAGTAATAATTTTCCTGGGGATTAAAGAATAGCAGATCTTAACCTTTTGCTATCAGAAACTCAGTGATTGAAAGAATAATGGAAATAAATAAGTCCATCTTCCCCGTGGTTCTCTTAAATATTATTCATATGGGAACTTTTCTTTGTTGTTGTTGTTTGTTTATTATGTAGATATACCACCAGTATTTATCTACAGCACAATAGTATCTAAGCCCCTCACCAGGACAATGGCTCCACATTCCGGTAGGAGCTGTCTGAATATATGGCAACATACTGTCAGAGCCTCCTTCACAGGCCAAAAAAAGGGGAAAAAACAGTACAATAAGCCAGTTAAATGCATTGAGGGATCCTTGACTGCTTAAAAATACCTAAATCTACTAGGTTTATTTGAATAATAAACATTAGTTTTCAGTGGCAGAGCAGTGAAAAAGTACAGAAGATGCCCGCATAGGGGTGAGGCATGTATTGTAGGTAGATCCAAACTTTGAGCAGGGCATGCCTTTGGAAGTGCGAGGGTAATTAGCTAACATAAGGATCTTTTAAAGAAGACTGGAGGCCTATCTGCAAGGCATGTTTAAGTCACACTCGCATAACTCAAGGCTCAAGACAGGTCTTAACAGTGACATTTCAGACTTGATATAAGGAAACAATTTTTTTAACAAGGGTGGTGGAACATCACCTTCCAACTCTAACCATTCTACGATTCTATGATTCTAACACTAGCGCAGGTTGCCCAGAGAAGTGGTGGATGCCCCATCCCTGGAAACATCCAAGGACAGGTTGCATGGGGCTCTGAGCAACCTGATCCCGGTGAAGATGTCCTTGCTCACTGCAGGGGGGTTGGACCAGATAGTCTTTAAAGGTCCCTTCAATACAAACTATTCTATGATTCTGTGATTCTATGGTTCTATGGTTCTACAAAATGACTGCTGATAAATAGGAGGCTGAACAAGATGACTCATGGCCTTCTGGTTTTATTTTTGTCTGTGTAAACCAGTGCAGAAGCGGCGCTAGTGAGAGGTCTGCGAGGCACAGCGTGGCTCTGAGTTCTGTTTTGCAGACTGGATCCTCAGAGTAGGCAAGCAGGAAGGCTTTGAGGAGAACTGCAGAAAAGAGGATCTAACCCTGCTTTCCAAGGCAAATTCTAACTCAAGCATTGCATCTTAAATCTTAACCTTCCCACTCAACCATTGTGATTGGAGAAGCTGTTGCTTTGGCTTGTATTTGTTGTTGTAAATCAGGTTCTTTTTCAGGCTGAGTAGCACCTTTCACCAGCAGTGCTCAGGCTGAGACTAAACATCCTACTTGTAGACTAAGTCACTACTTAATGCAAGAATGGCTGTGGCAGAATCTGGCTGTGGCACTGCTCTTGTGTTGAGGAGCACTTTAGTCACCAGCAGCCCTTGTTTGTTTTCGTCAGAGAATCACTTATGGAGTCAAGAAGTTCTTCATGTAGGCTTGCAAGATCTAGGAAAGTATATTATGTAAAACGTGTCTTAAATTACATTGAAAAGAGTCTTTTTAGCCACACAGGTTCTTAACTGGTTATGTGAACGCTGCAGTTCAGTGTTTATCCTCCATGACTTCTTCCTGCCTGGGGGCAGCACACCAAGCTCAGCGGCATGGAGTATGAAAAGCTTCTCCAACACCCACTCGGCCTCACTGAATTTTTTTTAAGATGCTGGTACAAAAGCATTGCTTTGGTTTTTCAAACTGCAGTCATGACATGCCATTTTTTTCACAGGGCATGTCTAATTGTTTAACTCCTTTTCTGAAGTAGAGTAGGCTTTTTGTTGCTACGGTGGATTTCCTCACAGAATACGGACTCCTGTGCGCAAGCCCTCCTTGCAAAGAGGCTGCCTGTGTGAAAACCGAGGGAGAAATACAGATGTAGGAGAGAAGAGAAGTGTAGTCCAAGCCTGGTTCCTATGCCTGGAATACTAGCTGAGAATATAGCATCTCCAAAAACAAGTACCTCACTAGGGAGGCAGTGCAGCTGCACTCCTACCTCACACAGGCTGAAAACCATGGTGGGAACAGCTCTGCTAGTGGGACCCACAGGGATGAAAAAGCGTGGTTAATTGACAGACAAAACAGACAACCTGAGGGCATATGTGGGGATGTTAGACTTCCACAAACAACTTTGCAGCAGCAAGCCCTGGCCCTTTACATTCTGCTGGGACTGGCATAGCTGAGGATGGAGGACACAGAGACTTCCCGTGAGACCACTTGTGCCAGCACCTACAGATCTGAAGGGTCTCAGTCCACAGTCTGGGGAAAACATCTGACTGCCATTTTTGCAGGGGTTGAACTGTGAAATCAGAGAATGTGATTCCCACTGAATCATGGCATTGGGCAGTCTGTAATCCCAGCAAGAACAGCAAAGTGCTGTTGATCTGCAGAGAGGTGAGTGAGAACACATTATTTCCAGACAGTTCCTATTGCCTGAGCATGGAAGCTGTACACTGAGATAAGCATAGGTGGTGAAAGCATAGGCTACAGCTGCAGAGCAATACTAGAAATCTCTTCCTATGTCATGAGTAACCTGCGAGGACACTTCTGTTTGCCTTGGTGGAGGCAGATTAGCACAGAAAGACCTATCCTACCCCTGCTGGAACGTGCTCCCAGGTAAACGGAACATCTACACAAACCCAGAGACTTAACAGACCACTGACCCTAAAGAAAGGTTCTGGCACATCAGCAGGTAGACAAGCCATCAAGCCACTGCAGCGCCTCAGGACAAGTGCAATATTAGGATCAGTGATTACTAGAATTTGTAAGAGAAGGACCTGCCAAGGAAGCATGAGCCAAGGCCATGGACTACAACACAGGTTGTACAAGTCTGAATAAAGCAAATCATAGGATAGGTCTGTCCTGATCAAATAAAAATTGCCACAGAGATGAAGCCCCACTACTATGGACAGGCAAGGAAGCATATAAGAGAGATTTTGCCTAAGAAGGCTCAGCTGTTTATCCTTCCAGGTATAAGAACAAACTTCATAAAGTGGATATAGACTTTATATGAAGAGACGGAAGCATGGCTGATTGAAGATAGAGGATGGGCAGCTAAGTATCTCATGAACCATTAGCATGGAGCAATATTAAATATGCTAAAGTCGAAGTGAGAATCCTGATCATGTAAATCTGACAGCTTTAAAATCTCATAGAAGCCTAGTGGGATGCTGGGAAGAAGCCAGAACAGAATGATTTGTTCGTAATTGCAGGTGACCACAGGAGATGGCCATTCCAGTGCAGGAAGGATGTCAAACAAGAAACTGGAGGCATGTTGCAACACTCAGACCCTCACTCCACAGTGAAATTAAAATTAATCAGATCCAAATGAGAACTTCCCACAATATCTGCCTTGAAATACTGGCAAGTAGAACGATGGCAGTGTTGGCCAAGTCTCTCACAGCCAAGAGTGAGATTTTCCTCTGAAAACCTAGAGGAAAGACTTATCCCCAAAGCATCACAGATCAGGGATTTGTGAGCTGCTGGACAAAGATCTCCCTTCCAAAAAAAAAGGAAACTCTGCTGCTACGTGACTTGGCTGCTTCAAGAATAAAAGCCAGGCAGCAAAGCAGATTTGAGTCCAGCTATCAAAGCACAAAATGCAGTGATGACTTGGTGAGGCATTCTCCCAGTCTTGTTTCTTAATTCAATCTGGCCAGCTAAGATCGTGCTACGGTTGCCTAATCACTGAATTTTAGAATTAAAATGGGATGAGGAGAAGTCAGGGGCAGGATCATCACATCAGTAAGGGACACTGAAGGGGCAAAGAATTTGTTTTTTGGAGATAATTAGCTAACTAGGTATCTGGCCTCTTAGCCCTTTGCAGAAGGCTACTCTCCTTCCTTAGCAAGGGCTCACACGTCTGAAAAAATCCTGCAGGTTTCTCAGCCCACCTAAAGGCCAATCTTCTTAACCATTTTCTTTCTCTTTTCAAAACTTTCATTTTCCTCATTATTTTCCTTCTTTTTACTTTTATATTCCATCAAAAAGCACTCACAGCTGCTGATATGTTGAGTTTGTTTGTTGCTGTTTGCTCCGTTTTAAACAGGTGATTTTTTAAAAAAAACATAGAATGTAAGGATATGTTTGATGTACGAATATGTATGTTCTCCACACGGGGCATTTAAGTATATCAGTTTTCTCATAATTCTCTTGCAGTGCCACCTGAAAACAATAGGAAAGTTCCCCTGATTTAACTGTATCAATTGTAACTCCCTACTGTGAGATGATGAACGCCCTATGCATGTGAAGTCAGCCCTGCATGCAGAAAGCAGAGATCCAATGCTAATTATGAAAGACACTTCCCAAGAAAATTGATGCAAATTAGACTTAAAGTGCTAAATTATGAGCTCAACACATGGATCATTACGTTTTACTGTAGTACAAAGGAAGAGGCGTCTTTTTCTGCGCATTAAAAAATGTTCCTATTATGCAAAAATCCCTCTCGCTCTGCCTAATCCCCTAGAGGGCAGTGTGACCTAAAAATAAATTAAACTCAGCCAGGCAATTAGGATTTTTCAAAGGCTGGTTATGTTAAATAAGATTGCATTTCCTCCTTGTTCTGACAAATTGACTCAAAGGTGCAAGAAATAGGGAGATACTTACAGTTTCCAAAGTATGGGAGAAAATGAATATAATAAAATGAGCAGTATGACTCTATATTAATTTCTTTAAATCACATAATTCATATATTTAATTTTGCAAACAGTGAAAACCAAGTATGTTTTACTTAAGTATCCTCTCATCTGCTTTCCTAAGAGGGGTTTTACGGCTTCAGTTTCAGATGGTCTCAGTTCCCTGGGCTAGCCTTATGGCTTTGCCTGTCTCTACCACTGCATGGGCTTGATCCGGAGGAATTAAAATAAGTCAGGTACCCAAGTGAGAGTGAGGTAGGGAGCACTGGCTCATTAATCAGGCACTTGGAGGGCTTGGTACTCTAAGGTAGCCCAAATGCCCACCAAACAGCTACAATGGCCAAGTCCTCCAGGCACTTTCCAAGTCTGAATGAGGGAGGGATGTGTGCCTACAGCGAAATGAGAAAGCCTCTGTTCCATACAGCAAAACTTTATATTTTATGGTATATAAGGATCACAAAACACCTCTACTTCACAAGCATAAGCCTTCTGTTTGATGTGAATGGAAGTAAGGAGGAGCAGGTTTAAACCACCTGGAGGCTGTTTGTCTGATATAAATTCAGCTCCCATTTGTGCCCCAGTTTCTGTTCCCTTCCCATCCAGAGCTCCACTTTCTGCTTTTGGGAAACTGAGTTCTGACTTCCTTGATTGTCTGAGCAGGGACAATATGCACACTCACACGCACACAGACAGAGCATATTTGGCACACACCCCACTTAACAACAGGGAGAAAAAAACTCCATACAGACACGAGGGTGTGAGCAGCCCCCAGCAAACACCAGCATTCTTCCAGGAGCTACAACCTTTCTGTCCACACAGAGATCATACTGGCTTTTTGTCAGCATTTTGGCTGAAAATGGGTTGCCAAGGGCTGAAGGCTACCTCCTGGAGCAGATAGCTCTGTTTGGCTGCTTCTGGAAATTGCAGAAACTGAAGCTCTGGCTTTAGCTAGTAACTGTCACCAATTTTTTGAGCAACAGATCCCATTCAGTTAACGGGCTCCATAAGAGCAATAGTTGGTCACCGGGAACCCTTTGATTGAAGGCTTTTCCAGCTGGTTGAAAATAAGCTGCAGAAGGAAGGATAATGGTTTGGTATAATTTGATTTAAAATAAAATTGATGGATAAAGGGACAAAGAAGCCTTTTAATATAAAAGTGCCATGTAGTTGTGCACATTTTTATGCTGGTGTCATTGCAGAAAGTATTTTTTATTTGTACTGGTCCCAGACCAGCTTAAAGACAATTATACAGATTCTTTGAACACGAAAGAACAAAATATGTATATCTGTGGACAACTGAATTTAAAAAACAGCATTTGGCCATAATCACCAAGATATGATGGATTAACTCAGTATATTCTGAACTACTTCACTCAATCCTTTAGATTCGACAGCAAAATATGTTCTGAGATCGGTTACATCGCATACAGAAACACTCCGACATAATAGCTATTAGGTTCCTGGAATACCCTTTTAATGAGAAAACGCATTTCTGAAGAAATAGCTGGCAGTTACATAAAAAATTACTTACATTGCTAAGAGTGACTGTTGGATCTGATGACACGTTTTAGGTTAACTAGTTTACATTTCTTTTGAAGTGAATTTCCTAGCGACAATGTTTGCACTATTCACCTGCCTCATCAAGGCCTGTTTAGAATACAGTGCTTAATACAGTTTTTAACCCATTATAAAGCCATGCACAGATAATTTAAAATGATCATAACAACTAACAAACACGTAATCAAGGAGCTCTTAAAATGTATTAAAATTCAGGTCTCTCGCTATTAGCAAAACCGCTTCATTAACATATTAAGACAATGTTCATTTGATAATTAGCTTCTGTTTTCTTTGCATCCTGGCAGTTAAATCATCCCTGTGAAGCCAGAGGGGGAAAGTTTATGGTTCTACAAGGTGTCATTGGTGAAGTCTAGGTTGCCTCGTCATAGTTTTTAATTCATTTCCATATTTTCTTCCTCTTGTACTCTGTTTCTGAAATGTTGCAGATTAAAGACCACTTCCATAGTGAATGTGGGAGTTTAGAGCTCACAGGGCTCAGAACAAGGAGAACGATGGGCCCATTTTCTCCCTTCGGCTCATGCTACTCTGGTAACACAGGACTCAAAGGAAAGAACTTGGGAATTCCTCGTGTACACCCTCTGGGGCACTCTTGCACCCCGTGTAGAGCTCAGAGCCTGGCAGAGAAGAAAAGCTAATGGGTCAAAGTCCACAGACTGAGAGTAGGATCATTGTTCTCCATCCTTTCCCTAATTACCAATTATTCATTGCAAACAGTATTTTTCAATTAAAAAAAAAAAAGGGACTGGTATTTAAAATTGATCTTAAAATATTTCGATCCCAACAGCAAAGCATTTGATACTAGATTTTGTCTGACTTCACACATTGTCTGCATCTGCTGAGACACCTCTGGGCTGCACGTGCAATGTCCCACACATGCGCTCTGTTCCCACTGCAGCAACAGCCAACAGAAGCGGCTTGTTCATCGTGAAGGAAGAAGAGAGAGTGGATTATTTATGTGGCGCTACTCCACCCACCGTCTCATCACCAGCCATTTCCAGGGAAAGTTTATCGTTCTCTCTCACAGATTTGCAATAAATAGGAAGCCTGGCATTACTGAATATACAAACTAGACCAAGAGTTTATAACTTTCCCTGATAGGTATTTAATTTGAATATTCTCTTAAAGCCAAATAGTAATTAACTATAAGTTCTGCTCTTTGAAATCACAGATACTGAACGCTTCAAGTATAAGTAGTAGGGTGGCAGAACTGTCCAGAAGGATCTTTCAGGATGAAGTGGCTGAGCACTAAATAGGAGATTAAATTTAGTGTAGGTGAACATTAAGTGATGTACATTAAAAAAAAAAACCAACAAAACTATGATAACGTCACACATAATATTACAGGCTCAGAGATGACTACTCAGGAATGAAAGGTTATAACAGACAGTCCTATGAAAACATCATTTCAATGCTTAGTAATGGAAAATGTTAAAAATGCCAAGGAAAGGAAAAGAGAACAAAAGAGAAAAGATAATACCATTGTATAAATTCTTTGTACATCTATATCCTGAACATCATGTACAATTCTTATTGCCCTTCTCAGAAAGGGCACAAACAAATTGGAAAAGACTCAGAGAAGGTTGGCACAGGTATGAAATTGTTTCCCTCCAAGGGGAGGCATCTTCAGCCTGAAAAGAGATAGCTGAGGGAAAATATACTGGATCTGTATAAAGCCCTGAGTGCCAAGGAGAGGACAAATAGAAAGTGATGATTGTCCCTCTGCCAGTACAAGTGTGAGGGGACACCCCATGATGTTGGCAGATGGCAGGTTATAAACAAAAAGAAGATATTTCTCCACACAATGTTGTTAAGCAGAAGAATTTCTAATCAAAAGATATTGCGGGTACTAAAACTGTGCATGAATTGAGGGGAAGACTGGAAAAGTTCAAGTAACAGAAACTTATCAAAGATTAAATACCTCGTCTGGCTCAGGAGATCTCTAAGCCACAAGCTGATTGGAAGACTATTTTGGAGGAGCACCACTATACATTTTTCTCTGTCTTCTTGCTGTCTTGCAGACATCTACTGTTGGCTATTATAGGATATTGGCTAGGTGGACCTTTGATCTGACTTAGCATTGAAGTTCTGATATTCTCACAATCTTATATCAGATGAGAATCCCCTCCAGGAAAGTCCTTATAGCAGGAATTTTGTCAGAGGTGCCCTCAGACAAATGAGTAGATCTATCCAACTTAACAGAAATGAAGCCACCAGAGAGAAGATACACCATGTAACAAAGCACCATTCACAGATTTTCATTTTATTTTGTTGAGACCACTTTGTATTACTGGTTTGGACACCTACTGTAATAATGAAGAGCTAGCATAGTGTCACTGATGTCTTCTCACATTATTTTTTTAATTACATTTTAGTTTACATTTTTTGTTGTTAAACTACATGCACTGAATTGCACAAAACCCGCAAACTTACTTTCATCCTACCACATCCGCTAGCACAGACATTGACCGAAATGCTAGATGTCAAGCAGAGGTGTTAGATAACCAGTCTTTGTACTTTTATCTTAGAAAGTACTCATCTCTGCTCTGATATCAAGGGCAGCTAGAGAAGAATATCCTTTTCACTCATCCATTTTTTTAGATGTGTGGGAACTGCATTCACAGAAGACAACAACTAAGAAAATAGTACAAAAAAAGGAAAACAAAACCTTTAAGCTGATGACTGGTTCCCTTCCTTTCTCCTATTGCATCACTAAGAATCCTAAGAGGTGATTTTCTTCCCTCTTCCACAAGTTTTTCTCGAAGCCTTGCCGTGGGACTGCTGCACTTCTCGGGGCATGGAAACAGCCTTCCCTGTTCTGCTGCAAGCCCTGCAGGGATCAGCCTGGCCACCTGCTTCTGCTCAGCCCTGGCTGTTAAAGAAAGGCTCAAATCAGGAGTGGACACCTCCTTACTGCTGAGCTCATGATAGTCTTTTCTCTTCCCGCATCTTGAGCAGCTACTGCACAGTTGTCTCCGTTTCTGAAGGAAGCTGGACCTTGGATGGGAGGAGTTGAATCAGGTAGCTCCTGGGGGGAAGTGGAGGTGGGTGCCTAGAGAGAGGAAAGCACTTTGGGGAAACAGCACAAACTCCAGCCAGTCTTTACTTCCCATGGTATGCTGTCTCACTGCGGCATTTGTGAAACCTTCTAGCTCCTACCTGTTTATGAAACCTACCAGCTCCTGGTTGCCTTCATGACCACGGGATGTTTGGAACCCCTGTCATTGCCTTTGGCAGACCGATTCAAATTCATCAGGTAGCGCACATTAGCACTGATGTATTCACAGTGGGCTACCGACAAGGCAAGTTTGAGGTAACTTTTGATAATTTCAGCTGGCATTTGGAATGCGGTAGGAGAACAAAGACTTTCCTCCATTTAAAATGCAAAATACTTGACCTTGGCTCTGACAGAGCTTTGCCAGATGCTGTGATATATTTAACCTTCACTTTCAGAGTTCCAAAAACTAAGTCTTGAGGTGTTGAAAGTCCTAGATTTTTTTTAATGGAAAGTAAGAGAAAACGGCAAATCAGCCACAGAGAAGGCTCTGCCGAAAACTGCAGCTGCATCAGTGTGACTGGGTAAAAAAAAAAAAAATGTTTTTAAAACAGAAACTGCTGATATGGCTTTTGGTGAAGCCTCTGCAGCAGCTGCGATGGCTTTTAACTATGAGTTTTCAGCGGGGAAAAGATGATATTTCTTGCGTTGTCGTTTTTATGAATAACACAGGCCAGGTTGAGGAACAGATGTAATGTTAGCTGTTCCTCGGATTGATCCGAATAGCAGGGGCTGAGCAGTTTGCTGGGGTTGGTAAGTACAGTGGACACAGAGGTTGTCAGTCCTCCAGCTCAAGCTGGCCTCAACACAAGCATTGAGTGGCAACTGGTGCCACTCAGGAAGATGCCTCTGAGCAGCTGCCTCCCAGGGATGCCAAGGTACTGCATGAGGAGAACAAAGTGGAGAAGTAAAAGCCAACTGTGAGAAGATATCTGGCGTCTCAGGGCATGGACAGCCTCTTCCTTGTGGCAGACCGTGTGTTTAGCCTCTTGTGCGCTCCAATTCGCATGGCAGAACCCCTCAGCCTCCTGACACTCTGCACAGGAGAGGGTGGCTCTAGAGCTGTCTCCTATGAAATCTCTGAAAAAAAGAAGTTAGAGTCTCCTTTCAGGCAAGATAGAGACAGTGAACCAATTGATTTCAGGCACCATGACTCTGGATTAAAATCTGCTCCTGGGAGAACAGAGGGTTGAGGAATGCTTCTGCTAAAAGCTGACTAAAGACAAAATGTCTTTGTGAAAATTCTGATTTTGAGGAATGAGCATTTTCAAAAGGAAAATTTTTGTGGAGGATTTCCTGACTAGCTTTGCTTGAATCTCTCTTAAGGAGAAAAGGGAAAAGATCTTGGAACTCATGGGTGGTTCATACCGAACTCTCAAAAAGATCCTGAATTTTCTCCCTGGGAACAGAAAGGCTCGCAAGAGACTATTCTCTGCCTGAGAAAGCTGGCAGTAGCATTTTTTTTTCTTTGAATATTTAAGTTAGCGAGAATTGCAGTAGAGGTATATTGCTGGAAAATATGTGTCAGATTTTTAGGGATGGTAACCTTGAACCCACTCTGTTTCCCCACTAAGATTTATTAGAAATATGGTTTGTGATTTGTTCATGCATGAGCCAGGGTCCAGGATTCTGGAACACATTTTCCCAAGTAACATTTTATTTTTCTCCTACCCCTTACAGATTCCCTTTCTTGCTCCCCATGCAAGATTCATAGCCCTGCAGGCAGCTGGTTGATGGAAGCAAGTGTGGCCAGTTCAACAGTGCTGCACCCTAATGGCAAAAGGGAAAGATTTGCCAGAAATTGGTAAACATTAGGGACACACATCATCTGCTAAAATGCAGCAAAGGCTGAAAGAGTCATGTGTCAGTGGTTGTAGGAATAGATGTTAATGTTTCCACTGCAGATCTGCTCTTTATTGGCAGCTTGTTGAAATAAGAGAACTGGTCTACTGGAGCTGGAGTTCATCCTCAATGAGAGGAAGATGAAACATGGGGGCTGGCTCAGCTTCCCAGTTTGGAAGACTCAGGAAGTGGCTTCTTACATTTCTGTACTTTCCAAGCATTTATAGGACTGTGAGAAGAAATGCACCATAGAAAAATCGATGGATATGATATGAAACCACTGACTAACCAAACCAGACACCCCCTCCCTGACTCAGTGTTGAGTGTTTGATGCTAAATCAAGCATTATGCTGTGTAAGATCCTTACGCTTGATGTTTTTAGTCAGTATCTTTGTTTAGACCATTTTTTTCTGAGTCATCGAAGTGACCTCACTACTGCTGTGGTTTAATGCCAGCTAAGCACCACACAGCCAGTCACCAATTCCTCCATCCAGTGGGAAGCGGGAGAGAATCAGAAAGACAAAGTGAGAAAATCTGTGAGTGGAGATAAAGGCAGTTTAAAATAAAAAAAAAAAAACAAACCCAAAAACTAAAAACACAAAATAAGGAGGAGAAGAAACAAAACCCAGAAAAACAACTGATACAAAAAAAAACCCAGTTGCTCACCATCAAGTGACTGATGCCCAGCCAGAACTCAAGTAACGGCAGCCTTGTCCAGCCTTCATCCCCTGCAATTTTATTGCTGAGCACAGCCTTATACGGCGTGGGATATCTCTCTGGTCAGTTGGGGTCAGCTGTGCCAGTTGTGTCCCCTCCCAATTCTTTGTGTACCCCCAGTCTGCTCACCAGCAGGGCAGTGTGAGAAGCAGAAAGAGCCTTAGCACAGTGTAAACACTGCACAGCAATGACCGAAGCATCCCTGTGTTACCAACACTGTTTCCATCACAGATACAAAACAGCCCCATACAAGATAGTAAGAATAAATTTAACTTTATCCCAGCCAAAACCAGTACAACTAGTCACACTTTTGCGATTTGAAAATCTTGAAACAACTACTTAGATTTGAGATAGTATTTCCATTCCTTCCTACGAGGTTGAGCAGGAGCAGGGTTATCTCTGCTTCCTAGGTGAGATCCATGAGTTCATTTTTGTTTGTATCTGGTTTAACAACGAAATTATGTCATCAGACACCTGCTCAGGACCTCTTCTAGCCAGGCGGTGATTCTTGTTCAAGTCTGAAACGTATCCATTTTCCCAGGCCCAAAAGTTTGCAAGTGGTGTTTTCCTTCTTTAATAACTTTCTTCCCTTGATAATTGGCATCAAAAGATTTTGAATAGTGCTGGGCTTTTCCCAAGTGTTTGGAGAAAGAAGAAGTAAGAAGGAACAATTTATCCAGCATAGAAAAGAAAGAGACTCATGACCTTGAGGACTCATACCCTCTGTTTTGCCCCAAGGGACAAACCATCACCATCGGGATGCCAAGACACCTGGCATAAGTCTTGCTGTGATGGAATCAGGGATCAGAGCAAAACGGATAAAGCTGGGGCAAACTGCAGAAAGGATTTATGGAACCTGCTCTGCTACTGCTGCAAAGCTCAGAGAAGAAAAAAGAAAATGTCCCTGAAATTGCTTACCATCTCTGTACCTTTTACAACAATAACATACCTCAATAGAGAGTCAGGCAGCCTGTGCTTAAGATTTCACTGGGCTACGTGCAAGGGTTTGAGTGGATTTTCTTTAAGATTTGGTGGAGTTTTCAGTACTCAGTAGATTGACCTGTATTTCCTTTTCCTGGAAGGAAATTCCTGGAATTTTTCAGGCTATATAATGTGACCTGAACAAACAGATAAATTTGATGCGACTCATTGCCTTTAAATTCTTTCTTTCCATACTGTCCATTTCGTCTGGACATGGAATTGATTCACTTTTTTCTTTATTTTTTCCCTGTTTTTCTTCTTTTGTCTGCTGCTTGAAGGGTTCATGCTATGACAAATCTTCCTGAACAAGAAAAGATTGGGTTGCAATCCTGTCACAGACCAGCAAAATAATTCAGATTTTAGTTAACAGGCTAATTTCCCTTGTATGGGATAATGCACCTTTCAAAAAAGAGCCCCATATGATTGCATCACTGCCAACATCAAATATCTGAAAACATAGGATCAGTCACTCCAAAACCTTTAAATTGCCTTCAAAATAGGATCTTGTTAAAAATAGGAAACCCCTAGCTCTTTTGCTGCCTGTTATTCTTTGCGCCTCGAATGTTCCATCAAACTGTCTGTCCTTTGCGGGTATGAGAGAAATAATCTTGCCTTAAGAACATGAAAAAAGGCTAAACTGTTTCAAGAGACCTTGGGGTCTACACAAAACTCAGAGTATCAGAGGGCTCATGTTAGGATGAGGCTGAGTAAGTCTGAATTCTTTATTCCAGATAATGGGGGAAAAAAAAAAGGGAAAAGGTGGAGGGGAAGAATACTCATGTTTTTTTCCTTTTCTATGGCAAACTGTACCTGAACCTGATACAAGTGTGCAGCTGCCTGCAGCAGGGTGAAATGCAGTACAAGTGGTCAAATGGAAGAGACAAAATCAAGACAGTTCTGCCGGGTAGATTGACTGGGTGTGCTGCTCCTCTTGATGTTTATTTGAAAAAAATATTGCAGAGGCACCAAGCAGATGAACAGCATTTGGCACTTAGCTCCCAGTGTATTAAAATCTGTAGTCAGATCTTTTCTGCTTGCAAGAACAGGATCTACATCCTCAGTACACTTCTTGTGAGACTGGTGGCTCCTTCTTCAGTGCCACTAAACAGTAAAGATTTGGTTGAAATCTAGCTGGGGGGTCAGATTGGCAGCACAGAAGAAGAAACAACTCTGTGTTGCTTGGACATGTCCCTGAAGAGGGATTTGAACATCAGACCTTTAATTTGAGTGGGAAGCAGGAACTGGAGGCAAAGCCCTCTGGGGCAGGAGCAGCCAGTGTTGTACTTTTGGGTGCTGGAGAGTGGGTTGGTACCAGGACAAGTGCCATCCATTCCTTCCACTCTGTGTTCCTTCCTTTCTTTTTCCTTCCTTACTTGATATTCATCTTCTGTCCCCTGACCCTGTGCTCTCTCTCTGGGGTGCAGGCTGACTCTGATCCATGAGCAACATCCTGCAGGACTTGCCTCACCTTTTCTCTCCTGCACCTTCCAAACACCATGCAGATAGCTGGCCTATCGCTTGCCTTTGAACTTTCAAGAAACACATTTCTTGGCAGCACAGGTGAAGGAAGAGGAAAAGGAAAAGGGGAAAAAATGGCTCCTTCTTTACCCTTCCTCATCGAACAGGCTAGGCATTGAGTTGTGAGGTTTTGGGAGCCTTTGTTTCCAATGCATTGTGCTGGGTTTTGAACACGAACCTGAATGAAATTTCCACTGATGACTGTTTCTCCCAGCACACTTGGAAACAAAATGAGGCCACTATAATGACATGCACCATGGTTTCGTGGGTGCTGGCGGCAGCCCTGTTAACGTGTTCTGATCTCCTCCCCTAGAAAGGGCATAATGTAGCCCTAAATGGAGGAAATGATGCAAAAATCCTTTAAAATTGTCAATGTTATTTAATGTCTTTCTGGTGTGGATTATCTTAGCTTGTCTCTGAAATTCCAAACGTAGCAGAAGACAAAGAAATTAGAAGTGTATGTGCACACTAATTAACAGGCAGTGGACTTCGAGTTTTACAATCTAAACTAGAGATAACAATGCATACACAGAGAATGAACAAAATGGCAGTGGTAACCCCCAAACAGCCATTTTTACCAGCATCTAAGTGAGGTGAGAATTTGTTTACTGAAACATAAGGATGTTATAATTAAACACAAAAAGGAGTGCTTCAGATTTGTCTCTGAAAAGAAGTAATGACCTCTGGATACTGGTGTATATCAAGAAATAGTGTTTAATACTCTAGGAACATTAATGTTTTATCTTTTATTGCAAATGCTACTTGAATCATTTTGTTAAGCTGATATCATGAACTAAACATACAGAGAAATAAAGATTTTTTTTTTCCCAGGAAAATAAAATTTCAATTCCTTCATGTTATTACAAAAGATTTGAAAAACAACATGTTCTGGCCTTAAGTATCAGACTTGCGTTTTGTCTTTTGTTATCACTTACAATAGCACTGCTGCTTGAATACCCAGCCATATCAAATGTAAGTTATTTGTGTATCTCTATCCTCTCAGGAAATCTTGACCTTGAAATAGAATAAATATGTAACATGTTCATAGCTAACACCACCAGTGCTAAAAACCATAGACATTGAACAAAAACATGCAGAAGATGAGCTTGTGCAGTACTATTTGACTCATTGTTGCAAAATGAGAAATTACAGTTTAAATGTTTTGCTGTCTTTGAATGACCCTTCATTTGTAATTGATTCAGCTCGATAGACTGCAACTCTAAAACCATCGAGATAGGGAACATATTCGTCCCATGTTTAGAATATGCTTCAGTCACTCTACCAAAATCAAACTGCACAGGATGGGACCTTCTCTGTTTGAGTGCTTTGGTAATGTGCCAGATTAACTCAGAGTCTGAGAGGACTCGTTATTCAGGCTGAGATTTTTAGAAGTCCATCAGGAATAAATAAATTATATTAGCATTTATTGACCAGCTCCATAAAAAGAAGTGCATTACATGTAAACCAAAATCTATAAATAAGCCCACAATGCAAAAAATACAGGGAAATACCTTAAATGACTACTTGAGGCAACTTGGAAAACTCCCTGTTAGTCATTCTTACAGACCAATAAGATAACAATCCTTGAGGTACTTGCACTGATAACCAAGGACATGATTGGCTCCAGTCAAACTGGTAAATCTTGAGGAATCTGATTTACATGAAGACTTGAAGGGCTGTGCTCCAGTAAGGCCATAGCACAGACCTCTGATGGCAGGAGAGTGGGGTAAAAAAAAACACAGTACATGACATGGGTCCTTCCTTTTGCCACTACCCCAATGTGAGGATGGACTGTAGCCTTAAAGGCACCCCAAAGCAACAGACATAACTTTATTTCAGATATATGAAAAACGGAGTAAGCAAGGTTAGGAGTCAAGGATTCACATTGTAATACATTTGACACCTAAAAGGTATAAAAGACCTGCCAAAATCCTGCTTGTTTTAACCAAGAAAGAGGAATCAAATAGACAGGGTGAGAACTCAATAGCTCGTCTTCTTTACCTTCCTGGTCACACGCAATTGATCTTGGGGACACAGGGACTGTTGTGCTTGCGAGCATGTGGGTGTGAGAACATGAGCAAGGGAAATCTGTGTGAGAAGGAGCACAAGGGACTGCCATCAGTTTTCTTTAAAACAAATACCACCCTCACTTCCAAAAGGTCTAGAATTGTGTTTTGTTACATTAATTTTCTTCAAGAGCACTAACACATGAGTTACAAATTAGCTGTTGGACTGAAATGATAAGCACTAATGTGACAAGCTGGGGAAGGTACCTAGAGGGTTCTTACAGAGCTACTGAGGGTAGCTCTGATTTTATTTGATTTCTTTAGTGTGATTAGAAAAAGGGAAGATTAGAAACACACTGATGGTATTTGCAGATTATTTTTCCCTGGGAAATGTTCCCATCCTTCGCTGGGGACATCATGTTGTACAGATGTGTGATATGAAAGGACTAAAGGAGTCTGGGGAGATAGAAATAAAAACACAAGATTGATCTAGGAAAAACAGAAGGTGCAGGATCTGGAGGAAGGGAGGAAAGCCCAGAACAAGGAAATTCCATGGGGATGATAAATCGTTTTGTCCTCCTTGATAACGCATACATTAACAGTGGACAGAAAGTACTCACTGAAACTTTCTGTCCAACAAATACTTTTTATATTATATGACTAATGAAATATGGCAACTATCTTACTGATGTTGTGAATAGCAGGAGAGCCACCTAAGCTAGAAAAAAAAAAGTGCTAATTAAGAAGCACAAACTCAAGAAGGAATCTTATTTATTAGTTTTGCATTTTTATTTCTAAGAATAGGTAAGAGAATGGCAGGGAGGATGGATGCAAATTTTCACAGCAATATACCACGCCAATTAATGTAATTTCAGAAGCCAAGTTGCTACTAGATGGGGAAAAAAAAAAAATTGAATAAAGGCATGTGAGAAAAGGGAGTGAGTTTCGATCTTGACCAAAGAGGCAGAGATGAGTAGGGGAAAAGGACCAAGGAGCTAGTGCTCAGCTCCCTGGGCAGCTCCACTCTGAGAAAGAGAATTTCAGAACACTGCTGTGCCCCCCAGCAGTCATTCTGCAAGGTTGCTGGTGATGACCAAAAGAATTAGATTCAGCACACCTGACTGCGAATATCAATATGCAGATTTCTACTCAGAGGCAGCTGTATAAACTGCTTTTCGTAGGCAATACAGGGAATAAATTATTTCTAGGGTGAGTCAACTCCTCGCAATGTAGGTGTGTAAAACAGGGCAAAATAGGGCATCTGTAGCATAAAAATGTGACAGAGACAAAGTAGTCATGGCTAAAGGTGATGGAATAACAAAACGTGTGAATAAAAGCAGCAGCCTGCAGTAGAAAGAAAAAAGGAGTTTTAACATAGGAAAACATGGAAGACTGGGGACAACCTTCAGGAATAGCAATGAAAAACCCACTGAAGACAAGATAAAGTATTAGAGAAGGAAGAATCAATCCTCCACTATTGGAGCTGTACTGCTGGATGTAAGTCACACAACTGAGCCAGACACTTGGGTGACTGTGATTGTGCAGTCTGATGGAGTGTTGGCTGCGCTGGGCTCTGGTTGCCCCTGCTCCAGCCAGTGTATCATCTTCAGCAGAGTAACAGCCTCCAAAGAGGCCAGCAAAGAAGCAAGATGCTATCTAGCAGGCACAACGAGGTGAAGGCACTAGCCTTTCGGGCTAGTAAGCTCATTCAGATCCCCTCAGGAATCTTGCTCCTCTATTCCAATTTAAAAGGAGACAACTCTTTCAGTCAATTTGTCTGCCTAGCCCTGTTATTTTGTGCAATTTGCACAAGGATAGTATCACAAAAACTGGTACTGCATTTTTCAGCAAATTTACTGCTCATTAAAATTATATATTTGAGCAAGTGGAAATGGCAAAGTTCAAGTTTGTTTTCTCTTACTCATGATTCATCTTTAAGTATGCAAATAAATTAGGCAGTCACAAGAGACCGTCAGAGCTACCAGATGCAGTGATTCCGAAGAGTTTCTTAGTCAGGGCTACTGGAAAAAAGAATTGTAAAACTAGGTCATGAGAAGGAGAAACCCAACAAAATATCAAAGTTCTCAGCTACCAGGAGGTTGCAAACAATAAAAGAGTACTTTTTTAAAATTAACATTGTCTGACACATCCTATATTGTACCACAAAGCTTCAAACAATTGTGACAATAGGCTTTGCTTTGTTAAAAATAACTTGTCCCTGACTTCTCTCTCAAGTACTCCTGGAGTAACTACTGAAGTCAATACAGTTATATTCCAGCCACATCCCCTTCAGACTCCAGCCTTTTGACTCTGCTATGCAATGGATGGAGAGTAAGGAAACTTGCCCTTTTCTGAAAAGAAAGAATAAAACATATGATGTAGAAAAGAAATGAGATGTGGCAAGAATGAATTTTAAATAAATTATTGCCAGAAAGAAACTAACCTTGAAAGAAACATGCGTATATCGATTATTTAAAAGTATAAAGCTTCCATGTTCATCTCTCATAAAATCACTTTGAGAGGGACTTTATCATGTAGGTGGATTTTTTTTTTTTGTACTGCATTCAAACACTCAGAGAAAGTGTCAGTCACACAGAGCATCAAGTCAAGTCCTAGACCAATGGAAAAGGCACATTTTCTCCCAGTGCCCCACCAAAATCTTGGCTCCACAAACAACAAGCATAAGGAGCATCCTCTCCTAAGTCCCCATGGCAGTCTCTGTCTGTTAGAAGTCATATTTCATCAAGCTGCTGGCTGAGAGTCAGCCATACCATCTCCTCACCTTGTACATGCCTCTCAGGCTACGGGAAAGAGAGAGAAAGCCGTTTCTGATCCAGTTTTCCAGGCTGGTTGAACACAGCTGAGCTGGATTAAAGGTGAAAGAACACAAGCAACATCTACCAAACATGGAGCCCATCCAGAAGCTATACATCAAATGTAACTATACACTGGGGAGGAGCGCATGCCAGAGAGACATGGCTTGCGATGCTTCCTTCCCTCTCCAGCCTGTCTCAGCATATGGAGCCCCCCTAGCCCAGCACATCCCTTCCACTGTGAAAAGGGCTGGAGAAAAATGTCCATACTTCCTACAATTTAGAGGCCCTTTGAGCAACTCATACAGTCATGGAGCAGTCAAAACAAATCCATCCCTCTAAAAAGGCTTTTACTCTTAAGTGCCACTTGCTCTTTGACTCCTTCTCTCACTTCTTCGTCCATTCTGTGGGTTTCTTACAAGAAGTGGACATGCAGCTGGATTTGGAATAGAAACATATTTTGCAACTGCGTAACCTTCATGGTCACAAAACTGTTTTCTCCTGGACTATGACTTGATCTCCTCAGCTCTCTGGCACAAAACCAAGAGACACAACAACCATGCACACAGACGACAAGGGAAGGAGGAGGCTTAACAACAGAAAGTAACAGAAAAAGGAAAACACAATCACAGAGAGAAGAAATCTAATATTGATTCAATGAGTTGCATTTAAAGTTAAAGAAAGAAGCAAAAACAATGATCCTGTCGGTTACAAGGGTCTCTAGCCCTTCTTCGTATGCACACAGCTCCGTGAGATAACTAGAAGTTTTGTGTGCATATAACGACAGAAAGTTTTGAAAGTGAAGAGCTTTACCTAGGATTAATTTAGATAACTAATCCAAAGACAGATGTTATAGCATACAAAGAATAACTTGGTGGAAAACATTTCCTGTGGAAAAAAAAAGAGAGAAGGTGTTTACCTATGCATCTCTAGAGCTGTTGACTTGAAAACAAGAAACGAAGGAGCTTTATAGTGCAATAGTAAATTTAAACTGGCAGACAGTGTTGCTATGGGTTGTCTTATTCAAAGTATTCCAAAGTATTCCACAACACGCTGCTTAAAAGTAATGGTACAGAACAGTCTTGTTGGCCAACGAAAGGAAAATATATGTGTCTGTCCTGGAGACACTGGATTTTCTTGTTCCGTAAGAGACCAAAATGCTAGAGACATTCCAATTCCCTGCTGAAGACTAAGCATTTTGGAAGAGCAGCTTTTAAAGTAAAATTCAATAATAACATAAAAAGACTGAAGGAAAAAGGTACGTGTGGAGGGAACAATGTCTAAAAAGAAAACACTACCACTTTTTAATTCAACTATATTTAAACTGGTAGAGATAGAATGATATGTTAAAAAATATCCCGAGACCCACATCCTTGGGTATGCTAGAGCAAAGGTATGCACGTTTTTTAGCTTTTTTAGCCTTGGGATGCCACCATAGTCTCAGGTGGTGCATCACAGATGACCTCACAAGACTCAGAAACATGCCCCTGGGAAGCAAGGGCTGTCACCCAGCCAGGAGAAGCAGGATCCCTGCCTTTGGCAATGCCTAAGTGTTGCCACAACAGCGATGAATCATGTAGTCAGCTCAGCATAATGATTATCTGAAGGCTTTCTAATGCAACAAAACAATGTGGCATGACTGGGGTCTGTACTGCTCAGAAGAGTCCTGCAGTCTAGATCACAAATGTGTCTACAAGCGCAGATGGGCAGTATGTACTATCTACAGCTGTTACTTAAAATTTGATTCTAGTTATTTCCCAGCCATATCCATTCCCATCTGTATGTCTTCTAGGGCAAGAATCTATGCCACGCTGGGCTTTGGATACAAAACCCCCTAATAGCTGAGAATGAAGCCCTTCTCTGACAGGTAACGAATGTGGACATTGATTGGCAAAGGAAAGTCAGACATCTTTCTGTGCCTGGAAAGCAGTCATAACATTCCTGATGCTAAGTAAGAGCCTGTTAGTCTTGCTGTGGTGACAACATGACTGATTTTCCATTCTCACTCTGATGAACTACGTAAATGAACATCATATTCAGTTATTCATAGAAAAGGAAAAAGTTTGTGTTAACAACTTTGCTTGTGCAATGGAGCAGGCTTCTGCCAAATACTTGATGTTCGTATGTACATTTTGAGAGCTTTTATCCTCAGCTTTCTGCTACACAGAAACCTATCAGGTTTTCTCATGGGCTTTTAGTTATTCAAAACAATTTTAAGAATTAAGAACAACTGGGTTTTTTTTATTTAAATTTGACATTATTGCAAACTGAAATTTCCCTCTCTCAGAAGATTTTGATACTTCTCCTGAATCCAGATCATTTATCAAAATATCAGGAGTTATGGTGAAATTTCTGTCTCTGAGAAAAACCTTGACATTTGATACTTGCTTTGCGTCTGTATTGAAACAAAGAGGAGATTTGTGGGAAAGAAAATTCAACTCCTGATAATGTCAGGCTGTAATCAACAATATACCTGGGAGATGGCAGAGAAAAATGTGGGCAAGAAACACCCCTAAGGAGTTTCAACTAGACTTGCTCAAGAGAAAAAGATGCTAATTAAAAAAAAAAAAAAGTTTTCTGCTGAAAATGATAAGGTTTAACCCAGATTTTAACTTGCCACCTTTAATTACTGTATAATATCTATCGATGACTCTTTATCTAGTTAAATGTAGATAATTGTAGGAAATATACAATGAAAACATGGAAAGATCAACAAAACTAGATGAAAGAAATTGGACTGGTGATTGAAATTCACCCCAGCTCTAATGGTTATTTATAGGTTTTACTATATAAGCAATAATTTTTCTGATTTTCCAGTAAGAGTCACTGCATGCCTAAACCCCTTCCTCCAAACTTCTGGGTCACAGATTTCCCTGAGATGCTAGCCCTAATTTGTCTCCAAACTCACAACAGTTTATTCAAGGTCCATGATGTGAAGTACGGGACCATTTGTCTCTAGCTTCTCTCACAAAGCCCTACCATGGGCCTCAAGTGGTGTGAAGAGCCAATCTAAGGCTACTGAGTAATACTAACTTTAGGGGAATAACCACTCTTGTAAGCAAAAGTGCAGCAAGGCACCAAAGTGCCCCCACTTGTTAGAATTTCATTAGTAGAATAAAAAAAAAAAAAAGCCATTTCAGTGCTCAAAAGAATATAAACTTTCAAACGACACTTCATTGAGGGAAGCATGGGAACCTGCAGTACTTGGTTTGTCATCCCCCTCTCCTCCACCAAAGGCAGTTGCCAAAACAGCATAGCCAAAAGCATGCTGAATGTTGAATCATGTTTGATTCAGCAAAGATTATATCTACTGAATGGACTGCATCTTTTTAGTATGAAGCTTTTACATTTATCCATGCACAGAAAACACTTCGTGCTCCACAGGAGAAATAATTTTTTTTTGCTTTCTCGCTGCATTTCGTGTAGATGCATCTGAGTGCATTTTCTGTGGTCTTCTTAATAGGATGTGCATGCTATGTTCAGCCATGTAATTTCTTCCCCTTTTTATAACCATTTTTACATAAATAGTATTGAATGTTGATTTTAAAAAAAAATCATCCACCAAAACATACCTCTTGTTTTAAAAACAGAGGTAAGAGCCACAGTCTTATTAGAAAAGGAAGAAATACCTGAAAACAGAATATTTCTCATCTGTGTAGAAGAGGATTCAGAATTGAACCTTATTTTCTAAGTAGCCAAGAAAACAATTCATATAAGAATTCAGACCTCTGACCACCTCTGAAGGGGAAAGCTAATGGAAACTGCACCTCACTGGGGACATCACTGCATATCATCACCTAACAGTGACCCTGAGGGAAATGAAACTGAAGAGAAGTAGAACTGCGTGTGAGGGAGGTGCACTGTTCTTGTTTCTCAATCTGCAGCAAAATAGTCTAATTGGATATACAGCACAGAAAAATTAATAAATACCAGAGGAAAAATATTTTCAAGCTTTGTAAAGGAATGACATGCAGATTAAGAGAAAGGTAAAGTCCTGCATTTCTAGCCATTTCTTATAAATGCAGGATACACAATGACTTACTCAGAAAAGGAAAATGTAGAGAAGCTAGTCTGTTCCAGGGGCTGCACATCCAGTGCAGCATTATGCCTTGCAAGGAAAAGGCCACAGAGAGCTAAGCATCCAAAGTTCATTGAAAAGCTTCTACAGAAACCAACATTTCTCAGAGGTACAAACATTTCAGACACCTTTTTTCTTTTTTTGCAAAGTGGTTGGTTGCTGCAATTCATAACTTTCCTAGGCATAAAGAGCCTGCAGTTTGCATCCACTCCTGCTGGCACTCAAACTGCTCTGAGCGCTGTGTAAAAAGATGCTCAGCTGTGAGGCTGGTACCCATACACAAGCTGTGTCCCACAGCCTCTGTCACCAAAGCCAGCTCTTGCCAGCATGCTGCCAGTGCTGATCAGCTGTCAAAAATGGGATAGGAGGAAGAGGAGATAAAAAAGAAAAAAAAAAGGCTATGCGGTTGGGGAAAGGTTAGGAAGCTTGTGGTTGGCATCCCGGTGCTGGGAGAGGGTTGAGAGGCTGGGTAGCCAGAGGTTGGATGGGCAGAGGCTTAGAGCTGATATAAAGTCAGGGCTGGCAGCCACCATTGCTGTCAGCAGCCCTGGCCAGAGCCGACACCAAGAGCTCCAGCTGCTGTCCCTGCCAGCAGCAAAGGTTGCTGCAGCAAGCCATACCCAAAGCAAGATCTGCTTGGAAACCCCTACTTCAAGTAAAATGTATTTCCATTTGATGTCTCCAAGTTACTTTCAGGACAAAGCGTTTATACTGAAAAAACACCAAAATGCTATAATGAAAAGCAAATACTCTTTGATAGGTTTTGCAGTGCAAGCTTTAAAGGCTGTAAGTACCGGAGACTCTTCCCGTGGAATTAAATGCAATCCTTATTTCTCACTCTGGGGAAGACCTGGGCCACAGGTGGCAAAGTGGCAGGACAGACTCCTGCCTGCAGGCGGTGGCAGAGCACGCCCACTCCTGAGGCACAGCCTGCAGCCCTGTTTGCAGCCCTGCAAGGGACGACTGTGGAGCTGTGCATCACTCAGGTGTTTTCCCTCTCAACCTTTTCTTTAGCTGCTCTGCGCCCAGTGCGGGCACAGGGACCATCAGGGTCTTCACCTGCCTGCAACATGGAGCTGCTCTGACTGTACATGCAGTTTTTACCAGAAAACATAGAATCATGGAATTGTTAGGGTTGGAAGGGACCTTTAAAGGTCATCTACTGCAACCCCCGGCAAGGAGCAGGGACATCTCCAACCAGATCAGGTTGCTTAGAGCCCCATCCAGCCTGGCCTTGAATGTTTCCAGGGATGGGGCATCAACCACATCTCCAGGCAACCTGTTCCAGTGTTCTACCACCCTCATCATAAAAATCTTTTTCCTAATATCTAATCTCAATCTACCTCCCTCTATTTTAAAACCATTACCCCTTGTCCTGTCACAACAGGCCCTACTGAAGAGTTTTTTCCTGAATGTTCCTGAGTGTTTTGAGATCCTACAGAGAGGATGGGATAGAAGTGTCAAGTTTATTCACCTACAAAGCTTGTATCTCACAACTGGACAAATCAGTGATGCTCTTCCTGCCCTCCAGCAACTTCCTAAGGCATGTAGGGCCTGAAGCTGGCACCCTTGTGCAGTGGCACAGCTGGGACAGTGGGTATGGATGTGGAGGGCAGAATGGCTTTCCTTCTCGGTCCTGTGTTAAGTGCTTGGTGAATGAGTTTGACTCCACAGACTCAAGGACAGCCAGCTCAGTTTGCTTCCTCCAGTACTAATACGTAAACAAGTTACTCACTTATTTTTTTCAGTTAATGTTATTCAGAGACAGTAAAATGCTGTAGAGTATTCATTCTGCTTCCAGTTGTGGAAACGGAGCATGTATAATTACCAATGTGGGTAGCAGTCCATCTCATAGCCTTACTTAAGCCAGTGAAGGATATTATCTCATTATATCAGCTTAGCAGTCATCTTTCCCTGGAATTTGAAATAAGCAAGGCACATAAAGGAATGATGAAACAACTAATTATAAGGAACATTATTTTAAAAACTGCACAGTAGTCAAAATCCATTAACGGACTATTTTACATCATTAAACTACTTCCAAGAAAGTATCTAGGCTTTTTCATCATAAACATTTCTGCATTGAAAATGTAACTTGAACTTAATTCTATAGTTAGCTATTTTTTGAAAGAGTATAATATGTGCTTGCATTTACAACAGAGCAAAGATGAGTGAAATTTTTAACTTCATTATGTCTATCATCCAAACTAATTTAGAAGATAGTCCTGCTACATGGAGACTCTTCTGCACTAGAATGCTAATAATGACTAATGTCTGGGGAAACAGAAAATAGAGCTGCTAGCAAGGATTTGTTTTAGCACATGTTTTAGGATTTTTATTTGAATAGAAAGTACTGTTCTAATTTGAAGTTAAAATACTTCTGGACCTTCAGAAACTTCTTGGGTGCATTTTTAAGGTTATAATACAAATAGACTTTGGTTTTATTTTCCAGTTCTTGGTCTTTCAATCCAACCAAACCTCAAGCTGAACTTCATTATTTCCAGGAGGAAATGATCTGCATGGCTGAGCCCATCTTTTGTTATATGTCTGAAATATTTCGGTCGGCACTCAGTTGCAAGTGAAACCGTGTCACCCATCCCCTAAAAATACAGGATCCAAAGAATCCTGCTTAGTGGCTCAATAATGCATCCAAAGGGAAGAGAGGTTGCTGTTGGGGGCAGCAGAGGAAGATGTGGGCACCAGTTGACTACAGTAAGAGCAGCTCATTTAGCACAGTTCTTTTCTTCATGTAGCTGCAAGAGTGGGCGAAAAGCCCCTTTCCAACTGGCCTTTTCTTTGCCAGGTAATTGGTTCTTCTTGGGAGAAGGAAAAGGTGAAACAATTTGATGAACCCTTTGCTTCACCTTTCTTGGCAAGAAAAGTATCCTGGCAGATCCCATACTTTGCACTGGGCAGTTCTTATAAACAAACATATTTGGCAGAGTGAATGACAGAGAGTGAAAATGCGGGTGTTTGAGCAAGGATGTGAGGTATGTGCAGGAACAGAAAAGCACAGACACCTGTTGCTCCCAACAGTAATTCAGTATTGCAAACAGTAGTAATTCACTGTCCCCCATCTCCGTTTCTTGCATAAAACAGAGGGGGTCTGCTTCCACAGATCTGTATGGCACCATTGGTGCTGGAGAGAGTGAGGGGCACACACTGGTCTTACAGCCCTCTTTGAAAGGTACGGTATTGGAGAGTAGTCCAGCTGATGGAGCCTGATCTGGCCTCCGGGATGTCTGACCCATCGCCTTAGAGGTGACGAGAGCTGTTGTCAGAAGAGTCAAATTCCTTCTGCGGCACACAGGTTTCATGGGATGCATACATCCCAACTTACAGCAAACTTTTGAGACCCTGTTTGCAGCAGGAAACTCTTGAACGAGTGGTACCTAGAAACCGAACTAGCCGAAACTGGTAACTGAACGGAACCCTTTCCTGGCAAGAGGAATGCACCTGTTACATCAGCACCCCAGGCCATATATATGTCAGTAGCTGGTTGACAAAACCCAGGCCTGGAAACAATGCTGCAGAATGTACTGCTTTGTTAACGGGTTTGGTAGCAGGACCAATAAAGTTCATTGTTGAGTTTCCCTACAAATGGCTTCCTTTGTGCTGCAGCTTTTTACATCAGCTTTTAACTAGACCTACCAGTTGTACTAGCCAGACTGGGGGCATGATCTTCCCAGAGATTCTGGTTCCCATGAAGTGAAAAGGAGACTTCTGAAACATCCCTAGAATTGCCCTTGGGCTTCTGAAATGGTCCTCTTTGCCTGGTAAGCCTCTGTGTCCTCTCTCTCAGGAAAGGAACAGAAGAAAATAACAGCAGAATGAATTGCGATTTTTTTTTTTTTTGAAGACCCAGGGGAAATGTTTATTTTAAGGCTCACATGAGAAATTAACAAATCTACCTGCCACTCAGAGTGGGCAGTTGGGTCAGTATGGGCCTGCCAGGCCAGCTCACTGACGCACCTCAGCTCTGCTTCTGAGGACTCCAGCCCCTGGTGGCATAGTAGATGCTCTCCCCATGCTCACAGAAGAGCATGGGGCATCCAGGCCGCCCCTGCGGAGTGGGGACCAAGCTCAGCCGCCATGGAATGTACTCAGGGGTGGCAGGCTCCGTGGGTAGGAAGCAGATGGGGAAGAGGCAGTGTCCCTTGCAACAGGCAGTTTTTGAGCAAGAAGCTTTTTGCGTATGTGACCATGAACTTGGCAAGGGCATAATTTGAAACTGTTTGACTGCGCTGCTCAAAAGTGAACACTTGGAGTGGGCACAAATTATTAAACAGCTCCTCTCGACCCAGAAACAGGCAAATTGCAGATACTTTCCCAGAGAGGGGGGCAAATCCTGCTCAGAGGCCAAGCTATGTCTATGGGAGGATGTTGAGGATGAACTGCAGCAACATTAAAATAAGCTAATCCTTCCCTCTACATCTGGAGTAAAGCGCAGTGACGAGGGACGAATATCCACGTAATTACACTGGTCTATGAGTACAACTGAGCAAAATTTCCGTTCTGTTTCCTCATTTATTTGGTTTTGGCCTGGTTAGGGTGAAATTTCAACAGGAGCAGCAGCAGGTGGGCAGGCCCGGGGGAGCTCGGGCCCCACGGCCCGGGCCCGGTGCTGCACTTTCCCCGACAGCCAGCGGAGGCTGCTGTGGGTCGCCTCTGCCCCGAGAGCCCGCGGGGGCCTCGCCCCGACGGGTCCCTCCCCGGGCACTGGTGTCAGCTGGAGCCGCGGGAGCACAAATGTGGCGTCCCACCTTGCAGTGATTGCCTTTGCCAAGGGAAAAAAAGGAAGGAGGGAAAAAAAAAAAAGCCAAGGGCACAACGGGACAGCTGGCAGCTTCCTTCCGAATTAAAGCCCCTAGGGGAACTCAGACCAGGTCGCAGACTGGGGAGCAGAGAAGGATTCGGGAGCCATGAGGGCTCGGTCACTCCGCAGTCCGTGACAGCAGGGCAGCCGCAGACAGAGCTTCCTGGATCCGCGCAGTTTGCGCGTGTTCCCACGTTGCCGTGGGCACGCCGGCGGATGCACAGGCCCTCGGCCGGGTGGCCCTGTCCGGTACCGCGGGGCAACGCGGAAGGGCCAGGGCTCCTCGCAGCCCTCCTGCAACTCGCCCTAGAGTTTTGCTGTGAAAACAAAAGCAAAAGCAAACAATTCCCTTCCCCCCCACCCCCTGCCCGAAAATAAAGCTCGGACACCCCCCGGGCCGATCGAAAAGGCTCCATTGTCGGTTTTAAATGAGATATCTTTGCAACCGCTCGCCCCTCCCCGAGCCAGCGGGGAGCCGCCCGTATCCCTGGAAGCGAGAGGTAGCGGGGAACAAAAGGCAAACTCCGAAGTGACATTGAAAATAAAAGGGAGCTTTGGTTACCCCCCAGGGAAAGGTCGAGGGGGAAAGGTCGCCTTCCCGCCAGTGCACGTACTCCCGGCGGGCGCGGGGGAGCGCCCCCGGCCCGCGGGCCCTCTCCCTCCGCGCAGCCCCGAGGGCGCGGGCGAGCGCTGAGCCCCCGCCCCGCAGGGCATCCAGGTCAGGCTGCCGCTCCCTCAGGTCCTCTCCGGGGCGGCCCGGAGGGCAACGGGGGGCTTCCAGGCCAGATCTAGGGAGAGGGAGCAGGGGCAACACACCCCCTCCCCGCCCGCCGCCCTGAAACCGGACGGCGAAGAGGGCTGCGGTAAACCAAACCGCTGCTGCCGGCTGCCAACCCTCCCCCCCACGCTTTGGACCGACAGGCACACGCGTGTCCGTCGGCTCCGCGCCCAGCCCCACCTGGGAGCCGAGAGCCCCTTCCCCCGGCGCCGGAGCGGCCGCGGGACTGGAGCCGCCCTCGGGCCCGGCGGAGCCCACGAGGGACGGGATGGGGGGGGGCGAGGGAAGGAGAGGGGAGGGCAGGGCGGCGAGGGGATCCACTTAAAAGCTAAGTCCCTTTTTTAAATGCTTGGAGACGATAGGGTTGAGGAGTAGGAACGTGTGCGTAAATATGTGCTCATACATACCCGCTGCCGGAGGTATGCACCTCCCACGCGTATATGCATGTGTGTGTGTCTGGGGGTACATACAAAATCTCGTAACCCCTATGCAATCTCATGCCATATACTGATAGCTATAGATAAAACCAGATAAATACATCGATGTTGGCGAGATTCGGTTTGTAGGTACGCATCCATAAAAAAGTATTTACATATGTATCTGTACCTACATAATCCACGCCTGTGTAGAATAACTTTCTGCAAACTGTCCAAAAAACCACCTTCCAGGAATCCTCCGCTGAAATCCCCTCTGGCTTGGGTGTATCAGCGATACTGGGGAGCAACGGTGGGTGTCCCACGTGTGCTCTGACAGTGTCGCGGCGGTGACAGTCCGCTGGCGGTCACGAAGCCAGCTGTGGGTGACTGACAGGGACATTACATTGATTGCCACTAATAACGGTGCCAGGACGAGGGGATCTGGCAACAACTCACCGCCGGCTGTCCGTGCCCTTTCCCCGGGTCCTCACGCGGGGCAGCCGCGGAGGGAGGGGTGTCCCGGAACACAGCTACCCCCCCCCCCTCCCCGGCACGGTGGCTGTCGCAGCCCTGCCCTGGC
>WHYT01017327.1:20905-59120 GCA_009806455.1 Tetrax tetrax
TTTGTGGATTTTGCAGTCTGGTCACGATCCTGTAGATTTTTATAAATACATGAGAATAAGAGATAGAGGTGTTTTAAAAAACCTGAAAATGGATCCTTTAACAGTTAAAACGCCGTGTTTCCGAGTCTTCAAAGAACAGCGCTCAGATGGGTGTCACTGGGAAACAGCCACCAATAGCATTGATATGAAAGCATGAAAGCCGTAATCATAGACGTTTGTGGTCACACACGTGGTTGCATGGGTTCTCCTCCTGAAAATGATACAGTTAAAGTTCTCTTGAAGCCAAGTATCCTGGACTAAGGTCTATATTTCAGAAAGGTATTCAGACCACGTCAACCAGGCTCTCCTAACAGATTTCAAGGACTAGAAATTTCTGTTAATTCAGTGTCACATGATGGGGAGCAGGAGCTCTGATGAGATGGTAAGTGAAGTGATCTTTGGGCATTCAGCAGCTATTGGAACATATGGTCATTTCTTTCAGGTTCCATTTCTCAGAGAATACAGTGAAAATCTGCTTTTTCCAGAAATGAGGATGAAGATGGGTAGTGATGGGCACTTTTTTATTGACTGATGGACAGTTCTTCTACAAATGTGTTCATTGTCATTCCTTACATTTTATTAAAAAATGTAAAGCCTAAACATTAAAATTCATTCAAATTAATCTAGTTTATAAAAAAATACATTGATTTTTTTGTAGTTAGAATTACAATACTTCCTTAGGCCTGAATCTTCACATAGACTCCTACTTCTCTGAAGTACCTGCTCTGGGTACTATAAGAAGTAGCAATTTCTTCTTTTTTTAATTTTTTAATTTTAATTAGTGGGCTTTGTTCAGGCACGTTACAGCCTTTCATCCCTCTGCCCAAATGTTCTGCAGGGATCCCCTCTTACCTGTCAGCAGCGCAGGCTGCTCAGGAACTCAGGCAAGTTTTGGACTATAACCTGAAGATGACAAGGCGCAGATTTTTTCAGTGTGTATTGTAGAAAGATAATCTTCAGTCGTGGAGGAGCCCTGCTTGGGAACTCAGGACTCTGGGATACCCAGGGATGCAGGGACAGCTTAGCTACAGAGCAGTGTGCCCCTGAGAAAGTGAGTTCTGTTTTTTCTTTCTTATCTCTCTGCAATTTCAAGAAATATCTCTGATGGAAATATGGCAATGGAAAGAAGCAGCAGCTTTTGCACTGTAAGAGGCTGTGCTAACCACTTTTAGTTTAGGGAATTTTAGGGAGTCTGAATATCCCTCCCCAGGGAAGCCCTGCAGCTGCTCTGAACACATCAAGGATGAGCTTAAAGCTACGTTGGTCCCTCTTTTCCCATAAATCATGTCTTCTATAATAATTGTTACCCAAGGTGTAGCACAGAAAAAAAGTGTTGTGTAAACACAAAGATGTGTGCGGTAGGACTGGGGAACAAGTACTGGTCTTATGCAACTTCCTATTACATTCTGCAGATGATGGTAGAAAATCTGTGTAATAGTTGAAATACAAATTCATTGGAGTTCAGATTATTCAATTACTTAGCTTTTTGTGAATATTTAAATAGAGGACAGTATATATATATAAAGAAACTCTATCAGGAATAATCAAATACATAATCCCATAACACACTGTATGTCTGTGACTGCCTATGAGATTTCTTTGGTAAATCTGGGGTACTATCCCACAGCAAAGTTCTGTGTTATGGTGGCTATAAAATGTCGTGTCTTCTGACTGAGGCAGTGTAAAAATGAAATGAGGGGCCTTGTCTTTGAATTACAGGGAAAAAAGCAAAGAATAAAATATCCATTAAAAACAGCAAGATCCTTGTAATCTTTCACGGCACCCCATGAATACTGGAATGAATCTGTGGGTCAGGGTTTTTTTCCAGTCAATTCGCTTAGTAAAGTAATTGGATAAAGAGGAAAATATTCACTCAAGCTGGTAAAACTGTTGAGATAAATGCGATCCCATACATGCGTACTTTTCTAGTAATAAATAAATTCAGAGCTCCCTCTAGTGAGATTTCAAAATACAATGATATGCTTTTTCTGTGAGTAAACTTTAAAGTAAAATCAAACATTTCATTAGTCCATCAAGCAAAAATAATTAAACAAATCTGGATAATTAATTTAAATAATTTAGAAGGTGCAGAAATGTGAAGACATTTCCTCTGCAGTTTCCTGTTTCTCAACCCCCAAAATGTTGTAACTGATTTCCAGTCAGTGTGTCTCCCTGTTTCTTCTCTCTTTGCTTTCATGGACTATTTATAAATGAGTTCCATAGTTCAGGTTCAGCTTGAGAATCATAAGCCTTTTTAGCCTTTTTTTTCATTCTTCAAAAGTACAGTATCTCAAAGATTTGAGCCTGTACACTTGCCAGAAGTGTTTTCTCATGAGTTTTCCATTATTTCCTGCTCCCAGTCATTTGCGTGTGAAATGCCTTTCCTGTGATATTTTGGTGCTTCAAGGTCTGATTTCAGTAGGAATACGAAGAAGCGTTGACAACTGTGAAGATGAAGAATTGCCAGAGAGTCCTTCAGTTAAGTTAATTTTGTCTTTGTTTTGAAAAATGGGGCTGGGGGGGAAGAGAAGGCTCAGATCATCAGTTGATATAAATAAACTCTATTTTAGGTCCAAACAGATCTGTCACAAGCCACTTAGGGGGGAGCTGTATCCGGTCTGCCTATATCTAGGTTTTTGTTTTGTTTTGTTTTGTTTTTTTTTACTCTGTCAATGCCCAGAGAGCCCAAACAAAATCAGACACTCACTATAATAGGAAAGGCTCGTCCATTTTGTATGAGAAATAACCAGTGCTCCAAAGTCATCATGAACTAAATATAATACAGATAAGACCTTGGGGAAAGGGAAGTGGTATTATCTCATTTGATATGGAAAAAACGTTGGTACTACTTCCATAAAGGAATCAGGAGTTTGTCCTCACTGTTGGGTAGAGGTACATTTGGGCTTACTCTACCTAGCCCTGAGCTTCCTTGACACTTCTCTCAGAGAGCTGGTGGATGCCCCTTCCCTGGAAACACTCAAGGCCAGGTTGGATGAGGCTCTGAGCAACCTGATCTGGTTGGAGATGTCCCTCCTCCTTGCAGGGGGGTTGGACTAGATGACCTTTAAAGGTCCTTTCCAACCCTAACCATTCTATGATTCTAAATAATAAAACCTACTGGGAGGAAGGGTATCTCCATTTGTGTACAGTTCTCTCTGTGTGTTTAGAAGTCTTTCGGACCACAGCAGACTCTTGCTTTGCCACTTTGGAAACAAATGAACCAAGCTGTTTATTGACTGCATCTGACTTAGATGCTGCTCTCTGCTAATAGGCATTCTTCAGTTTTTATGCTGCCAACAATTTGTAGCCCCAGTTTAAGGCTAAATTCAGACAATTTTTAGCTGTCCTGACTGTAGGCTTTGATTCTGCTGGCAGTCATTAAGCGTGCTTCACCTACTCAAAAACCTCAGTTCGGACTTTGTTAGGAAAGTTCAGAATTCAATTGCAGCTGGTAAATGCCATTCAGCACTGAAACTGCATAAGCAAACACCTTCTAGAGTTCACTTTTAAAACGAAATACCAAAAAGTTTGGATTGACTGCATGCCTGTCGTAGTTCAGCCCCAATTGGGACCAGACCATGCAGTCCCTCTCGCTCCCCTCACCCTCTGAGAGAATAGGGGGAGATGATATAAGGAAAAACGCTCGAGGTTTGAGTTAAGGACAGGGAGAAATCCTTAAAGTTGCCGTCATGGGCAAAACAGACTCGACTTGGGGAAAAATACTCATTTATTTCTAAAACTAGCAGGAGAATGAGACAGGGAACAAGATAACCTCCCCCCTACCCCTCCCTCTTCCTGGGCTTAACATTATCTCTACTACCTTCCCCTCCTGAGTGGCACAGGGGGGAAGAGGGAATGGGGGTCGCGGTCAGTTTATCGCGTGTTGTTTTATGTCACTACTCCATTGTCAGGGGAAGAATTCCTCACATTCCTCCCCTGCTCCTTCGTGGGGTCCCTCCCACGGGCCACAGTCCTTCATTAAACTGCTCCGGCATGGGTCTTCTCTTCCTTGGGGTGCAGTCCCTCTAGAACAGCTGTCCCAGCGGGGCCTCCATGGGCCACAGCCACCTTCAGGCCTCCACCTGCTCCGGCGTGGGGTCCTCCATGGGCTGCAGGTGGATCTCTGCTCCTCCATGGACCTCCATGGGCTGCAGGGGGACAGCCTGCTCCACCATGGTTGTCACCACAGGCTGAGGAGAATGCTGGCCAGGAGCTGCATTACTCCTCCCCCTCCTTCTTCACTGACCTTGGTGTCTGCAGCCATTCCTCTGAACAGGTTGACAGATGCCTCTCAGGATCCTTTTTACATCTTATTCACTTCTCATCTTCCACTTGTTGCAGCCAGGCCGGGCCGAGTTGGGCACAGCTGGCCGCCCGGCGGGAGGCCAGAGGGTGAGGCCTGCAAGGCCCACAAGGTTGGCGCCTCCCCCTCTCTGCCCCTGCTCAGCTGCTTTCACATCTTCTCTCTTTTTCTTTCTGTTTTCCCCTTCTTAAATACGTTATCGCAGAGGCGTTATCACGGGACATTCTGCTACCAATCGGCTCGGCCTTGGCCAGCAGCAGATCCGCCCTAGGCCTGGTCGAGTCCACTGAACAAAGGGGAAACTTCTAGCAGTTTCCTACAGAAGCTACCACCTTAGGCCCCCCCTCACTAAACAAAACCACAACAGTCCCTGTGCCAAATTAACTATTTAAGGGGGATAGGAGGTATCAAGAAGAGGTTCTGTGGTTTTTTTCTATAAGTTTTTTTAAAAAAATAATAGTAGTATATTAATTTCTTCTCTACAGGATGTCCTCTCTTAAGTTATCTACCCCTAGTTCGCTTCATGAAGGTTGTCTGTGTTGACTGTATTACTATCTGGTGCTGTCAAACAGTCATTTCAACTTGAACTGATTTACGTGACTCCCAATCATTATCGCATCTCTGCAGGACAAGCAGAGCAGTGCATGCTGATCTTTGACCCTGGTGTATCTTTATGTCAGAGAAGTGGAAATATGATTTTAGTAGCTGCTTCTGTTAGATACATTGCAGTACCAGATTTCTTCTTTTAAGGAGTTTTTGTTTGGATATCTGCAGGAAGACTTTGGTACTCCTTTGTTCCCTACGTGACCAGGAGATATATCTGAGTGAATCAACGTTATTTAGGCTTCAGCATGTGATGCTTTGTAGGCTTCTTTTTTCTTCTTTTTTTTAGTCTGTATATACTTTTGGAAGAAATCTGTGAAGTTGATGGTTTTAGGATATGTTTTCCTTAGGAAGCATACAACTCTGACAATGAAATGTGGCCTTAGACTTACATTTTTTGTCTTAATTTAATTTTTAAGGTTGTTTCTTTCATGAGAATTTGAGATGAAATCTTTCGTAGTGGGCACTTCCTAAATGCTGTTAATGAAGAACTGATGCAGACTGGGGAAATAAACAATTGTATTGGGAATTGTTGTCAGCACCTTATCCTACCGATTTGTTTCCAAAGGTCTCTCTGAGGACCCTTTCTAAAAGGTCATGCCACTTAAATGTTCATATTGCTGATTATCGTTTTGGTGTCCTATCCGTAGGAAATGGGCTGCTGCAAGCTATCTTGAATTCGTAGGAAATGGGCTGCTGCAAGCTATCTCTTTAATTTATTCTATAAGGAATAAATAAACCTGTGCTAATTTAAATAGAAAAAAAATTAGAGACATTTTGAGGAAAAGATTCTCAGCAGTTTTCTTTCTTGCTATAATGCTATCTCTTGGATAACGAAACAATAGTGTGTTACTTAGGATGGCAAAAAGATGAGACTTAAATGTGTTTTGCAAGCTATTTTAATATATGTAAAATAAAATATCTTTCAAAAAACATCTGCACAAAACTAAATTTCTGGCAGGTTTTCCAAGAGACTGGCCTTTGGATTATTTTAGGTAAAATAGACCAGTTTACCTAATGTTGAAAAAAGAATTAGAAAATACAGAGAGGTGACGTTTGTTGCTTATACGTGGAGTGATGCTTTCGTACATTCTACAATGATAGAGTTAATCTTTTGATTAATTTAAGAATCCAAATTAAAATTATTGAAATTAAGACTTTTTTTTTCTTTCTACATATTGTATGATGAGGAAAAATATGGTTGTTACTGAGCCAAATATACTGCTAACCAGAGGCAGCAATTTTACCCATGGTAACACAAAACCAAGAAGAGGACCTGATGCTTTCCATTAGCACCAGTGAAGGTAGAACTGTTAATTTCGTTTGATGTTTTGATCTGCTGCCGTAAATTTTGTGACACAAGATTGCTCTAAAACTTTCCTTATGTGCTTATTGGCTAAATAAATCAGAGGCTATGATTATCGTGCAATCCAAAAATAACATGTACAGATGTTCAACATTTATTTTTAAGTGCAATTGAACTTATACATAAAGTGAAATAAAAGTGTGCTTCTATTTCCAATTAATACGGTAAGGAGAGATTTTATGTTGATACTGTTGAAGTGACACTAAACATGAGAAAAACATAAGAGCATGCTGAAGAGCTATTCATTCCCCCTGAAGCTAGAGTCACATTTTTCCATCTAGCTGTAGAAATCACTTGGCCTTGAGGCAAGATAACTCTCAAATAGTAATAGTTCAGCTATTCAAGCCAGTCTTGTTCATTTCTAACAATTACTGTCTTGAGTGAGTTTTTAAATTTACACTGTTCCCTGGAAATTTGTTCTGAAATAACCATTATATTCCCATTTTACTTAAATATTTTTTCTTTTAATAGAATAGTGTTTCATATTTCTTCATTTTCATACCACTAGTCTACATGTGGAGAATAGATTGAATTATACTTTTGGGTGTCTCCTTTCAGATTTACGTTTTCATTGTGATAATGGATATTAGCAATCTCTTCAATTAGTTTCAATGCTCCTAAAAAATATCCAAATGAACGTATGGGAAGATTTACTGAAAACTAAAGGGTAACGTATCCAGATCAAGAATGGTACATATGACAGTAAACAACATCGTTTACTTTTCTGTTCTTTGACATCACCACTTTTCACCATATCACCTGGGCACACCCTCAAAACTCGGTAGATTCACACTTGGAAGTTAAACTTGGATGGCTGAAAAGAATCTTATGGGATTCAGCATATCGTAGTTTCTTATTCTACTTCATGTCACAGGCTTTCCGATTTGCCAGGGCACCAGCAGGCCCATTGATGTTGTGCTCCCCTAGATAGAATTATTTAAATTTGATGATCTTGATATCGCCACTGCAGAAATTATTTACAGAACTATCCAAGGGGAACATGCCATTTCTAAAGGAAAGAAAATTTCATTCATTGGAGATTAATTATTTGCTCTAATAAAGTATGCTAAGGTAGTATCTTTTATTTGAGCCTTTATCACCCAGAATAACAATATGTTTCATAAACCTGTAGGCATGTAAAGGAGCATGTGCTTTTAATAAGCCTGTCTGCTTCCACTGAGAGTCCACCTAAGCTTCTGCAGGTTTTTCCAAAGTCCCAGGTTTGCTGGTGTGGCCTTAAGATTTTGATTTACTTATTTAATGGAATTTAAGTTCTTTGAGAATCCTGATTTTATCCAGATATGCTCTTCTTCAGGTTATGAATGCTCTCCGCTAAAAGTGAGCAATTAATAATTATGAATGCTGGACATACCTGTGAGATGGTCCTTTTCCAAAATGTTTATCTAAATAGATGTTTCAGTTTTGCAGGGCAGGGAAAGCTGAAGCAAAGAGAGAAGGAAGTGTCATATAAATGGTAGGAACATGAGTTTGAAGGCTGCTGGTAAGCTGCCGTAGGAGGAGGTATTGCTGGCTACATTCAGAGAGCAGTTACTGGTACTGGTGGGGCTGCCAAGGTGACGTAGACCTTGTGTCTGAGCTGTTGAGACTCTTTGCCACCATGCAGTCAACCTGCATGAGCATCATTTTCTCCTGTTGGTGCTGCAAAGAAATACGAAACCTCTAGCTCTGCTACAAGCGTTAAAAAGAGTCCTAACAACTGGTCTCTGTGTTAGCAGGGGAAAACTCTTCAGTTTTTCATTTTCACTAGTGCTGTGATAGAATTATTTCTCATCTCACACTCCAGCGCAACGTGTGTTTGGTTTGTCAGTGGGAACCATTTTGGCCAACCAGACTAACCCACAGGACACAGCTGAATTCTGTAGTTGCCTATGCTGAAGGGCCTGAAAAGAAATTCTGGACTTTTACCTGTCTGCCAAAAATGACTTTTCAGTAAGGACCACAGGAGGGTGGAAGATGTCTACAAAATCTTGTACAAAATTAAATGCATAAATACTGCATAAAAACGAACGTACTGTTCGTTATAAGCAGCAGGAATTTGAAGTACATGACAAGTGCATGTTTGTATAGACAGGTAAAATTCTGTAAGTCCACGTTTCTGTCAACCACAGTAGGCCTGAGATGGCATCCTTGTTTCTCATGGCATTGGGTTGGACCACTGCTATATCTGCAGCAGCCATGCTATAAGGATATCACAGACCACTGGGAAGTAACAAGTAAGGGCTGCATGCTTGGCAAGTCATGCAGCTGTATCAATCTGCCCAGCCTGACTATTTCTAAAGAACCAGAACTCTCCATCGCCCCATCTTTTGCACTCAGCCTCTCCACCCATGGGGCTCTTAGGAGTGTTCAAACAGGGAGTGCGTTGTGCCAGGGACAGAGGGACAGACAGATGATGTTACCTGCAGTGGAATGAAGGCAGTTCTTTAACAGCTGTCTTTGGTATTAACATAGTCTCTAAATAAAATACGGTACACAGAAATGCTGCGCATTGGCTCCCGGGTGTCGTAGAGGCACAGTGGGGATTCCCAGGGAAGAAAACACTAGCCCTGGTCAGAGAGAGGGGTCAAACTACTGACGTAGTTAAAAGAGAAAAACTGCGTTGAGAGAGTCCAGAATGTGTTGAAACAAAACCAAAATAAATTTGGGCTTAAGAAATTATTAAAAAATAAATACACTCCTTATAAAACAGTGTGAGTATTCAGTATGTTTTCTATATTTTCTCTCTTCCTTAACTACGAATTAATTTTTGCAGTAGTAATTCTTTGTAAAGTTTGTAGAAAACAAGCACTGTAGACATCACGCTACAGTTATAACCTGGAAAAACAACCCGTCCAAACAAAAGGCAAAGAGCTCTGGAAGGCAGACACTCATTGAACAACAAACCCCATCTGAGCGTGCAGGGCAAGATGCTCCCTTTTTTCAAACGCACTTTAGATTCAGGTGATCCAGGAATACGGCTGGTCTATAGCGGTTAAATGAAGATCTGTATGGATTCAAATGAATCCCAAATCCCAGGGCTAATCATAGAATGGTATTGGAGAGATGCAAGCTAGATTTTTGCAAAGATCTTACAGATAACTTGACTGAAAACAGAAGTTAACCTCCTTTCAGACTTTGCTGATCTTCTCAGCGCCACCGCTAGCCTGAATCCAGCCGAGTTCCCGTCCCAGTTTCCATTCCTGAGTGCAGACGTACCCGGCTCAACCCCAGCCCTGCGAGCGGGCAACCCCACGCCTGTTTTGCTGCTGGAGCCCGGTGCTGTCAGTGTGTTTACACAGCCCCTCCACTGAACGTAACTCACACCAGGCACAGCTCCTCAGGCAATGTTTTTTAATGCATTTAGCATGTACTCACCAGCGTTCCCGCTTCAGTAAAGTGGCTGGGTAGGTCATGGGCCAGGAAAAGAAAAATGTCAATCCTGCCGTAGCTATCTATGATAGCAAGGGCACAACACTGTGATCTTAAAAGATTGAGTGCTGCGTCGCAGAGTAAATGTCCCAAACTCCAGGTGTCTCCTATCTATCAGATGTTTCCTTTTTCTCTTACTGAAGCTGTTCTAGGAGGCACTGCTTCCTATAAATTATTAAGTATTTATCACAGCAGCAATTTTCACCCAGCTGAAACTGCATGCCATGAATTATCTTTTTCTGTGGTCACATAAATATTTCATTGGTGTGAAGTGGGCTTGGGGAGAGCAGAGATTTGAATTCTTTCTTACACTTTCTAGAAGAACATTTGTCATGAGACTCATGGCTGTTTGGTGCTGGTAGATGCAGCTCCATTAAAACTAGGGAAAACAGAAAGAAAACCTAGGACTGAATGACCAGCTGTGGGTAGGGTCCAGATGGATGGGTCCAAGGCAAGGAAGGAATAGAAATGAAAACTTTAAGTTTCTTCAAAGATTGTAATATTCTTAATATATTGTGTCTCCCTTACTCCATTGCATGTTAAAATAGGGATAACCTTAGCACTCAGGGATCATGACAGTATGCATTTTAAAGCGGTTTCTTGCAAGTACTTGTAACTGGATTGTTTTCATAGCTCTTGGTTGTGATTTCTGGTTTCAGCAGCTTCTGAAGAAAAAAAAATATATTTTAACCAACTGGTACAACTGGTATATCTTTCAAAATACAAAGCTATGGTTGAAAAACAAGAATCAATAACAGGTGGGGACTACTCGTCTGAGGCTCTCCAGGAAGTTGCAGCTTGCTTCCTCTTCCTGATGCCTCTCCCAAAATCTGCGTCTCAGACAAAAGCAGCAGTAGAAAGATGACAAGTGCCTAAGATTCAAACAAACAGCTGCTGCAGGGAGGTATCAGTGAGCATTTTCCTCCCACCATACTTGAGCATTGTTTTGCACATTTTATTTCTCTAATACTGACAGAAGAACAGAAATGAAAGCCAGAAAAAAGTTCAAAGCCCGCATTCCTTGGTCACCTCCCGTTCTCGTCTTCTGCTCTTTTCTGTGAACGCAGGCTCCTTTTCGCAGCGTAAACAGTTTCCCCATTGCGAGTCCTCCCCTGCAGAACAATTCATCATCACCAAGATTAACAGATTTATATTATCACCATTTCTCCTGCCACGTGTCACCAGGGTGGTCCTCCCTTCTAAGTCCAGGGAAGAGGTCCAGATACGCAATGTTTGTAGCAGTAGGGATTCTCTTTATTTGTGTACATTCCGAAGAGCGTAGACAGTTTACAGAGAGTATGCTGTGATTTTTCTTTGAGGGGGAAGGGGGAAAAAAAAAAAAGCCGCTAGAGACATAATTTTTAAAGAAAGAGTGAAAAACTTTAAGTTGGTTTTGCCACTCTTGACAATGCTAGTTGTGAAGTTAGATTAGTTCTCTTGCGCTTATTCAGTTTTTGCAATATTTTGTTCAGAAGGTGAATACATCTATATATTGGGTTTTAGGGACTTTTTTTTTTTTTTTCCTTCTTCATTGAATTCTTCCATGAGCCATGAGCAAACAGGGAATAGATTTATAATCTTTCCTTTATCTAAATTTTACTTTTATTTGATTTCTCATACAATATACTTATGACTTTCTTGGAGGGTGCATGTCTTGCAACTTCCTAAGCTAAAGCATCAGCTGATCTTTAACAGGGTGTATTTCTTCTGCTCCTTGCTCTCTCTGCTACAGAGGCGTGATGCATTCTTGCTGTGCTTATTGTGCTAGTATGATTATATTGTTATGATACTAGCTTTATCGCTGGTATAAATTTGCTCTTGTAAAAAGGGAATCTCTTTTTTGCAGTATCTAGAATTGAGTCCAATTCTAACAAGCCAAGAAATTCTACGTTATTATTTTCTTGGCTACTGAATGATGGAAAAGCAGATGTCCTCAGAATAAATAAATATCTGCTCATCATTACTATTTTTGTAATGAATATTTATTTTCAGACTATTTTTCTTTTCTGCTATGTTTGTTTTAATTTTACTTTTTAGTTTTATTTATTTTAGTTATATCTCCTTACCTGAGGAGACTAGGCTTAAATGTAAAATATTTGGTACTACAGTACCATAATCTCTAAAATATTCTATGTTTTACTGGCCATTTTATTTACTTTAACTCTAAATGAATCTGTTTAGGTATTTAAAGTCCTTATCAGTTTGATAACAAAGTCCTATTCAGCAGGAAATAACTTGGTGCTATTTACATTGGCCAGTGGATGTCACTGTTACAATGCAAATATAACTAAAAATAGCCATGGATAACTTTGAATAATGATATCACTGAAATGAAAAAAAAAAAAAAAAATAAGGCTCGTGTTTCTTAATAAGCCATTATTGCTGTGATTCACTAAAGTTGGGGATGAGAAAAAACTATAGGCAATTAACCCATTCCACCTGTTGGATGGGATGGGACTACTGACTCTGTGTGCGGACCTTTGGTGGGCAGCACTGCATCACCCGCATCCCGCTGCTGCGGCTCTTAGACATCAGGGGGAACAGGCTGTGGCTGAGGAAGCAGCTCTGGCAGTCTTCCCCTTGCAGCTCCATCATCGTGATGTGACTGGAAGCACTGTTGTCATCTACACCTAGTCATGCGATGGGAACCATCTTTTATTCAGAAGCTACATTTACATTTGAAAAATATGGCATTGGATGCTGTTATAAACTCTGTTCCATAAACACTGGGCAACAAATTTGTTGGTTAGGGTACAGTGTACTAAAAAGCAATATCAACATGGGGTATCAGGCTTGCATGTTTTCTTGACATCTTTTTTGCTGCCTTTTGCCAATCAACTACTAATCATAACGTGATGGCTTCATTGTTTATTGCTGTTACACCACCAGTTAGTATAAACTTGGATTGCTTGGAGTGATGACAAATCTCTCATACACACACACAAATTTTATATATATATACGCATATGTATATATCTATAAAAGTATGTTTTTGTCTCAGTTACCACTACATGATTCAAAAAGTGTTATACTTGGAGATGGAGAACTGGCAAAGAGTAGTCAGAAAAAAAAATACATAATTTTCAAGGGACTCTATTTTTCACCCTTCTCCTTTCCCCACCTCCAGCTGCCTTTCTCAGAACCTTCGCTCCCTACACACCCACCCGCAGCACTCCAGAGCACGGAGTACTGAGGCCTGTTGTGTTAACGTGATTCTATCCCTGGAAAAAGTAGTGAGAAATCATAGAATCGTAAAATCATTTGGGTTGGAAGGGACTTTTAAAGGCCATCTAGTCCAATCCCACTGCAAGGAGCAGGGACACCTCCAACTAGATCAGGTTGCTCAGAGCCTCATCCAGCCTGGCCTTGAATGTTTCCAGGGATGGGGCATCCACCACCTCTCTGGGCAACCTGTGCCAGTGTTCCACCACCCTCAGTGTAAAAAAATTATTCCTAATATCTAATCTAAATCTACCTCCCTCTATTTTAAAACCATGACCCCATGTCCCATCACAACAGGCCCTGCTGAAGAGCTTCTCCCTGTCTTTCCTATCAGCCCCCTTTAGGTATTGGAAGGCCGCTATCAGGTCTCCCCGGAGCCTTCTCTTCTCCAGGCTGAACAGCCCCAACTTTCTCTGCCTGTCCTCATAGGAGAGGTGCTCCAGCCCTCTGTTCATCTCTATGTGTATTTGTATGTATATATTTGTGTAAATATGTGTATACGTACAGATACACACATACAGAGCTCAACTTGCCGCCAGTTTGCAGAGGCAGCCTGCACTGTCCTACCTAAGCCAAGGTGACAGCTTTAAGACCCCCATGGACTCCTCCAGGTAAAATTCTCACTTGATATCAAATTGAGCTTTGTTTGATTTGTAAAGCCATTAACAGCAGAAATGAGGAAAAACCTGAGGCTTTTCATTTAGGATAATATTTTCTTAAAGCTAAAACTGCCGCACCTCTCCATTTGTAGTGATCGCATTTCCTCTCTGTAAGCACCTCGCCGTTTGTCATCTTAGGTTCTAGCGTGTCTTGCTTCAGTCACACCAGTTTACACATCTTAACCGAGCTAGAAACTTAGGTTTTGCCAGTGATTGGCAAAACATTTTCCTGAAGAAGATAAAAATATGACGCTGCTTCTCTGAAGCTTAAAATAGACAGTGGAATGGCTGAATCCTACCTACCTACTGGCTTTTCCCAGGCGCGTGCGTGCTGGGGGAAGTGGTACATTTGCCAAGTTACTCCCTTTTTCTCTACAAGTGCTGTTTTGGGGACCTATCCTTGAGTCTTCTGCTATAGCTTTGAGGAACAGAAGGATCTGGTTCTAGTGACACAGCGCGTGCTTGCAACTTACACAATCTTACTGGAATATGATTTCTTTACACTTCTAAAGGAATAAAGGAGAGAAGAATACTTCAATAATCATTTGAAATAAACCTTCCTCTGAGTGCACATTATGAAGCCACCAAGCTCTTCTGCAGCACCGACACTGAGATAAACAGTGAAACAAGAAGTGTGTGACAGACTGAGGTGAGATGGTATTTGCATTTTGAGAAACTGCAACCCTCGGATTTGGACAACGGCATGCAAAAGCACTATATACCTCTTGTTTTCAGTTCGTAGAGGGAAATGATATATATTGATTTCAGTTCATAGAGGGAAATTATATATATTGATTTCAAGTGCAAAGCTTTTCAATATATTTTAAAAACAAGAAGTTAAAATGAGTATGTGAAAAGAATTAGCAGACTTTGCCTTGGGTGCATCGAGAATGAAATATTTTGCTGCTCTTGACAGCTTACTTCATCTGTACAGTTCTAAAGGATGCTGAAAGAGGATACAGTGCAGTCAGTCAGTTCACGTTACTTCTGCAGTAGTAGTAGTCAGGAGCAGCACTCTCTTAAAGAGCAGTACAAACCCTCAAACACCACTGAACCGGCTATTGAGATGTAGCACTCTAGAGCATGTGAAATCAAAACACTAGATACAAGCAAGGAGTAGGTACGTACTGGTTTTCTTTTCTATGTTCTTTTTTTTGATGACCACAGAAATAGAACTGATTACTAATGTTTCTTCAAGCACTGCCAAATATATGTTTTTCAATAAATAAAATGTATGTAAATAAATTGAGAGAACAAAACTGCTCATGTCTTACAGATGAGCATTTTTAAAAAGTTTTTAATTTACAAGAATACTTTTTCAGTGTAACTAGCATGGATAACTTACTAAAAACAATGAAGCATTGTGTAATTAATCAGTGTAATTCCATACTAACACAACAATACTGAATATTTACATTACAAAAACACAGTATTTCTAAGGACTTTGAATGGCTAGAATCCTACCTAATACAAACAGAAAAAGTAGACTTGGAAACCTGTGTCTGTGCATATGCTATTATCACCTTAATTTACAGTGATCTTATAAAATAAAATAAACGCAATTCCATAGCTTGCAATTCCACTTTGACTGAAAATAACTAGCCTTTTTTTCAGGTTGTTTAGAATCAGGTATCTGATAGCTGTTAAATTTATTTCACGTGAAAGCCTTTTAAAAATGGATTTGGAAATAGAGTCTTAAATTGTTCTACCAACTTGAAGGTAAACAACCTGTCATACTTAAATCAAAGATACTATATGCAGTACTTCTAGCTTTCTGTTAATTCAAGCCTGCAAGGTAGCATAAATGAACGTAGCTGGCGAGACGAAGCAAGACAGAAAACTTGGTCTGACTTTAAACATATGACAGATTCAGTTATTCAGTAGCTCTGTTTATGTATATTATTCTGTCATCTGTGTTAAATGAAATGTTCCTAATGAAGTAAAGACAAAAGCTTTACGAGCTTTTATCTTGATCTTGAACTCCAAGCATCTTAGACACTCTTACACTTCTCCATGAACCCAATCCCACCTCAAAAGATAGTAACCACAAAACAATATAGTAACAAATTTCCCAATAGGTTTAGCAATCCATTATCCCTTTGATGGAATCTGAAAGTCTCTCTTCCTCCTTCTCTGCTGCCCTGGCAGCAAGCTGGTCCCCTTACCAGCCCCCAGGAGCCTGTGGGAATGCCATCTCCTACTTTATGTCCTATAAAATGTCTATTGACTATATATGTATATACACACATATAGTTAGTACCTGTATGTATTCCTTCATATTCTCACCCCACAGTGAAATGGAAGTATGTCATGTCTTTTGCATAGATGCCTTAAAGGGAAAAAGCGAGAGGAAGGGAGACAGAACAAATTATTTGCTTTGTCTACAGAACATCATGTTAAAAATACTCTATGCCCTTCCATCTACTGTAACAGCTAAAAGAATAATGCCATGCTTCTCTCAGGGGAAAAAAAAAATCCTTTGCACTGATACTTGTACACTTTCAGTTTCTCCAATTTCTGTTTAAAAGAAGAGGAAAAAAAGATAAATTTAAGCTAGAAATGCCCTCTTCAGAGAATAAAACCTTTATTTCAATGTAATAGCTTAGAAAATTATACCTAAAGGTATACAAAGCTGATGGTGGTTTTGTCTTGTTTCTGTGGCCACAGAAGTAATTTTTTCAATGTGTGACATCTTTTAAATGCAAAAGAATCAGGATAAGAAACCTAGAGAAATGCAATATTGAAAGAAGAATTTAAATTAGAAAATGAGGAGGAGGAGAAAAAGGAAAAAGAAATCTGTTTTTTGGTTAACCCTAATTTTCACTCTGGTTTGGCAGGTGTGTCTGGTGAGTAGTCCACAAGCCTCAGCATTCATGCTCCTGTTTATTCTTTTTAACAGTATATACTATGTGTTCCAAAATATATATATATATACTTTTATTTTTTTTTAACAGCATTTGGCATGTAATTACTATTTGTCTAGGATATAAGTAAGGTGTAGAAATACCCTGTCTGCAGTGAATTCACTTGCCTGATATAAGAGGTGTAGAAATAAATATATCTTCTGAGGGTAAGCCATGTTTTTACAGACTAATAGACTATCTGTGTGTACATAGGAACAAAGCGTAATCTAGATATCTCTTAAAATAAATCCTTGAGAACATGCTCAGCTGATTTGACTCAAGTCCTTTTAGCTCATAGGGAACCTATGACAGTGCCATTAAATTACTGTGCTGTTTTTAGAGAAAGAACGTGCTCCTCTCCCATCATCTACTTCCTGATGTCTAATTCTTGCGTTACATTGACTTTCTGGGTTGCAAATTCAACAAGACAGTATTTAAATACTGAAACATTTCTTCTTCATGACTTTTTAAAACAGAAATACATATTTTTTTAATTATTTGAACTTTTTAGGTGCGTTGATAAACCATGACCAAGTCAAAAGCAAATTGTGATCACAAATATTTGAAATTTGAAAATCTTACCCCACTTTTCCACCTGTTTTAGGTACTTTGGAAATCTACATAAAATACTCAGTTATGGAAGAGAGCACTGTACTTTTGCCCTATAATAAAAAGGGAAAAAAAGCTTTTTTTTTTTTTTTTTCTAAAGCCCATGTTATTGCACTTGAATGTGTTGTTAAGGACACTCAGAGAGATGAATTTTATAAAAAAGCGTCTGCAACATTACTATTGCTTATCTTCTTGTTGTGTAATAGTATAGTTCTTCCTAGGTCAGGATGTAGGATTGCCAGGCCAGATGGCACCACGCTAACTTCTCTGCAAAACATTGTCTGTAGCATCAATGCTCAGAAGCAGGAGTCTCGTGGGAGTTCACCTGGTATAGCCAAGCAGGCAAGATCTGTGGTGGTGAAATGCAGAAGTCTGTGGGATGGGGTAACCCACCTCAGTATGTTTCTTCAAAAATGATGGGGAGGTGATTGATGAGTGATAAATATGTGTGTGGGCTTTCAGCTCACGCATTTGGCATCGATCCACTCTCAGATGCAGCTGTTAAGAGAAAATAACATGCCATGCTTCTAGTGGAGAGCTGGAATGAGGACTTAGTAGCCAGCATGGGGTTTTGCAGCCATGAAGGAATCTAGTGATGCAACAGGAAACAAGGCCAAAGCTGCATGTGAGCATGATACTGAAGAGAAAAATTTCTGTGAGGATGCTAGTTGAAACACTCTGCTATGATTTCATTGACGATGCTGCAACGAAGAAATAGTCATCTTTGAAGAAATTCTCAGTAGTTCCTTTTGCTTTGGAAGGTGGCAGGTTGGCCAACAAGGAATGCAGGCATGCTGTGCGATAAATTTAAAATTACCACACCTGAATTTCGGTGTTTTACACAAGTTAGAAAGGAAAAGTGTGATACTGCTGTGCAACGACATTACATCACTGTGCTAGCTGCTGCAAGAGGATACCCTCATGGTTTTTTTGAACTATTTTGTTTGTATCACTGCAATCCTAGGACTTTCAGCTGTGGACTTGGACTTTGCTGTTCTGAGTTCTGCAAAGAAATGTAGAGCAGGAAAGACTGTCTTTCCTGAATAAACCCTATGTCCAGGTAACATGGCAAGTTTGCATACTGTTGCCATACTGTTTCCATCTTGATGTGCATGGAAATTACCAAATGAGGGCTGGTAGAGGTTTTACCTACTAAGTGCTGGCCATACTCACACTCATCAACTGTGCTCATTCCTCCTCCGTTTTGCCTTTTCTTGCTCTTCCTTCTTGCTCTTCCTTTTAATAGTTCATCAGGTGCCTTTTCTTGGCTTTCTTTTTTTTTGGGGGGGGGGTTAAAAAAAATGCAGTTAGGAAAAAGAGCAGGTATGTGTCCAAAGAAATAAAGAAATATAAATAGTAAGAAGTAAGAGTTTCTAAACAGTTAGCTTGGAGGTGATGAAAAACTTGGCAGTGAGAAATGCACTAACCAGTAATAGAGAGTTCACTTCTAAACAGAGGAGCTGATGACCCAGGAAACAATAGTAAACTTTTTAATTTTTTTTTATTGTAACTTTAGATTATACAGTTACGGACGATGTTGAAGTCTTGTTTCTAAAAGTTTCTACTACTATCACTCTTGAATCTCCTGTGCTGAGAACATGGTACTAAAGAAAAGATTTGCAGAATATACAGCGGAAAGATAAATTAGATTATAGATAATCTCATCGATCGTGATTTTTCTTTTAGTCTATCTGATTATTTTCTTCTTTACTTGAAGAACTGGGCTGCTAATAAGAAAGAGAATTCTACTGCAGTTTGGTAGCTGGTACTGCAGAGCTGGATAACAATAATCTTTCTTGCTCTCTTTGCTTCATATAAAATGTGAAATAAGAAAATTGAGCTGTAGGATAAAAAAGAAAAATATGACTATTTAGAAGGTTGCCTACCTGGAAAATTTGGACAGGTGTGTATATTGGATGCTGCTATTGTAATTCTGGTTTTCTCTCTTCACTTGTTTCTTGACAGTAGTGCTTTGTTTATAATCTCTTTTCATTATCATAGAATAATTTTTTTAGCAAACTGATATTTCACCATCTTTTCACTTCGATACAAGGATTCCATTGTATACCAGGCACAGGAATACTGAACTCCTTAGAATTCTAGGTTGGCATTTTAACCTAAATATTTTAGAACAAAATTGAGCTGCTTTGCTGAAGGAAATTAAATTTTCCTTCTTAAATATATGAACCATAAGTTTCTTTCTGTTTCTCATGTTAGCTAGGTAAGTTAAGGCCAAAACTGAAAATGTAACTCTATTCAGGGAAATTATTAGAATGTAAACATGAATCTATAAAGCACAAGCTTAAAAATAAGCATGCAGTTACAGTGAGCTACAGAATCAAGGCCAAAACACTTTCTATCAGTCAGAAAACAGTTTCATGGATATAAGAAAATTCTATTTAGCCAGAGAGAAAATGTCTCTTAAATTACCATAGAAATGAAATATTAAAATATGGAAATCAGTGAGATTTCAAGTGTAAGCCTTAGCAACACAAATAAAATCTTTATATAGAAATGTTCAATTTTTTACTTCATGTACTACACAGTTTAGTATGCTCCGTAATCTGCTTTCTAGACCTTTTCTGTAGTGACTGAACAGTTTATTAGAGCTAATGAAGGGCCTCCTCATTGTTCTAGTGTCTATGGCAAAATTCCCATTGTTTTTGTTAAGATCAGAACATATGCAAAGTTCTACTGCAAATATTGAACAGCATGAATTTTGCATTGCAAAGCTTTATACAGTACAGAATTGCCCTCCTTGAAAATGATGGACTCAACAATTCTGTAAACATTAATTTTTCATACTATTTAAATTTATTACATAAAAATTGATAGAAAATCAATAATTTTAGGTGCTGCTGTAAACATGTAGTGCCCTCACTCAGACAACATTTTAGACTAAAGTATCACCTTGATGTCAAAAGTCTTCTTCCAAATTGTTTAGAAATTGTACTTTGCAAGAATTTTAGAAATTGGTATGTTTGAGAAGGGGCATTTCATTTTAAATTTATATTATAAGCCATTTAATATTATCTTGCTATTTTGCTCTTTGACAAGTTGCATAAGCATATATTCAACAAAAACCTTCATTACAGATATGAAAAAAACCAGCCTAACTTTATAGTTTGTTTTAATAACAATTCAAAATTGTGTGTCTGTCTCTTGGTTTGAATTAGTCTGGTTCCAACTCCCTTTCATTTGCCTTTTATTACATCCCCTGTTGTAAACATTGAAGGTCATCTAATCCAACCTCCTGTTGGATTTACCATTGCCATCACTACAATGGGTCAGAAATAGCTTGGCCAACGCAAATTTTTAAAACCTTCAAGGATAGATATTTCACTACTTTGTGGGTAACCTGTTCTGACAGTGTATTACTAGTGCCGTAAAAACTTACTTTTAGTGTCCAATCTGAACCTCACATGCCATCGTGTGTGGCTGTTATCACTAATCAGATCATTTAGCACCAAAAAGAGTTGGTACTGTTATCTTTGGAAGTGGTTTTCAAGTAGTTGTAGCTGCTGAAACTCCTTGGTCTATCTTTCAGATTAAATAAACACAGTTTCTTCAACTTCTCACAGTTTATATATTGTAGATTCCTGACCATCTTGGGTAGCCTTTTGATGGACCTTCTCCAGTTCTCTGACACCTTTCCTGAATCGAGAGGACGTGAGGTGGGAAAGCTAGACACAAAACTGCAGGTGCAGCTATAGTCAAGAAAAGTAAAGGGGATTAATAACCCTTTGATCTGCTGGCTACGTTTCTCCTAAGGTTTGCCTTATTTGCGATGCAAGTGCACAGTTGGCTGGTATTCAGGATGGTGTTTCCCATAACCTTCAGCTCCTTCCCATCAGAGCTGCTGCTTAGCCTGAATTGATGTATGGAGTTCTTTTCAGGTGCATAACCTCGCACTTGCTGAACCTCATGAGTTTCTTTTGGAGTAAATCCAGTTTTCTTTCTGGGCAATAGTAAGCAGCTGGCTACAATTCACTCTTGAGGTGGCTAAATTTCTTAAGGAAATAAGGCATACGCCACTTATCACAGACTGATTAGGATTTAATTTAAGGTTCTCGTTCATGTGTCTTTCTGAGAAGCACTACGGAATTACCAAATTTAATTTAAAACATATCTCTTTCACAGCCTGTTTTAGTAGCAAAACAACTTCCTGATAAAAAGTAAGTCTGGAGACTCAGTCCTCCTGCTCTTATCAACCAAATTTTTTACAGATCACTAGCAATACAGATATGCATAGAGCTACACATATTATGATGAAGTGAGACCAAACCAGCAAATCTTACTTTCCAATCACTCCTGACAAAGACTCTATCTCATTAAAAAGGCATGTCTATCTATCAAACAGACTTAATCTTTATGTCAAAACTGAATACTTCAAAGCTGAGCAAAAACTCAGTAAGATGCGCAGGTACAGCAACCTTAAGCTTTCAAGCCATGATTTTGGTTCTGTTGACTTGTAGAGATGTCAGGTTTAAGTCTAGTTCTGTTTGAGCCTGATCTCTTCACTAAATTCTGAGTTTTGGTCTATTTTTGCTTTATAAAATGTTACAGAGGGATAACGTGAGACTTAGCTTAATATAACTAATGATTTCAAAATATATTCATTAGACAGTGAGTGTGAGGGTAGATTTTTTTTAAATAAGCTTCAGAGTAGCTTCTGCATATGAAGCTTAAGAATGTATGCATTTCCTACATTTCTTAGCCATCAATTCGTAATTGTTCTGTTGTTTGCACTCTAAAAATACTGTTAAACTGGACCATTCTCTTCTTATTTAACAAAAAAAATTATTTCCAGATTCTCATACTCATATTTTAGCATTATCAAGCTTAGTCAGTTGACAGTGTGAATGATTTAATTTAAAACACCTTTGCAGGGATATTTTTTCTTCTCTTTGCAGACCTTAAGCCCAGCTGTCATATCTGTAGTCTCATGGTACGTGCTATCTACTGCTAAAAATAGCGCTTTGTTATTAAGAAACAAGTAGAAAAATAACTTATTTCTGTCCTCAGAATTTAATTTTTAATCTGAGTTTCTGAGCACTACGTTAGCCTGGGTTTCTCTCCCCATCGTTCTGTGCACTAATAGGATCAGATTAATCAGTCTGAATTCAGGAGTTCTGTAACTCTCCATGGAGGACTGGGGACCAGAAATTAGCTGGATGGCCCTAAGTATCAAGCAGCTGACAGCCTCTTTTCCAAGAGTGTGTGAGATAACCTCTTTAGGCTGTAATTGTACTTATCAGCCCTTTTTCTTGTCCTCTGCATTTTGTAGATTATCATCATACAAGAGCAGATAATGGTCCTCTCTTGTTTTCCTCTGGTAAGAATAGGAGCTGAATGTATGCTGCTCTTGTACTTCCCCTGCAAGTCAAACGTGTCAGCCCACGTCTCTCAGAAATAGTTCTGGCCTAGAACCTCACCAAGGTTTAGACCATTACAGTGAAATAAGTACACTTGTTGTTTGCAGACTACATGTGATTACTAAGTTTATAATTTGTATTATACTTTTTTTTTTCCTCTGGTGACTCTCAGCTGCTGGGTATAAATTTGGCTTTAATTCCCTACTTAGCCATTCTAATGTCTACATTAAAATTTGAAAGCAAACAAAATGGATTTGATTCTACCTCTTCTTTTGGTGTGCTCCTGGTTTTCCAGCATTTGTTGATCAACAAGAGCCAGCCTGGCTGGTCTCCACTCACCTCATTCTGCTGTGCAATATCTATAGTGCTGACTCTCAGCAGGAAAGAGTTGTTCCCAGCAGTTTTCCTGAAATTGCAGGAGTGCAGAAGAATGCCTCATCTATTACCTTCAGCGTGCAGAAAGCCACTGGAGACTGACAAATGAGTAGGATAACGTCTTCACAGCACCATAGCTTCTGCATCTTTGCCTAAATTAACTGACAACAAACTTTCTCTAAACGTTCCAAACAAAAACAAAATTTGGCTGACTATCCTGAGGAGGTAAGTAAGACTTTTTTTTTTTCCCCTTTATGGTAACAGTTGGATGTGTCAGCTGCACCTTATGTAAAAGTGATGTCTGGTATACTCTAGAAAAAAAAAAGTGCTGGAGAATGCTTCCTCATTTAGGATGCAATTTTTATTTTATCTGTCTACCTATAAGAGCTCTTGTATGGATGTATTGGTTTATATATGGCTGTTTATTTTTTTTTTCGGGGCAGACAAACATCCTTATACTAAAAAAAGAAAAAAAAGCATGCATGCATTGCAGTTGTTTTAACTAAACTGATACAGAAAAGTAGTACAACTTTATAGCACAGGCTGGCCTATAGTAAGGGGTGGCAATCATGTAATTTTTTAAGCAGATGGTGTAGTACAAGCCCCAGTCAACCATGGGAAAGCTCTACCTTTGCTTTACTGTCGGAGGAAAGCTCTAATACATCTTCTAGCATACAAATGGAGGGCACAAACTTTGAAGGAATGATACAGATTTTGCCACTAGCTGCAGAGCTTGCAATGGATGGTTTAATTAACTTCTGTTGAGTAAATAACATGCGTAAGCCTAAATGGAGAAGAGGAGATAGATACTGCCAGATGCAGAGTATTGGACTGACTGAACTTAGGAGGATTGGAGACAGATATTGTTGGGGAAAAATTAAAACCAAAACATTTGACAGGAGTTGAACGGTTCTATTGTGAAACTTATGCAGAATCTAGAGAAAATAATATGAGTGGAGGGAGACAGGGAAAGAAACTAAAGCTATATATATTTGAATATTATCTGGAATGAGCCTCTTGGCATACACTGTGGAGAAAAGGGAAATCATAACACAAATAGCACAGAAATGGGCTACATCAGGTTTTGAATGTGACATTTACCGCCTTTTTGTAAGAAGTTATCTCCAGTAAGACTAAGACTGTAAATTTTGTAACATATATGAAAAAAAAGGCTGGTGATGTAAAACGGGCCACAGAGATGGAGAGGCTGACACACAAACTTAACGCACAATACGGAGATGTGGATCGTTACTGCGTAAATGAGCTGCAGTTGATACTCGGCTGGGCTTTAGCTCATCAGTCACACCTGGTGTCTTTTAAAGAGAGACAAGGGTTACGGGAAGGCCACGGGAACAATCAAACCGGCCCGATGAGGGATTTCGGGCGATGCCGAGGCCGGCACTGCCCCGCAGAGGGGATCCACGCAGATTTTCCCGCCCAAAGGGCCAGCGCTGACCGTACCGGTTCCCCCTCCGCCGGAGCAGCGAAGACGGGCGGGGCTGACCGAGTTCCCCTTCACCGGGGGGTGGGGGAAGCCGCGGGCTCCGAGCCCGCCCCTCGCCATCCCGCGGCTCCGCGTTACCGCCTCTCCTCGCCAGGCTGCTACAGGCGCCATTCCCTCGGCCTCCGCTGCGCGGCGGGCAGGGCCGGGCCGGGCCGGGCCGCTCCGCCCGTTGCCAGAGCAACGGCGGCGCTGGGGGCTGCGGGCCGGGCCGGGGCGGGCCGAGCTGGGCCGGGGCGGGCCAGGCCGCACAGTTGGGTTGCCGCCCCTCCTGCCACCGCCGCCGCCCCGCAGCCGGCGGGTTGGCAGGTGGTGGGCTGCCGTGTGCCAAGATGGTTCACCATTCGGGCTCCATCCAGTCCTTTCGGCAGCAGAAAGGTCAGTAGGAAGCCGAGGCGGGGACACGCGCGCACGGTGTCCCCGCAAGTAACGCGTCGGGGGTGGGGTGCCAGGTGCGTTGTGTCTGCGTGCCTACACACATGGCCGTGCGTGCCCGCATGCCGGGGTTGTGCTCGGAGAGGGGGTGTCCATGCTTTCGGGCGTTTTACCGGTTTTCAGGTGATGAGGGCGAGGCGCCCTCCGGTGCCGCAGCGGCCGGCGGGGCCCCGGTCGGGTCGGGTCGGGTCCGGCCTCGCCAGCCGGTCCCTCGGCGGGAAAGTTTTCCTCCCCGCCAACCGGTGTTTTGCCGTTGTCAGTTGCTGCCCAGGTGATTTTACAGATGTGGGCAAGTCGTCCACCCTCTGGTTGTTTCTGTGTTTGTTCCTGGTTTTAGTCTTCGTATCGTGCTGTTATCCCAGTTAAATCGTGAGAAAGAACAAAAGCTGTAATTGTCAGGGCGTCTCTGGCGTTACAAGTGCGAGTGCTACTTCGGTTCAATCCTTTTACCTGGTTGTTTGTTTATTGGGGGTTTTAATTACAAAACAAAAGCTTTTGTTGGCCAACAAATACAAAGGTAAACGTTCAGATGTAACTGCAGTCGTTATAAAACCTTTATTGTGTTTATGATACAAAAAAAAAAAGAGACCAAGATAATTACCACAATTTTTTTTTTCTTTGATCCTGGAACTGATACTTTTACTATTTTTTTTCTCCATTTCTACTTTGATAGATAAGATGTAACCAAGGTATCTTTCACGATGAGCATCCCTTTGCACTCTTCCTGCTGTTCTAGTTCTTAACAAACTCTTTTTTTTCTTAGTGTACAATATGCCGTAAATAATGATTTAATATGCTATGCTTCATACATAAATCATGTGTTCACTTATTGGATTTTGCCTCATTCAAGTTCTTCTCTTTGAATGGTTAGTGGAAAATAAATAATTCAAAGCACTTATTCCATTCTGGTAATTCCATAATAAATTTAGTTCCTTGCCGTAAATGTTTTCCATTTAATGCCTATCATGTGTGCAGTAATGAGTGGTGCTGATACAAACTGTAAAATGTCTAGTTTAGTCAGGTTCAAAGTTAATTAGTTAATATTTAAAAAAAAAAAAAAAATCTTTTTTTCATATGTTATAGATGTGTTTATAAAAGCATCAGGTGACTTGCAGCCATAGTGTTAATCCTTAGTTTTTTTATAAGAAAACATTTATTATATTACAGCAGTGATGAGCAAGCTCCAGAGTCCCTATCAAGGCCCTTCAGGAGCTTGTTCCGTTGTTCTGTAACAATCTTGAAAAAAAAAAAACAAAAAAAAACCACCTAAAACCACCATTGAACACCATTGTGTTCAAGTTCAGGGATGAAATTTAGTTGCTTGAAACCAAGGTACATCATGTCATTTAAGAAATGGTATGTTTGTGGTAGTCATAACACTTTGTAATAATCTAGTGCTTTTTACTAGTTACTTATTGAGAAGTACTTTGTTGTTCTCTCCTCCTTATTTCTGAAAAAAATCCTGATTAAGCTGCCTTGCCAGTCATAATGCTTTGGAAAAGAGAGAGGATGCTCTTAGGGAGCTGTGGAGCCTGTACAGCGTTGATGAGTATGTGTATTGCTTTCCCAAACATCTCATGTGCAATGTTATGAATGAGTTTGGTCTGTGTTTTTCTCAACTTACAGTTTTTAGGGATGGTGGAGGACAGCATGAAGTCTTGGGTAAAAGGCAACAGAAAAACTAGGCAAACATAAATCACAATCAAAAACTCATCATCTAATCATGAGACATTTAAAGGAAGCTGAGAATGTGGTACTCTAAAGTTCATAAGCACTGATCTCTCAGCAGTGGAGAGCATAATGTCATTTTCTTTATTTTTTTTTAATTTGGTGTTTCATATCATTCTCCTACTTTAAGATTTCAGTTAGTGTAATTTCTAGCTTACTGTGTCTGAAGATTTTGACTAAATGCTCTGTTTCTTTCCTAGCTGCTCACAAAACAGTGCCCTAAATTCCTTTTTTTTTTTCATGGAATCAGTAGTAATCCTCATGAAATGGCCAACTGCCCATCACAGCTGTGCCTTGTATGCTTCACTTGCACTAAGACCAAGCTCCATTTCTTTGGGGGGATTGAAAGGGCATTATTTTTATGTGGATTCTGAATCATATAGGAAAGATACAAATTAAAAAAGAAAATACTTCGTGAAAACAAATAAGATAATTTTAACATTTCTAGAAACAGAGCCTGTATCTACTGCCAGGTAACATAATATTCAAACTTACTTGCTGAAGGTAACTTTTAAGACTGGGGATGGGGTGGGTTAGAGAGCATGTGTTTCCTTACTGGCTCTGAGCACTTTGTTCTAGCTGAGAAGACAAGTAGTGATTTTGGTACCAAAGCTGTCTTTACAAGGCTTGAAAGAATAGGATGGAGTTCTTGAGTCTCTTGGGTGCCTAGGAATGTAGACAGGGAGCAAAAAAGAAAAAAAAAAAAAAAAAGCGCATTTATATTGCAAGGGGTTGTCTCTGCTTAGAGTTTGGAGGGTTTGGGGTTTTTTTCTTTCTTTTTTCCTTGACAGAGTGAGGAGGTGTTCGCAGTAGGAGGCTGCCATTCTAATGTGCCACCGTGGTTTTGTCTTGCTCTTTGTTCAGATTGTGTATGCAGAGCAGTTTGCAAAAGCTGCAGTAGAGCTTGAAATAGCGTTAAAAAAAAAAAAAAAAAGACCTGGAGAGTTTTGACAAAAAGAATCTCATTCTTCTTGACTCCCACAATTTCTGTTCTTCTACTTGTAGCTGAAGGTATGCCTATCAAAAAGAGCAATGTCCTAAACGTAGTCTAATCTGTGTCTCTGCACAGTGGTGTGTTAGATCTGTTGAGCCATCTGTATAGTATTTTGTGGCTATTTTTAACCTCTGCTGTGGCAGAAACTGCTTTTTCTGAAATTACTTTCTTTGGTAGTAGTCTCAAAGATAAAAAATTTGTTATTGAGTATATACCTTTATGCTTTTTACTCCTTCAAAAGGTGAAGCAAGCTGTAGCCTCTTAAGAGTTATGTCAGTGGAAAAATAAAGAAATATTTCCTAGGTTTTTTTTCCCATTCATCCTTTAGAAAAGAAAAATCTCCATCCTCAGATATTAATATACAGTTTTGCTTAAAGCTGCTAAATAATAAATATTCAGGAAGGAGAAGTAATGAGATAATGTTGATGAAGACAAAGATCATCTCCATAGATAATTTGTAGCTTAATAATTCCAGGGCGAGATAGCTCGTGGGATTTGGTATTTGATCTCAATCGCAGTTGAATAACAATCTTCTAAATACAAGACATAAAAGTATACAGTAGCCATACAGCAGACAGTGTTTTCTGCAATGGGTACGGGACTGGTGCAAAGCAATTGCTTGTTTTATTAGGAAGCTCTGTTGAAAAATTTTGTCCTTTGGAAGGAAAGGCAACTTAATTTGCAAGACGCTCTTGTTTTAACAGATACTTAATGGTGAGTGGGTTTGAATATTTCTGACCTAACAGTACGTAAACCCTGCATTTAGGGTGCAGGTCAAGAAAATTACGATGCTTAAAATTTTAAACATCTAGGATTTTAGTCCTAATACACAGACTGCAATTCTTGCATACTCTGCTGGGTGCTTTGATTGACTGTAATTGTTCTCTTTAATACCTCTGTCAAATCTTTTTAATGAGAGAGTTCAAGACTGGGAAAAAGAAAAGAAAATATGTTCATGCCTTAAAATTGTGTTGCTTTTAACATGGTATATGAGTTTTAGGAACATGGACTGCAGATGAAAATCCAGTGGCTACTTTGGGGTGCTTCCCATGCATCCTTCTCCAGGTGTATAACGGGACAGGAAGGAACTCAGCAACTTCAGCACTCGTTATGTCTTTGATCGGAGTGCTGATTTATCTTCTCAAGGGATTTATCTTGAAATTGCCTGACTTTTGAACAAATCTGTATCTCCTTAAAAGACACAGTCTTAGATCTGAACTTCTGATCAATTATATTTTGTTTAATTTTATGTATTAGCCACCTGAAGTTGTGGCATGTTTTAGATGGATTAAGGGTTAGGTTGAGGATTTCTGAAAAAGCTTCAGTCATTCTCCCTTCATGGAGGCACTTGTTACTTCATTGGAGCACTGCTGTTGTAGAGCTTTTCTGTTATTGTTGTTTTACTCTAATTTAAAGATCTTATTGACCTGCATTCTTTATAAAACAACTTGTGAATTTAATTTGCATTGAACTTGTGAATTTAAATGAAGGCTTGTAAATATCACATCTTTTATATTGCTCCAGAGTTTTCAGTATTCAGAAACTTGGACTTGTAATTAAGATTCTCATGGTGAATTCTCCAAGGATGTTTGATACTTCAGTGGCACCAGTGGACCTAGTTTAGTAATCCAAAGAGACTGCTGAAATTACTAGATGTGATTCTCTCGTACGAAAATTTATGAGCAATTGTAACTCTTAGCTGCTCTTCTCCAGAGCAGAAAGGTCAAGTTTCCATGTCAGCGCGAGTAAAGGAATTTTTAGGGCTCAGCTCTTTCATTTGCATTCCAAGGAGCACTAACATGTACAGAAAATTGCAAAGCTCTCCTCTTCTTGACTCTGAAAGCTGAGAGCAACACAGCTATTAATACACTCCCTTGAAATGATACCGTATTTGAATAGTGCTATTTGGAATGCTCTTTCAGGGCACTGAAAAGGAATGCCTGATGTTTCATGAGATTTACCTGGCTATATTTGCTCTCACTTTTGTTGCCTGGTATAGCTGCACAACTTAATATGCACTTCTTTTTCAGTAGGGCCCATAATATATCTTTTTATTCTGGATTTTACTGTTGTGGGTTGTAATGTCAATAAAATATAGAGCTTCATTGAAAATAATCATTAAATATGACATATTAAACCTTCTATTACACAGATGCATGAGTGCTGTAGAAATAAGTTAAATATTGTTTCTGGTTTTCTTCACTGAATATTTTAAACGAGAAAGCTAGGGAAATCTGAAATTTTTGATTTGTCGCATAACTCTGCTATCTGGCTACAGACGATGATGCTGTGGTAAGATGTCTGGGCACCTACTTCCTACGTTCTGATTTAAGTACAGCTTGATGTAGTATTATCTGTGGAAAAACCTTGTACCTGTTCCAGAGCTTTTCAAAACTTCCTCAGTAAGGGCCTGTTAAAATAGGCAACCCCCACCAACGCTGATTTTCTTTAGAAGTCTCATTTTACCATTTATATCTCATTGAGTATAACCACAAAATTGCAAGTTCCAGTTCTGCCTTCATATTTGGGTTGATTTATGCTGCTTTTTGTAATTTTTGATGTCTGCTAAATGAGGATGATAAACGAAACAACTCAGCCAGTGTGAGTTCTGTTGAATATTTGTAATAGTAGTTTCAATATACTAAATTTTGTTAAAACATTTTACAAAAAAAATTAGCAGTAGTCAACATATTTTACGATTAAGGATATTTTACAGCTCCAACATCATCTTAATCAACAGTACCAAGAGCCCTGCGTTCCAAGCAATGCAGCCAGCTAGACAGCAACTATAAAAGTAATGATGCTTTTTCTCTCACTGAGAAGTGAGGAAAAAAATAGCCATTTACGTTTCCAACATACTGTAATAGCAGAAATTAACTATGCTAAATTCACAACCTTGCAGCTCTTGTTGTCTGCTTGGACATGTCTAAGCTGAAGAGAGTGTCTGTGCTGTCTTCAGTCGGACATGCAATGAGGTTCTCAGAAAGCATCATACATAGGGTTACCCAGGATACAAGTCTGAAATTCCCTTTACCAAGCCCGTTTTATTATATCCCCTAAAGCATATCTTACGGTAGATTATTTATCAGAGACGAGTCTAACGCAAAACTAAGCTCCAGTGTACAGCAATATGTTTTAACAACTCTGAGTCTCAGTGAATGCAAATTCATCACTGTTTTCTCGGAATGAGATTCCGAGTCTGCCTCAATTTGGGTTATCATCTGGCTTGTGAGGGCTTGAAGCCAGTGTGATTACTTAAGTGAGGAATTGTTCATTTGTCTGACTGGTGAGGTCACACGTTGATTCATGATCCATTTGATTATTTTAAATGGAATTTTGAAGAAGCTGATACCTTAGTTATCCTTTTTGGGTCACTATCTTTTGATCTGTTTAAAGGTAGAGTCTCTTAAGGAAAAAAAAGAAACTATGAAAGCATGCTGAATTAGATTCCATCTCTGCAACTCAAGAAAAGAAGTGTAGTTTGAAGAGTATCTGCAGAAATCCCTTTTGAACAATAGATTGCCACTGTTCAGGTGTTTTTTTGTTTGTTTCTTTAGTAACAACATAGGACAAGGAGATGCATAGGTTTTCTCACTTCTTGGCTGTGATTCTTACTGCATTTCTGTGTAGCACTGGCAGCTCAAGAAGGATACACAAAGGAAACTAGAGCTCTCTCAAAACTGCGTTGAAAAATTCATAAGTACATCCCAGTTACTGAAGAGCTATAGCTAGTCACGTGTGCTCCAATAACTGCTGCGATGATGGCAAGCTTTGGAGTTAGGGAATGTTTGAGATGTCATATTCTATTCACTGTCTGATTCAGTAGAACTACTCCTGCTCAAAAATTTCCTTCCTCCTTACTGTTGTTTGTGTAGTAACTTCACCAGTAGTATGTCTTTCTAAGACAGGTCTGATGTATGTACTATTTGCATTGTTATCTTCCTGCTTCATTAAACTGGTGGAGTTCAGTACATTTAAATGAATTTCGTTTTCTTGAACAGTTAATCAAATAGTTTTTCGGGGAGGGGGGTTGGGGGAAGTCCCTTTTTATCTTCTGGCTATTTTGCGGCAGTCCATTAGCTTCCTTTCCTGTGTGGTTGTTCTAAAAGTAATGGAATAGCGGGAGAAAATAGGAACAAAAGAGCAAAGGAGATTAAACAGTGAAAATGCTGGGAGAAGCAGGCAATCCTAAGAATTTCTGAAATTTATGAACGAGTTGAGAGATTATAAGGAGGAGCTTTTAAAGCACAAACAAGTAAATAAAAACAAATATAGAAAGGTGAGTATTGACGCAGAGACACAAGTGATAGGTTGGTGGGTAAATAGATAGGTAAAACAATTCCAGGTAGTGTCAGCAGGCTGAGCATACTGAACAGTCCGCTATGTGTAAGCAGTGCTCCTTAACTGCTAATGCCGCAGCAGGACTTTACACCACGGGTTTGCAGATATCTCAACAGAACCCTCTTCACGTAAAGCCATGTCAGCAGCACCAGCTTCAACGCTGAGTATTGATTTTGAAGTCACTTGCTAAAAGAAAGGGCACAAAGTAACTTACAGAGACAGATGGTATTCAAATTTCAAAGGAGAGTGTGTGAAAAGTAATTAATGTAAGCGTGCATAGAGCCAAACACTTCAGAGAAAGAAATTCAGGTGCTACCTGAATGCAAAATTTGTATGTCTGAATGCTCTGCAGAGGGTGGATCTTTCTGCTGAGAAAAAAAATGCAAGACCTATATGTTACCGTTTACTCTCACATAAAACGTTTCTGGTTTTGTATTGGTATCGCACCTAAAACTGAAATGTGGTGAAATGTATTGCTGGATTTTGAATAGTCTCAGTGGAGAGACCTGGGGGCCTAGATTTCTTTTATGTGGAAAGCTACCATTTTATTGGTACAATTAAAGATAAGTATGATATATATATTTATGTATTTAAAAAATTTACTTTTGATGTATATTAAGCATTCAATAAAGACCTCCATATCTGTGAAGACTGATCCTTTGCCGGGCAAGGTTATAATTTCGAAGCGATTTAGGTGAAATTCTGCTGAACCCTGTCACACTTGAGGACCTTTGAATCACTCACAGTCAATTTTTTTTTTAAGATTTTTTTCAAAGACACAGATGAGTACTCTTTCAGGGTTTTTGATAACGCTTAGGCATGTAACAACGCAGTAATTGTGAGGAGTTATGCACCTAATGCTGTTCGCAAGGTGTTGGAATTCAGTGCACTCCAATATTGTAAAACACTGACCCTAAATTTTTAAATCTTTTTTTTTAAAAACAAGTCTATGTTAATGAGAAAGTTCAATTCTTTCTTAAAAATATGAATTTAGACCTGAATAGCTGTTTCTGGTTACCTCTCGTATAGATGCATTCATTACGGTGTAGTTACGGCTGCACCCAGAGTTAGGCCAGAATTCTGACTTAGGCAAGCTGCAAGCTCCATCGTAACTCACCTAGCCTCCTGAGCGCAATTGGTAGGTCGTGTGTGTATATCGCTGCAGCCACTGCAAGCTAAAGAAGTGATAAAAGCCACGGATCCCTGGCAGCAGCTCGCTGCGGCACATCCCAGGCTGAGGAGACATCGTGGGATGCACGGGAAGAGCATCTGAGGACTGTACCCCTTGTTAGAGGGGGAACCAAATCAGGGAAAGAGGAATCAATGTGCTTTAGGCTCAGCGTTTTACAATCACTAAAAAGCCTTTTTCTAATATGCGGAAGCAAGGATTTTTGAGATAAAATGTTTTGTACTGCAGCTTGCTTACATTACAGTATCATAAGCAGGTGCTGTTGTCTATTCAGCAGCCACCAGTGCATTGCTCCTGCTGTTGTGAAGGGCCTTGGCATACAGGGTTCAGTAAAAAAGGAGGAGAGGGATTTTCAAAAGCACAAATAGTTGGTAGGACTAAATGAATAATGCACAGGAGCTTAACAATGTTGCTATTAATAATTCATAGTTTTAAGAAACACAAGACTTTGATGTTGCTGTTGTAGAAATCCAGAATCTAAATAAAATGGAAAAACAGAGTGGAAAAACAGCTTGTCATAAGAAAGCACTTATCATTGCTGCTCTCCTTCCTGAAGTGTGGTTGGACTTAAAGGTATTTCGTGGTGATTGATTTGGTAATTATCTTGAGCATACTTGAACATAAATAATACTTTGCCATAAAGATTTTAAGGATGTAGTCTGCACAGAAGCCCCGTGTACTCTCACTGATAACAGCGGGATTTCAGTGACTGTACCAAGATGTTGATTGAATTTGCTTTTATGAGGTTCAGCTATTAATAAGAAATGGTGCGTCCTGTATCTCATTATCAAATGTAAGTAGCGGATGAAGAGGAATTAAAAAGATTATATTAGTCACACTCCAAAATGATAATGAGAACAGGCTAATGAGATGAGAACAATACTTCAAATTTTGGACTCATGTAAAGAGAAATTCCCTGATCTTTATCTCCCGGACTGTCAGAGGTTTTCCCACGGTTGATGCATGTAACAACTACTTTTTATGATACTACTCTGAATTAAATATAATGTGGTGTTAGGGATCAATCCCAACTTTATGCTATTTAGTACTGTAGGAAATGAGCGTCTCCAACTTTCAATTATTTTATATTGTAGGAAATCTAGAAATAAACATGAGATTGACTTGTATTCAATCTGAGGAAGAAATTTGAAATTTGCATTCATAAGTGCTTGTACTTCAATGGAAAGATTTTTCTTCAGAAAGAAAAATGATGCTTCATATCCTAATGACAAGGCCAGTCTGACTGGACTGTTTTCCATCTTGGTCACCACTTGTAACTTTATGTCTAATTCTAGTGTGTTGGTTCTGGAGTTGTCTGAGGGGCCACAGATTTAGTTTCTGAGGTGTTTGGGATTTAGTTGTACTGAAGGTAAGTCTAGTGCCTAGCATCTAACTGTAGTAGTATTGTAGTCACTGTGATTATTTAGTGATAGAAACAATCTTTTACTGTTTTACCTTTTATTAGACTTAATGATAATTTTGACCAGGTTTGGAAATTACAACTGCTCTTCAGATCAAATGGGACTTCCCTGGAGCTTTCTGATGCTCATGTTTCTCACAAGTGTAGTAGTGGTAAGGTAAAGAGCCTCCTTCACGTCTTGTGTGACTTCTGTATTATTACTGGAGTGAACTGCTAGCTCTTGGAGGACCTGAGCACAAGTGAGATGTTCTTGTGATCACATAAAAACAAAGAAGGAAGCTCTGCTTTTTACCTACTAGTGCCATTATGTACTTAATATATAATCTCTTAGAAATTATTGATTTAATACCTATGGCCAGCCACAGGTATGTGCTGTCTTTTTTGCCTAGACAGAAGGAATCCGAGTTTCTTGACAGGTTTGAATGAAAACAAGGCAAGGCAAGGAATCAAGAAATTGATTAAACTGGCTATTCAGCAATTTTTTTCCCTTTAACAAGGAAAAAAGAGAAAGAGATGAATGCCTTCAAAGCAAGTATTTCTTTAACTTAGAAAAGCACTTTTACCAGTGCTAAATTCTATCTGAGGTTAACAGTCACTGCTCCAATCCTGTGGTTATTTTCTATTTTTTTGAGAGTAACCTTGGACTGCTCCAAAGGCCTTGTAATATAAGGAAAAAAGAATAAATGTCTTTGGTATGGATGGTTAATGAAAATGACAACCAGTAAAAGTATTAGGCATGACTTCTTAACCAAATACTGTGTAAAGTTCCAGGAGAAAGCAAGATCTGGGAAAAGAGAGAGAAACACCTGGAAACTTGTTGGTTTTTTTGTTTGGTTGGTTGTTTTTTTGGGGTTTTTTTTTTTAGATTAATATTAAAACTAGTTTGTGCTCTCTGCTTACAAAATTTCATATTATGAATATATGATGACTGTCTCTTTAAAATGGACAGTCTTCTTTATAATAATACTGAGCAGTATAGAAAGTAGTTTTTTTCAAAACAGTGAATGTTTTTTATGGGACTGTTCTTTTTTGTTCAGGTCTTTACTATCTTCCAGGCAGGTATTCCTGCATGCTACATAAGCTTCAAAATTCAGGTAATTCAACCATAAAAAAAAAGGGCACTGGGAATGTTCTTCAGAATCTTTCTTTTTTTAGTATGTAGAACAATTAGTTCAAAAATACCAAAATCATTAGGTAAAAAAGGTAATAGAAGAAATAGTAGTGTGATACTTGTCCATGAACTAAGAAAAAGAAAAGATAAAGCTGAGTTTTACAGTTTAGAGTACATCAATGGGAATACTCCCCCACCGCCTCCCTGAACTCTGAAGATGTGGCTTTTTTTTTAAAGCTGCTGTAGAAAAAAAATTAAGAAGAAATAACACTTATTTTCCAACTTTTAACTGTGAACACTTTTCTTGTTCACACAGGGGCTCCCAGGAGAAATGAATTTTAAGACATCAACTCAAAGTACCATGCAGAGGTGGAATAATTAGTGTATCATGATTTAAATTTTCTTTCTGTTTTTTTGATAATTATTCACTTGTTTCTGCTGCCAGTCACTTTTTTTTTTACTGAAATTTTAACAGGCTGTTTTGAAAGCTGTGTTAGTGTGACTGGTTGGAAGAGTTGATCAAGTTTCAAGAAAATTATGGTTTTGTGAAAATTTGGACTTATTACTGCAGAGTCTCTGTTTTGAGTATTTCTGACTGGTTCTGTTGGCAGTATTACCAATTCATGACAAGGCAGCTAAAAAGAGTAAAGCTCTAGAAAGATTGCAAAGCTACCTCACTTGGTGTCTGGTGAACTGGGAAATGCAGTGAAGAAAATAACTGAAGGTTTAAGATAGATCCTCTCTCTTCTGCTCTCTGAATGCTCAGGTAATCTAATCTTGTAACGCTGGATGCGTTGAAAAAAATACCAGTTAAGACCAGATAGAATATCTAGAGAAGAACCAGGAGAAAATTAATGGTTTATTCTTATCTCTATAGAGGCCTGAAACAGTAGATGTTTGAAGTGATGAAGTGACAGAATTTGCTCCACCGCTCCACCAAGGACAAGACTTCATTGCTAGATTTCCCCACTGTGTTGGAGATGTCCCTGCTCCTTGCAGGGGGGTTTGACCAGGTGGCCTTTAAAAGTCCTTTCCAACCCTAACTATTCTATGATTCTAAATAGCTGGTTTTGTGTTTTTTTCATAATAAGGTCATTCTTTGTGGCCACAGTACTTATATAATTTATTCTTTTGGAAGAGATTGAGCCATGCCCTTTCTTCTTTCCCATCCAAGCTTTCACGTAGTAGAGGACAAAAAGCTCTCTGGTTTTCCTTTCAACTTTCCAGTACTTTGTGTAGAAGGCTATGCTATTAGGAAGAGTGTATGAGAGAAACCTGTTACTTTGTGCTTATCAGAGCCCTTTCATGACTTCTGGAGAGACAGGGAGAGAATAAGCACCTGGAAGAGGGTCAAAGCTTTGGTAGCTGTCTCTTGCTGTTGAATATGCGAGCTATTTCTTCATCTGCAGTCATCTGGGGATCCTTGAATGACACTGGGGCCTTGAAATAGCCCATTTCTGCATGGTTATGAGATTCTAGTTCATTTGCAGCACGCTTGTTAACCTGCCAAATGTACATTTAAATTTTATATGGCCAGTGTATATGTCCATACCTCAGAGAAAGGAAGCAACTACCAGTGAAAAGATGCTAGCCTCTTAAACCGTCCCTCTCACGTTAATTATGTGAGTGTTAATACACCACGAGGAGGCAAATGATGACAGCTGAATTCAAACCAGCATTGGCGTTCTCCAGAACGTTTCATAGATTCCACCAAGAATATCCTCAAAATGTATACTGTCAGGAAAAATACATTTTAGTTTAGCAATTTAACCTTTTACTTTATTTCAGCTTATTTTAGATTCATTAAGGCATTTTCCTCTTTTTTCCTCTCTTCATTTCAAATTCACTGTTTTCAGGAGGTGAAGGGCTGGAGGAGAGAGGGCCAACGCTCCATTTTGTTGTTGCTGCTACTTTTACTCATTTTTTACTCCTTGTGTTTATTAGATGATTATTTAATACAGTTTCCACTCAAAAGTGTGTATTAATGTGGTTTTGGTTATGTGCTTTTTCCCATGCTGTTTTGCTTTTCATTTCATGTGTTAATTTTTTTTTTCTTTTTTGTAATGATCTGTCTCTTGTAAACACAAGGCTTTCCTCACTCATTCTCATGAAATTTCACTTTATACTTGCTGAGTACTTGAGTGATGAAGTCACTGTAAAATACTCTAGCCTAAAATTAAATTGACTATATATATTGGATGAAGATGTATTTTATGCTACACAACAATTGTTGGGTTACAAATTTTTTTGTTTGATTGTTGGTTTTATTAATACTTACTACAACTAGTCAGGTAGCAGATGCAAATCTGCATTACTATTGCAATATTTCTCACAAGTAATTCTCGATTTTGTGGGGCACGTGAGCTTCTAGATGTGAGCAAGTGGTTCATTATATGTTGCTAGTAAGACTTCACTCTGAGAACTGGCATCATGACACAGCATTAATGTCCAATTCTCTTCAGATTTGTGAAATATGCTTTTATTTTTCATTTTCTCACAAGAAAATGTAGCTAAGAACCTGCCCCAAAATTACAGATCATTCATTGATGATAGTAAAAAAAAAAAAAATAAATCTGAAGATATTGATTAATCTCTCTCTCCTTTTTTTTTTTT
>WHYT01017327.1:63782-75281 GCA_009806455.1 Tetrax tetrax
AAAAAAAAAAAAAAAAAAAAGGATTTGTTATCTCACTTTTCCTCACACTCTTCCTGAATTTTATGACTGTGGTTCAAAATGTTAGTTCTGGACAATGTGTCAAAATGAAAGAAAAATTTAAGCAGATTAATATTTTTTAATTTGTTTATGAGAAGGAGCTGCTTTCTTGCCTGGCACTTTCATTATCAGAAACAGTAAACAATTTCATGTTGGCTTAATTCACAGATACTCCTTTCTAGTGAATTCTACTTTCTAGGTTACTTCTAGAATATAAAAATCCCCATCCCTCACCCAAGTAATTCCATTTTTATACTTCTACATACCAAGAAAAAAAAACATGCCTTAGCGTAACCTGAAATCATGATTACCCTGACCCCAGACATACCCTTTTGCTTCCACATAAACTTACTTGTATTGAGGTGGTACAAAGATGCCTCGCAGACGGAAGGGCTGAATTTAATTGAAGGTGAATCTGTGCTTTGTCCCAGTAATGAAATCTATATGCCGTGCCTAAACCACACTAGGTAACATGACTCTTCTGTACCTTCCTCTAAAGTTTTTTTATTTAAGAGAAACATTTGGAATTACTGACGATTATAAAATTTTGTAAACGTAATGTAAAGTGTTTCATTTGATACCTTAAATAAGTGGGATCATTAGTGGGTCCATCTTAAAATTTTCAGGTCAAACAGGAGGATGACGAATGTCTTTACTGACAGGGTCATCAAACACTGCAACGGGCTTCCTAGAGAGGTGGTCAATGCCCCAAGCCTGTCAGTGTTTAAGAGGCATTTGGACAATTCCCTCAATAACATGTTTTAACTTCAGCCCTGAAGCGGTCAGGAAGTTGGACTAGATGATTGTTGTAGGTTCCTTCCAACTGAAATTATTCTATCCTGTCCTATTCTAAATTTCTTTTCTTCTGGTGAAACTAGGCAGCTCTTCCCTGCCTGTTTCTCTCTGGCAGTGTCAGTTTTCTAGATGTTGAAGCTTCTAATATGAACCGAGAAGTTTTACACTCTTTCACAGTGCCCAAGGCATTTCACTTTCTCCTAATACAGAAGCAGAGTGTACAAATGAGCTGTCATCTTTAAACTACTTTTACTTCACTGGAGTCCTGGGCAGCCCCAGGGTTGGAGGTTCCCACGTGATACTTAAAACAGCCTTGGAAGCGCGCTAGCTTGTGAAATGACCCAGCTCTGCAGCTGCCTTCTCATTAGTCTTCCTTATGCCTTTGTCTCCCTGAAAATGCCTCTGTCCTCTCTGAACAGCCTTGGAAGGATATGGACTTGCTGTCTTCTCAAATGACCCAACTGGGGCAATCTCTCAGTGGTTAGAATGGGACATCTAAGTTTGTTGAAAAGGCAGCCTGCTGCTTCTGGGGTGGGAGGACAGGAAAAGCAGGAAGCTCCATAGCTACGTTCTTGGCAGCCTAGCCAAGACTCTGTCATTGCAAATAATTTTAAAAACCTTCCAGGTATAAAAAAAAAAAATTGAAGGTGACTTTGCAGTTTTATTTGGAAGACACTTATTTTCATAGGATTATAGAATCTTTAAGGTTGGAAAAGACCTCCAAGATCATCAAGTCCAACCATCAACCTAACATCACCATCCCTACTAAACCATGTCCCGAAGTGCCATGTCTACGCATTCTTTGAACACTTCCAGGGATGGTGACTCCACCACTTCCTTTGGCAACCTGTTCCAGTAGTTGACCACTCTTTCAGTAAAGAAAAGTTTCCTAATATCCAGTGTAATATTTTCCTACATTTGAAGTGTTCCGCATGGCTTGTGAAGTGAAAGGAGGGATCTATAAATATAAATTATTACAAAATAATTTTCAGGTTTTGTATATTGTGGTTTGTCATTGCTTTGCATGCTGATGCTTAGAAATGGTTGTCAACTGAACATTGCTGTCTTTAGAAATAATATAGCATCAGGCTTTTTGTTGATGTGTACTTGAAAAGAGTCTTTGTATATTTTCACTCTTTTTCTCTGTTTAGAGATATGTTTATTTCAAGTAGATTATCAGCCCTGACAAGTTATTTAAAGTTCTACTCCTGTTCTTATTTTCTTTATTAGACACTAATCTATTGTTTGTGATGGGAAACAAGATTGCACAGAAAGAGGAAGCACTGGGACATAGTCTTTCTACTTATGCTAATTTCATATTAATTACCATTTTTTACATATCTAACTATAAACAATATTATGTAACCTCTAGAAGAACAAGAGGTTTTTTTTAAGTGAACCTCAAATGCCAAGTAAATTTTGTGTGTGTCTATATATAATTAATTTCATGTTTTACATAAGGTTTTGTGAAAGTATTTCTGACAAAGATACTTAACTTCATAAGTGTTCAGCCCCATTATTTTCAACCAAAGTAACGAATTATTTGTGGGTGATGTCAGGAACAGCTAACAGTATTTGCCTAGCTGGGAACCTAAACAATATAAATCCAGAAAAGTTCTATAAAGTTTTGTCACAGCACTGGATAAAATTTTGGACCCATTTTTGTTGTCTTGGGAAGTTGTGATAGAAAGGCAGATGTTGGCAGTCAGCTCAGTGTAACGATTTGCCAGTGTGGTGGCCTGAAGAAAAGAGTGGACAGTGAGCAACTGTTTGGAGTCCTGTTGGCAACTGGTCTCGGTGTCTTTTTCAGCATGGCCCTTTCTTAAGAATAGCTGTCAGGATGACAGTGTGTTGACTGCGATGGCTAGGACTATGTAGACATGAAGTAGAGTTCTTTACTGGGCATTATGGCTGAGGAACAGAATTCAGGGAGAAAAAAAAAAACAAACAGACTTTACGCTAGCAAATCTTAAGGACTGAAGCATCCTTACTCCTGAAGTCTGAATATGGTTGCTCCATCTACTCTGTACTAAAATCTTGATAGATGTGTTCATTAGGTGGTAGCCTGGTGTTTAATCAATATTTTCTCAAGTCAGCGTCGTTCTTGCATCTCTTCATGTTTTGATTTTGGTCCCTGGTCCGCACACTGAGCTGCGTGGTTAGAATGGGCTTTTTAGTGAAGTTTTGCTCTTCTGAACTCAGCTTCAGACAAACTGGATGGTATTCAAGTTGGCTTATGCTAACGCTGATAAACTTGGAAAATCTCGAAGATGGTGTCAGTTATTTTCCCTTTTACTGCAAGAATCCAAATCTTCTGGCACGATCCATCACTGCATGTGTCAGTGAAATTGCTGGATTGTTTGCCGGGAGCACATTACGTGCTCTTGGATAGGCTCAGAATGATTCTTGCTTGCAGGTCTGAGCTGCAAGGAGAGTGTTGAATTAAACAAATATCATTGCCTATGATACCACTGCATCACCTATTTCTAAGTCTATCTGTAACAGAAGTATGAAAAATTGAAAAAAATAAACTCAGGTATAGTCTTCATGTGGAGTGAAATGGGGTAATTGCAAAATGTGAATTTTGCAGTCTCACTGGTACCAGCTGTTCACACTATTCACCTTTTTTTCCCACTCTTAAGAATGAAAACATTTTTCTCCCCCTCCCCTTTTTTGCAGTAAGATATACAGAAATAGTTTCCAGATGCTAAAACAGTAGTAGTAATTTTAAAAAGACCAATAATTACCTATAGAAAAGCATTCCATGGATTTCACTTAGACTCTAATTTTGTGTTGGATATAACTCCTCTACATTTAATTACAGAGAATATGTAATAGTAACAATTCTAAAGGCAACGCTCTAAGAGCAAAAGTGAGGCAAGTTTTGTAATGGTAGAGATAATATCTTTTATTAGCAGGCATAATTAGAAAAGTTAGACAAGCTTTGAAGGACGCAGGAACTTTTTGTAAATCTGAAATAAAAGCTGCAAACTTCAAATGTAAATTAAGAAATTGTTGTGAGATCAATAACCTCTATTAAACAAGGTCCGCTATCTTGTCTTCCAGATGGTCTAATTGATTTAACTGAATTTTAAATTAATCAGGGGCTTCTTGGTATTTGATAACATTTATTACACTGTGGTTGGACATAGTTACAATTTTATGCTGTGATATTACAAAGCTATGCACACCCACTTGTTTTATTATAGGAAACTTTGATGTTAATGAACATAATTTACAAAATACTGGATACTTCTTGGATGTCTCTTAACTTTGAGCACGTGAGTAAGTCCTCTCAGATAATGCAGGGACTACACCTCATTGAATTGGTTGTATTTATGTTGCACTGTGGTACTGTGATAAATCCTAACATAAAGGTTAGGCTGAAACTTTTTCAGGTTGCCTGTCTCCATTTCTAGATATGAAATCAAGCAATTGTGGGTTAATAAAAGTAATGACTTATGATTTGAACAGTTTCAAAGTACGTTTGGCTTTCAGAATACCTTGCATTGAATTTTATGTATCTCCCACTGCTGTGTCTGCTGAGAGCTGTTCCTTGAACGGTACTCAGAACTATTTTTGATGCATATTTGAATTCAATATCTGTGAATTGTTCTGCCTATCCTGTACTCCAGGCTCATCCCCGCAGGCAACTTCTCTTTCTTTTGTTAAATGGCTTTTTTTTTTTCCCCTCTCTGCTCTATCATCATCTTCAGTTTTTGTAAATGAATGCATTCTCTGTTTATTGAATATTCTAACCAGTAGCTAAAGTGTATAGTAGCATCAACTATGACTATTTTTTTTTTCTTTTAGTGTTAAAAAACCGTATTGCAGCAGCAACAAAAAAACCCCCAAGCATATTTCCCTTGCATTTGACATGGTGTGACATTCCAACCATTTTGCTCTATAAACTAACTCTATTTGATGGGACAGCAATATATATATATATATGTATGAAAATGTGTTGAATTCAAAAATGGCCAAGGAAAGAGAGGAACATAAACTTTTATTTTTAGACTGTACTCAAATTCCTTCTGTAGTCAAATGGATTTTCTTGGGCTTTCTAATGTCTTCACTATACAGAGGCTTCAGACCATGAAGCTACACTGATGTTCCACTGTTAAAATACTTTTTGCAGGATGCTAAAAATACAGAACTTTGAAAATATTTTGAGACAAAATTCTGAGTGCTTTCCTAGTTCCCAGTTGGTGTATGATTCTGTATTAATAAGATAAGTAAACACAATCTGTGATACGGATTCTTGTGAGATCCTGCAGTCTACTTAAAAAATACTTCTATGATTAACTTGATGGTATTTGTACCTTCAAGTTAAAAAAAAAATAAAAAAAATTGCAAGTTCTCCAGGTATTTTAACTTAGGTACTGAGACAATTCCTTATTTAAACATTATGTTTAATAAGAAAAACTGCACACTTATTTTAAATTTATACTTTGCAGTGGCTATAATTTTATTTTACATAATGCAAAATCAGTGAAGCTAATACTCTTCAGCCTGTAGTGATTGCAGAAAACATATTTTAGGAGACATTTTCAGTCCTCCTACCTGTAATAGCTGAGCTTGTGACAGTAACGCATACTTAAAAGCAGCCTTGTCTCCATGTAGACCGTGGTGGCTACTACCTCCGGCTTTCAAGATGGCCCTGTAGCTTCCGTGCGACCCAGGAAGGGTGGAATTAATTTATGGGAAAGGTTATATGCTCTGTGCTGAGGGAGGTCAGACTGTGGTCTTTTCTTAGAAAGAACATAAAATCTGTGTCTTACTCTTAAATGACAGAGTAATATGCTTGATAGGTTCAGGAGAATGCTTCGTTTGTGGTTAAATTATCGGACAACGATAAGTCTCTGTGGCTGGATCCTGTTACGCTGGCATTTTCAGGAAAGACCTTTTGTCACTCTAATTTCTCTCGTGTGTGTGGGGGGAGGTGTGTGTGTACTAAAACATGTGTCCTGCAGGATGCACAGTTTTACAGCATCTCCTGAACTTTTGCAAATTACTCCTTTTTCTGCGACAGGCACAGAAGGCATAATATCGGTTGGAAGGATGTTCCAGCTTTCCTTGAGAGGAGATGCAGTGGATGTTAAGAGAAGTTACAAATAATAGTTTAAGTGTATTTGCATTTGAGTTTGAAATAAAGAAATAAAAATTATCTTCTCTATGAGCAATTCTGTAATTTCATAAAATTATATAACATTAATAAAACACATTATTCTTGATCTGTTGAAAGACATTATTAGTGAAAAGAAAAAACATCTTACAGTAATATTGAAATCTAAATCGGGTGCAAAGATGGATAGAGAAGATTTGCACAGTTCTGTACATCTTGCTTAATTGTGTTTATTGAAAGGATCTCATTTTCTCTTTAAAGCATAGACTTTGAAAGAGCACTGGTAATTTCTTTTTTGGGGCATATTTAACCTTTAGAGTTTTTAAGTGCTTTGATAATGATCTCAACTGTTTCCCTGTAATTTAGGAAAATTATAAAATTACAGATTTTTAAAATAGCTCTGCCACCTCCACAGCATGTCTCAAGACACACTGAGCTGTCTACGTGGGCCTGATGTTTCAGGTAGCTGACTTGAGTTTGGTACAAAGGTTGCTGAAGGAGGCTGAAGAAAACCATCGAATCGACAAACTTTTCACTGTCTCTTGCTCTAAGCAGCCTTTGTCACATGCTAAATTTCATCAGTCACTAAGAGCTAACAGGGAGCTACACTGCAGTTGCTAAAGAAAAAAAATCACTCAGTTCTTCAGCATCACTGACTAGTGATCTGCAGACAAATTCCCAGGTGAGCAATAATTGCACAGCAGCAAACTGCTGATCATCAGATGAACGCATAGTTAATATGGATTTCATATACGGCCTATGAGCAACAAAATAGCATCTTGCTTTGTTTCAGTGTGTAAAAAGAAATGTGTGGGAAGGAAAACTGAGGCGAACTGGTACCTGGGGTTAAGGAGAATCACAACTCGTTGATGCTTCTGGTTCTCGTATCGATGCAGTGTGTGTCTCTTGGTCAGCCTCTGTGTGTTTGTCTGTCTGTAACCTCAGACATTGTAATCTATTTCTGTGTCTTACCTAAAAGCATTTAGGAGATAAATGTATGTACCTCTGCTTCTAAATAGTGCTAGGTGATACTGAGGTTTGATTCTATCACCAACATTGACTTTTTGGGACAAACAAGATGCCAGTTGCAAAGCTTCCATTTTAAAAAGCATGGGAGTTATACTATATTTTCATAGTGAAAAGACGACCTATTTAATAAGCAGATTAAAAAATTATCATCTTAGAAGGGCTTCTGAGCTTACTTCATCATGCAGATTTAGAACAATCTACATCTTTATCTTGGTCCAGGTGGAGCTGCAGTCCAACCAATGGAACATGAGCGTAGTGTATTTAGTGGTATTTAGCAGGAATTTCTGTTCCTTGTTTTTACAAAGCAGTTCATGCACAATGGGAGTTGCTTTACAGAGGGTACTGGCATCTTGGTTCAGAAAAATGGAAGTCTGGTCTGGCTGAGGCTCCTGCACTTGTCCGTGCAGCAAGCGTTTCTAACGTTCTCCTTGCACACTGCATTTTTCAGTAATGGGATGACTGTGAAAGGGATATCTCTTTTAATTACAGACATTAATAATTAAGAGAAATAAGTATTTTCATGAAAATACTTAACTGATGTAGCCATAAGTTATGCCAGATGTTAAGGTTCCTTTAGGGCTTCGGATCCTTCATACTAACCTTATAGGCAACATTTTTGAAGTAGTAGTAAAATACATACACCTTTTCTGCAAACATTTTTTAAGACTTAAAAATATAACCTAAGCATTCCAGATAACCCTGTGATAGAGGAAAAAAATATCACCATAGCAGCTGAAAAAGAAGCTACCAATATATGGAGTTCTTCAATTAAAAAAAAAATAAAAATATGTTGGATTGAATTCCCTCAAGACTAAACTTGGTTGTTTATCTGCAGTGTAGGTGACGCATACGTAGTAGTAGGTTCAGCTGCCTACCAGCGCATACACTCTGCGATCTCATGGATGTCATTCTGGAGAACCTGTACTAATTATGCATGTGACCAGTTGTTGCAACTCAGTCTGTTTGCATCTTTTTGGGTTTTTTAGTCAGAAAAGTTGTATACTGATAGGAGTAACTCAGCAAGTTACTGAAGCAAAATTGTTACTTTGATAATAAAATCAATGGATGAATGGTATCTTTGAGGCTGTATGCAATCTCAAGAGATAGATGACTCTGAAACAAAAGATCTGAAATATTTTGAAATTAAACTTCTAAATACTTAAATGGATCACCGATGAATATAGGACATAGCTCAGGAAATCATTAAAAACAGTTTTGCTTTTATTCTGTCTGCTAGATGCAGGCAGGAAATGTGCTAGAAGCAGGTAGGAAAGGACCTGAAAATTATTTCCTGTTAAAATGACACTTAACTGGAATACATACAATTTGCTGGGCCTTTCCTGGTCACATCTTATAGTAGAAATAAGACTTTAGTATAGGTTTTATTTTTTAACTAGGAACAGGTAAATACAGTTTTAAGCCTTCTCTTGAAAGTAAAAAAAAAAATGTCCATAACATTATCGTTCACCCAGGTGCTAAAGACAGTGATTTTGTACAAACAAGATAGCATCAATAAGCTATTAAACCTCGTAAAGTGATCCATTGAAAGCTTGAAGTATCTGCTGACTTAATCAGCTAAAGCATTAAATTTATATTTAAAGTGTTCATAAAAATTGGAAGTGTTTGAGGTCATCCTGCTGTTTGCGCATAAAGTCACAATTCCAGTAACGCAACGCAAATTACCGTGGGCAAAACTCCATCAGAGGGAAAGGGAACCACGGGAGCAGTGCTGAAACACACACGGGCTGCGTTACAAGGGGAAGGGAAGAGCAAGGATGATAAGATACCAGTGCAGAACGCAAATGGGTAGTGAGGCAGCTCATGTCATACCCATGGTCAGTAGAGTTTAAAGGCAGCATTAAAAAGATCAGTTACAAATGAAATAAAGTGGATGATATGCTGCCACAAGGGAAAGAGCCTTTACTTGTTACAGACTGAGATCATGAAAGGCTATACCACAAAAGTTGAAATATTAAATATTTCTGTGTTTGGAATTAAGCAGAAATCATATATAGACTTACGTGATGCTGTGCAAGGAATAGAAAGTTTAACTTTTGTAAAAAGGATTTTGTCAGAGAGCTGTTAAAATATTTTAAAATTGTCCAACGTGGAAAATTTAGACTGAAGACTTAATTTAGACCAATTAATTTCATTAATTTAGACTTGGTTCATTTAGACTTTAGCACGCTTGGAGGTACAGCATGTTGCGTTTGGCAGTGTGGTCATACACGCAGCTGTAGGAAACACTGTTTGGAGGAGGACTTAACAAAAGTGATTGTCTCATCTTGAGATCTGTGTTTGATGGGAAGAAAAAATATATTTAAATATACAACTGGAATGATTTGGAATGAGTTTTGCTTCTGTAGGTTAGGGATCTGGGAGGGTACCTTTGGAGTATGTGGCAGTGACTAGTTGTCTCAAGTAGAAATACGGTGACAACTACTCTTGTGCTTTCACTTTTTTTTTTTTTTTTTTTTTTTTTTTTTTTTTTTTTTTTTTTTTTTTTTCCTCCCCTCTCCCACTGTGTTATGGAAGATGGACTTTCTGACAGGCTGCGTGGAAACACCCTACTTAATGAAGCACTTGTGATGGGTGCCACACATGCTGACTGGAACATGGCCTGCTTTGGCTTGGTGGCATGTATAAGAGTGGACACCTTTAGTTACACCATACTTTTGGGCTTGACCTAACCTAAGGGAGTAAAATTCAGGAACTCGTCCAGTCTAGTGGCTTAGACAATGTGATTTCAGTCTTTTGAAATTGTACCTACACAGTGGGAAAGGCCAGACACACTAATCACCTCCCTGCTTTTCTGCATTGGTCTCTGCACAGAGGTGCTTGAGTCTCCCCAAGTTCCAAGTGCTGCTGACTTTCCCAGTAGCCTCTGTGTGCACCTTCTTTACATTCCACCTTTTGGAGTAACGTTATCATCTTTTCTATGGTAATTTTACAGAACAGAAGGCGGATATTTTAAGTGTGTAGACAGCTATTTTGATATATCTTTCATATATAGTTTGCCCTATCTTAATGCACAGGACTTTAAGATAAAGCAAAAAATAATGCAATAACCTATATATTTCAGTATATTTCTACCTGCTTGGCATAAATAAAATATGTAAATTAAAATATATATGTGTTTACTATTGCACTGTACTATTGCCTCAGTCTCAAACAGACTGGGCATTAGGAAATAACTTTCCAACCTGAATTTGTTGTATTTGAACTTTCCTATGCCCTGAGTCCGTGGATACCTATCTGAACAGCAAAGCATATTTTCTAAAGTCTAAAGGCTTGAAGAGCTTTGACAATGTTGTGCTACACATACTCTGTAGGTAATCCAGGGAACTACTATTAAGAATAAACAGCAGGCTTCATTTTGGTTTAGATAACTTTTTAGTTTTCACTGAAAAGTTTTCCAAATATATAACAGATATTAATAAAGACCATAGTAAAGTTTTAAGTAAATAAAATAAAATTTATTAGTAAACATGTACCTAGAATTTAGAAGACATTTTTCTTCTGACTGCAGGAATTGAAATAAGTTTTGCACTTAAGACATGGGAATTGAAGTCAGAATCTTCTTACAATGCCAAAGATGGTAACTTTTTTCTAGAATTTCTAAAACTTTTCATGATTTTGAGCATTGAGGAATGCCTATGTCATGTAAATATCAGCAGTGCAGTGTCAAAACATGATATTCTATTGAAAAATAATGTTAGTAGTCCAATATCCCTCTGGTTTAAATGCTTGCAAAATTAAACTGTTATGATCCTGTCATGCAAAAGGGCTGTATTGTGGGTGTTAGTTGCTAGCTCAGAGAAGGGTGCTGTTCAGTGCTCTGTTTGTTTCTTGTTTTATTATGTTACGGTGTAGATTATTATCTCAGCTCCCAGGATGCAGAGAGTGAATTTCAAGAGGTGCTGTGATAACGCTGCAGGAATCCATGGCTATTTGCTGTAAGGTGAATGTGAGAGGGTGGGGCTGTTCCTTGCAAACATATGGGCAAGTTTCCGTATTTCTCCACTGCCTCATAGTATTCTGAAGTCATTGCTGCAGTTCTGCAGCTTTTCCTTCCTTCTTGGAGAGTATAACCAGACAGTAACTTTCACGTGGGCCTCAGGTTAATTACCAGAGTACCACCTTACATAACATAGAATCATAGAATGGTTAGAGTTGGAAGGGACCTTCAAAGGTCATCTAGTCCAACCCCCCTGCAAGAAGCAGGGACCTCCCTGACTAGATCAGGTTGCTCAGAGCCCCATCCAGCCTGGCCTTGAACGCTTCCAGGGATGGGGCATCCAGCACCTCTCTGGGCAACCTGTTCCAGTGCTCTACAACTCTCATTGTAAAAAATTTTTTTCTAATATCTAATCTAAACCTCCCTCCTTCTAATTTAAACCCATTACCCCTTGTCCTATCACAACAGGCCCTACTGAACAGCCTGTCCCCATCCTTCCTGTAGGCCCCCTTGAGGTACTGGAAGACCGCTATCA
>WHYT01017327.1:75331-89203 GCA_009806455.1 Tetrax tetrax
TGCCTGGGATTGCCACGACCCAGGTGCAGGACCTTGCACTTGGCCTGGTTGAACTTCATGAGGTTGGCACGGGCCCACCTCTCCAGCCTGTCCAGGTCACTCTGGATGGCATCCCTCCCTTCCAGCATGTCGATGGCACCACACAGCTTGGTGTCATTGTTGAACTTGCTGAGGGTGCACTCTATCCCACTGTCCATATCGCCGACAAAGATGTTGAACAGGGCCGGGCCCAACACGGACCCCTGAGGGACGCCACTGGGGTCCGTGTTGGGCCCGGCCCTGTTCAACATCTTTGTGGGCGACATGGACAGTGGGATAGAGTGCACCCTCAGCAAGTTCGCCGATGACACCAAGCTATGTGGTTAACATGGTTAAAATGATAACAGAAAAGCTGTAGGATTCAAAGCTATGAGTGAAAGTGCTAAGTTCTTGCTTGCAGTGAGTCCTTAGAAGTTTTGAGACCTTGTCAGGATGTCAGAGCTTTCTGCCTGTTTGCATTCCCTGTGACAGGCTCAGCACGTTCACCGCAGTGCCTGATGCAGAGCTCAAGAGTGTCTGGCTGGTGCTTGGGTCTCCTGACTTGTCCGCGGAGATCCACGTTATGTTATCTAGGCAGTGTCACAAATGACTGTCAAAAGAGGAATAGTGTCAATAGTTTTTTAATCTTTTTTTTTTTTTTTCCCCCCCAATACAATACGAGGGGTTTCTGGACTAGTTTAAGAGGACCTTTATAAAACAAATTTAAAAGATGGCCCAGACTTATGCCAAATTCAAAACACAAGGAGAGCAATGTGTATGTGGTGTTTAAGACACCAAATTCAAGTTGTAGTCATTGAAAAACCTTTATGTTAAAATTCTCCTTCCAATCTAGATGATTAATGAAAAGTTGAAGAATTACCGTATCCTCTAACCAGATAATAGTAATAGCAATCATTTATAATACCTCATTGCCCCTCTCATCCATGACATGTTTTAGCAAATTTCTTGCAAAAGCAGCATACCAGCAAAGTAGGAAGTGTCGATTTAGTTCTGAGCACCGTCTAATACTGCATCTGAAACAGGTATATCTTACTTCACTCAGAAGGGTGCTTAGCATACAGAGTATTCCTTCCCAGCCATCAGGCAGCAGCCTGTCACTGCTTGAACCCTAAGTGCATAAAAGAATTGTACAGGAGGGTGAGTAAAATCATTTGTACAGGTACTAGGGAATCTGAACAGAAGTGCTTCACTCTTAAGTTGTAGGGGGATGCGAGAGGAGAATGAGTTACGTAACAGCAGCTATAAGTCAGAGTAAAGGGAAAGTCTCCTCAGGGGCAATGTAAGAACAGACTTTAAAGACAGCCTGGTGAAGTGCCAAACACCAGCACCCATTGTCTTTCTCAAAAGCATGGGCACTGACCTGTCTTCCAAACAAAAGAACTTGAAAAATGCATGCATAATTGATTTTAAAAGCCATCCGGAGTATATTTCCTTTCCATGTGGAAATGGAGACGTCAGAGAGTGAATGGGATAGAAGGATATATCCAGCCTTTCAAATTTAACCCAGGCATTTCTCCTTTCTGAGTATTCCTCTGGGCATACTCTTCCTCCTCCTATCACCTCAGCAATAATAAAACAAAAATACTGGGACTCGCTGAACCTGGAAATCAACGTATAATAAGAAATCTTGTCTTAAACAACTCTGCATTGGCTTCATTTGTGACTGTGTTTTCTCACAATGAGCACCCCATTATAATGTAGTCTTCACCCTCCGTGCTAATACCTGAAGACAGATATATGCTGGGACTGCCTCAGATTGTGAATTCCTTTTCCCAGTCCTCTCCTGACCGCACACTGAAGTATTAATGCTGTCATGCCTTCAGCGTGCGTTTGGCTGAGCAGAGTGACGGTGGCACTGGACTGCAAATACAATCAATATCTGGCACTTCGCTTTTGACTTGCAGAAGTGGTCAGAAAACGAGCAGAACTCAAACTGTGAAAGCTCATTGCTTTCTGGAGTATGTAGATTTTGAGGTTTGTAAAAAATTATTTGGAATCTGTTTCAGTGGTCCACAATGTGGATTGAGTAGTCTTAAGTGGTCCAGAAAAATCCAGCCAGTTTCTAATAACAGAGCTTAGTTTTCTGTCTGCCTAGATTTTGCTGGAATAGCTTGCCTTTGTGTGACACTTTTTTTTTTTTTTTTTTTTTAAGGCTACACTCCAACATTATCTTTAGTACTATAGGCCTCACTATTTCTCTCCTTTCACTGTGTTGAAAGCTCTGATACTGTAGAAGTTGTGCTTTAATGGACACATAAATTTTGCACACGCGTAAGTATTTTTCAGAGGACATTTATTGTCTTGGTCTGTGCCATCAACTGATTCACAGTCAGAGAGAACAGCCACGTGTCTCAGGGTGATGGCTCATGGACAGTCTTGCTTTTAAGGGGAAAAGGGACTGCTGGAGGTTGAAGTCTCAGGAGAGTCAAAACCAGGAGCACATTCACGCTGCTATGGCTGCTGCATCACACAGCCAAGAGGTTTTCGTGGGGCAGACGACGACGGTGGGCGGCACAACTGGCAGTGGGTTTTGAACTGGACTGGTTTAGTGCTGCTGTGTTCAGTCTTTGCAGTGGGGTAGGCAGCTCCCAGCCGAGGGGCAGGACAGACACGTGGGAGCAGAGGGGTTTGCGAGTGATGCTGGTTTCCCTTCAGTTTGGAAAGGCACACTTGTGTATTAAACTGTTTGAACTTCTCAGCACAGGGTGAATTAAGCTTAACATATACCAATAATAATCCATTTCTAAAATTGCTGGTTTAGCTTTTAATGCAGTTTTAAAAGACAGCACAAGCAATAACAATAACAATTGCTGGGACATGAAGAGCAAAAAACCCCAGCAGTTTTCTCTGTTTTGTTTTGTTTTTTTCCTGAATGTGAACAATGTTGCTAAGTATATGCTCTAGCTGTCTTTAACAGGTTTTACCTCTAAATATTTTATGAAGGACATTGCAGATTGCCTTCCTCCTGCACAGCACTTAGATTCTGAATTATCTTATGATAAATTGCTTGTTGTGTATCTAGGATTGAAGATTACTAATTCCAACCAGAACTAAATTCAAACATTGTATGTTAAGATAACATTAATCATAAATTCTGAAGGCAAAATTGACAGCTTTAAGTATATGTGCCTTAAGCAACAAAAAAGACCTACTATATGAATGTGGGAGTAGGATTGTAGTATTTCACTGGTGCTATCTGCTCTGATCCTGGCTGGTTTTCAGAGAATGAGCTAAGCCCTTCTATACACAGAGAAAAACAGCGAAGGTTTAATCCTTACTTCAGTGAGCACACAATGAAATTCACGGTGACCTTTATTTTTCCCCAGCAAATACTCTCAGTGTATGTACACTCCGAATCAATTTTTCATGCAGGATGACTGTAAGATTTCTCCATTCAACAGGGATTGTCTATCAAGCCAGTGACAGACATGCAAGAAACCTGGATTTTCTGATCCTGAACCCTTATATTTACATATCTGTGCGTATCTAATGGATAATATAATTTCAGTTTATGTGTTTGTTTAAAATGTTATGAGTGATTTCAATATGATTCACTGCTTTTGTCCTCCTTTAAGAGATTTGAATTGATTTCCTTTAATTGAGTTTACTCTTCATACACTTGAGGAGTTTTTCTTGCATCCCTAAATAAATCATGGTGGTTCTTGGTCTCAGCTCGGTATAAACTTTGTGTACTATTATTACGTGTTTGTTATCATAGGAGTATTTAGATGCATTCTGAAATGCATATGACCATATAAATACATATTAAACTCTACACAAAGAGCTTTGAAGCCATTAGTGTCACTTGTGTAGATAAGTACTTAGGGATTCTTAAATCCAGGGATTATTTGACTGCCTCACATGTTGAGCCATTAAATCCTCATGTGAAACGTAGTATGAAATTTTGGGCAATTACGGATTAGCTTATCACAGAGTTCAGCAGCAAATTCATTTGTCTTCTTTAAAAGTAGAAGAGAACTATTAAGTTAAGCAAACAGGAAGACTGGCTGGTCCTCGGCTGTGGAAGCACACAAGAAAATGAAGAACAAACCCCTCCAGACACTTATTTTCTATCGTATTTCAAAGTTCTTCTGAAAGTTTGGTCCACAACTTCCTTCTGAAAGAGTTAAAGCCTCTAGCACTGTTTTGGTTGCTCAGATAAAGCCTGTGAGGCTGTGAATCCTAATGGAACTATTGTAAAAACTAGGCCATCTGCAGGAATGACTCTGCTTGCATCAAACCCTTAAAAGCACCACGTGAGCACATCTGCAGGGATGGGTTCCTCTGGTTTCTCTAGCCTTTTGTATTTCTTCAAAACTTACTGACTAATGTATTTTATGTAGTTTTGAGTAGCAGAGGCTGGAGAAGAAATTTGAGTCATCTGTTGAAGGTAACTTAAAAATAATGCTATGGTTTTAGCTTAACATACAAGGTGAAGGGAAACTAGAAGATGTTACCTTAGTGTGTTGAATTGAAACCAAGGAGTTTGTGGCCGTAACTCAGAAACAGCTCTTAAAAGATTATTAAAGTTTATAGGGAAATTACTATGAACATAAACTGTAACTATAATCATAGAATAGTTAGCGTTGGAAGGGACCTTCAAAGGTCATCTTGCCCAACCCCCCTGCAAGGAGCAGGGACGTCTCCAACCAGATCAGGTTGCCCAGGGCCCCGTCCAATCTGGCCTTGATTGTTTCCATGAATGTTTCTAAATCTACACTCTTTCCATTTAAAGCCTTTACCCCTAGTCCTATCACAATAGGCCCTACTGAACAGCCTCTCCCCATCTTTCCTGTAGGCCCCCTTGAGGTACTGGAAGGCCGCTATCAGGTCTCCCCGGAGCCTCCTCTTCTCCAGGCTGAAGCAGCCCCAACTCTCTCAGCCTGTCCTCATAGGAGAGGTGCTCCAGCCCTCTGATCATCTTCGTGGCCCTCCTCTAGACCCTCTCCAACTGGTCCATGTCCTTCTTATGTTGGGGGCTCCAGAACTGGACACAGTACTCCAGGTGGGGTCTCACCAGGGCAGAGTAGAGGGGGAGAATCCCCTCCCTCGACCTGCTGGCCACACTCCTCTTGATGCAGCCCAGGATGCGGTTGGCCTTCTGGGCCGCAAGGGCACATTGCCAGCTCATGTTGAGCTTCTTGTCCCAAGTCCTTCTCCTCAGGGCTGCTCTCGATCCATTCTCCGCCCAGTCTGTATTTGTGCCTGGGATTGCCACGACCCAGATGCAGGACCTTGCACTTGGCCTGGTTGAACTTCATGAGGTTGGCACGGGCCCACCTCTCCAGCCTGTCCAGGTCCCTCTGGATGGCATCCCTCCCTTCCAGCATGTTGACCGCATGCTGTAAATAGCCAGTTAGCCAGCTGATATTTTTCATATTCTATTTGATATAATGCTGTGTTAAGTCTTATTTATTACTGTTATTACTGGAGTTTGTTTCACATCCCATTACTGTTGTTATGCTCTCTGTTTTAGGGATAGCTAACCTTATCTGTTAAGTTTTTCCAGGTGTGTAACTCAGTTGGTTTTCTTGTGATTTGAACTCATTGCTGTTTTCCCGCACTGCTGTGGACAGGGAGAGCAATTGGCTTCCCTTTCAAATATATAACTGCTGATGTATTTGAAGGCTTTTACCATGTCTTTCTTCGTTCATCTAGCGACTGAACGACCCGTGTTTGTTCAATGCCTCTTCATCGGACATGTATGCTACTGCTAATTCCATCCCGTTTGCTCCTTTGTGGATTAAGTGATCCGTTTTTACTTTCAGAAATGAAATGCTAAGTATTTAAATATATTAACTGTGCCATACTTTTTCAATGAAAAAAATACTAGTTTTTAAATCTTTGTTCAGAGTAAGGGCCAACTGTTTTTGCATCCATGCTGCGACAATTTTGCATAGTCTCTGAATTCCGTATGAAGTATAATCAAAAGCCGTACTAAATCAAGATAGAGGATATACAATATGCCTCTCCCCATCCCTGAGGCCTGTTGTTCTAGTTTAGAAAGAAATAGGGGTAGAATGATCAGATTTGTCCCTGCGAAATACATACTGGTGTCTACTGGTTTTTTTGTGTTCCTTCTTGCCAGCAGTGCGCAACTGGCCGTCTACCCATCCCTGCCATTTGAAGAGCTCATGAAAAATAATTCATGTGAGCAAGCCTTCTCTCAGAGAATTGTGTTCTCTTTGTGACTGGTGTTTATATTTGCCATGTTCATGGTATTTCCAGGATATTTTAACCAGGATTCCTTTTTCAATCCCTTTTATATGACTGCAATCATGCCTTTCCCCGCTGCACTCTTCCTGGGTGCCAGCAATGTGTTTTCAGCTTCTTATCGCGGCGTTCCCCAGCGCGTACGTCAATAAAGCTGGACAAAAGGGCTGCAGTGTGCCTGAATTAGGAGTGTGCAAGGTTAAAAATGTGGAGGGTGGAGTGGATGAAGCACATGGCTTTTGAACAAATTATCTAACATATACTAGAGATTTTTGGGAGTTCATACTTTGACCAGATGTGGGTGCATTTTTCTACGCATTTAAAAAGCAAGGCTTTTGCAAATTAATCTATACTATTCTAAAACATGGGGGCAAGATAGCTATTCAGTGAAAATGTCAGAATTCCTTTTAGCATTAGCAAATATATTTTTTCCAATGTTTTTGAAACAGCTAAATCATTTTTTTTAAAATGGAAACTGGTATTCAGTAGCACAACTCTCACTCAGTTGTCTGCAAGACAGGGCAGAGGTGCAAGTGGTGTGGGGTGGTGTCGCACCATCTCAGGAAATGGGTTGTGACCTGCAACTTCCACTTGCTGTCACAGTAAAGCTTGGGTTTCTTGGAGGGGTCTGTAAGGTCCTACCTAGCAAAGAATTTCTATCTTCTTTTCAGTATAAGAGTAATGCATTTAAAACCTGGTTGCATTTTGTTGCCTCCAGTTGATGTTGGTGAGCATCTTTCAGTTTATGTAACTGGGTTCTGGCCCTAAAGTCTTGACTAAGAGCAGCACTTGCACCGTATCTACACACATGGTTGTGCAGCAAAACCAATGCTTATTTAGTTCCTACAATTTCAAAGTGTTTGTAACTGAGTAGTGATGTGCTTAAATCCAATCACATGGCTGAGTTCTTTGCAGGGTCATGTTCTGTGAGCAGTGTCCCTGCCGTGGTGGCCAGGTCCCTGGACGTGCGAGGAGAGATGGACAAGGTGCCGCACCTTCTCCCTGGTGAATAGTTATTAGGTCAGTGCACCGTCCAGAAAACACATAGACCCTTTCATTTGCCTACGCAGTATAAATCACAGATCAGTGTAAAGGTGCTAGAGGAGTTCCTTATCTTTTTTCCTCTTAGTAGACAGCTGACCAGATTAAATACAAGTTAAAAAAAAAAAAGTTATTTAGAAAAGCAGCAAGGTAATTAATATAAAAGATTAGAAAAGGGTGAACCCTCTTTATTGCATTAGTGTAGTGTTCAAATAATGGATTTTAGTTTCAGTATCTTTAAAACTAACTTGTTCTGTCCTTGTTCATGCTCACTAGGCCAGCTTTTTGTTCAGGAGTAGCTACGTGTGTTACTATCTCTTGGATATACCTATTTAAACAGGGTGTTTATTTGAAACTTGATTTAACATGTCATTAGACTTAACTGTATTTTAGTAATTCTGTTGCCTTAATATGACCACAGGGATGAAATTAGAAGCAGAAAATGTGGACGATATGGGTTGTTGTTTTTTTTTAAACTGCAACAAATACCTATTAGACTGTAGATATTTATACAGTTTTATTGACAGACACCTATACTGCAGCGCACAATATAGAAAATAGTATGTACGTTCTTTCATTACCCCTTAGAAAAATTAAAATTCCCATTATTTTTTTTTCCTTATACTAAGAAATAATTTAGCCTTTCTCCTATTTGCTGACAGAAGAAAAGGTATGGTGGGAGGAGAAGTTGAAATGGTAATAAGTAGTTTATAACTGAGGTAATAGCTATAGGTTAAGTTTAGAATTATTTCTGGAATTAGAAACAGAATTTTTAAAAAGGATGAAGAAGGAATTAAAAGGGTAAGGCTTCAAAGACTTAACAGGAAAAAAGTGACTAATTACACAGTTGTATGGTACATGTCCTGTCAAACCTAGGAATGTTGGTATTGGTTATTTATGTTGTCTTTTACCTTGAATTTATACTCTTTTTTATACTCATTCAGTAAGACATTCGCATACTGGCTTGGAGATTTTTTTTTCAGTCATAGGGATTTGTTATTTTCTGTGGGGGTAGTTTTGGATTTTATTTTTTATTTTTTATTTTTTTTTAAACTTGGCTGATTTTTTTTGATGAGGAGTTGCACCTGAATGGAATGGCTCCTTCAGAGAATCAAGGGAGGCCAATAAACCTCTCCAGATTATTTCCTCAGTACTGTTTGTCTTACCATTGTTAAATTACTTTTAGGTTGTAAATCTATTTTGAATTTTTCATCTCCACAAAAGTGAGGATGCTTTTTTTTCACATTATTTACACCTATTACTATCTCATACCAAATTTCATCCTTCCTTCAGTAAATGTTTATATATATTTTATTGCCTGCAGCTATTCAGATTGTATTTATACTTGCATTTTAAAATAGATAGTTTATTTTACATTGCACTGCTGTATTCTCTGTGTCTCGTGTGTTCTGTAAGCTGCCTGGCCACAAGAAACGCCACCGTGCTAAGCTCTGAAGGTACCTGTTCCAGGACTGCATTACGTGCAGAAGGACCATCCGTCCTGCACAGTGCACAAAAGTCTGTCTTTGGCAATGTGTGATGCTTTTAACTTCTGCTGCATTGTCCGTCCATGCGAAACTGTCAATTACTGTCTGCTTTGATCTCTCTTCATCTTATCATTTTGAAAAATGTGAAAATGTTAAGAGGGTTTTTTTTTTTATTTCACACCAAAAGAAATGTTAAACCTGATGGGTTTTTTACTCATTTGTTTTCAAAATTTATCATACTTTTGTTTTTCCACCATCTCTTTCCTTGCACCAGTCCATCTACTGAGTATTCACTAACCCTTCTCAAAAATATGTGGATTTTTCTCTTAGAATACTAGGTGTATGGTTATTTTTATGTTATTTTCCAGTACATTCAGGTGTAATCCATAGCAGAATATTATCCCAAAACAAATCTCTTCTGTCTACTGGCGTGAATTCAGGTTTTTAAGCAGTTTCATTGCATCACTTTTCCCGTGGAAATACTGCAAGCCTCAGTCAGGTTGTTGTCCTGAGTGCCTGATTGCATCAGTTTTTCAACTGAATGTAATCAACCTCCTCGCAGGTTTCCTTTCGACTGGAATTGCAGGACCAAGAGCTTGGCATTTGTTACAAACTGCAACCGAGTCTGTCTCGGTAAATGAAATATGAGGGGGGGAAAAAAAAAAAAAAAGGTTTTCCAGATCTGACTGAAAATATATAGAGCAGTATTGCTTATGACTGAAAATATGATGACCAAAATAAATGACTTCTTTTATTGTAGGTTGGTAAATGCCTAAGCACTGCTCAGGGCAAGACCTGAAGCAGCCCTGTGCACCCGATGTATGTGTAGTTATCTTGCCATTCCTACTTTTGGAACAATTTCTGGAATTTAAATAAAAACTCTAGTAATCTGCAAGGTTTTTGGGGGTGGGTTTTTGTTTGTTTTTTTTTTTTTTTGTGGTTTCTTACAGAACTAAATTCCGGAGAGATTTGTGCCAAAGTCTGAGGAATGTTGGGTTATTAGCACTCCACTGACTGAACAGCTCTTTTGAACTCTGATTTGCTCTGTACGGTGAATTGTTCTTTTTGCCAAAGGCAGGTTTTATATATTGTTCTGCAAACAGAAAGCTGAGCCAAACCAGAACTTTGTAATCATATTCCCATTGACTTTTTAGTGAAGTACACACGATAACATGGCTTGGTAATATACTCTGCCTTTTGTTTTACCTGAACAGCTTTGTTGTTGCATCGCTTATAATTTGAGTTAAATCATAGGCCCCCATTTCTGAATTGTTAGCTTCTAATCTGACCAACTGTGACAGAACACAGAAGGTAAATAAAGACAGTTCATACTCATCTTGCGTACAAAGGAGCTGGTTGCTGTCAGTCCCTTCATCTCCTAAAGTGAAAGGGAAGTGGAGCCATGTTTTTATGCAAGTGGGAGAAAGCACCAGCACCTTGAGTTTCATGCCTTCTTGGGCTGTTCGCTCCATTTCTTTGCAGTCGTTTGGCTAGAAAATAAATTCTATAACCTGGCTCAAAACCCTTGATACCTGTTCATTTTATGCCTGGTGCATTTAAGCTCTATCTTGCTCTATTAAAAGGCAATTATGCACTTTCTTCTTTTTCCTTTACCTCATTATGTTGTTGCTAAATCAACTCAGTTGTACCAGTGCCGGTCTCCTGAGGCTGCTTTGAGAAAGCCTTTTCTGAAAAATTCCAAGAATGAGACCCAAAGAATAGGCTAATTTGATGAGGACATACAGCCTTCCAGGGATTTACTAGGTTATTGGATTTGGGGGAGAGAAAATACAAGTTTTTGTTGGATTTTTAATATTTTCAGGCAGATATGTTTATAACAACTTTGGAGATCTTCCGGACTAGTCAGCAGCCACAACTGTTTGAAAAGAGTTTGCAATCAAAGTTAGGGGAAAAAGAGAATCATAGAACGGTTAGGGTTGGAAGGGACCTTCAAAGGTCATCTAGTCCAACATCCCTGCAAGGAGCAGGGACATCCCCAACCAGATCAGGTTGTTCAGAGCCTCATCCAGCCTGGCCTTGAATGTTTCCGGGGATTCTGTTTGCAAACATAACTTAAATGGGAGGAATGCCATGAACGTTCTTTAAATCCTTTGGTTTTGTGGCACTATTGGCTTGCTTCCCCTGGCAGAAAGGGAAGATGCCTAGGTGAAGAGGTGAAGATGATGTTGCTAGGGAGTAAAGAGAGTTCCGTATTAAGGGGCATATCAAATGCCAACCCAAACATGAATATAAAGCTTAAAAATAGTTAAACAGTTATCAAAGAGTTTTCTTCCCAATGGAGTCCTCTAGGGACCATTTTTAACCCTAGCTGGTATTTTTAGTAGTGACCTGGAAGTGTATGTAAAATCATCACTGCGCTAGCATGCAGGGGCCACGAGGGCTGACTCTCTTACTAAGTTGAGTGCTGGCCAACAGTAAGCATTTCAGTACAGAAGTTGAAGACTTTTCCTGGGAAACAGTGTCTCAGAAAGGGATTTTTATTTTTGCAAGGGGCAGCTATTTATAAAAGAAGATCATTCTCCGTGGAAGGCTTGTAGCCAAAAGGGCTAACGTGACTTTTAAGCCTTTGTGTTTGCTGTTATTACAGTGCTGTTGGAAAGTTGAGTGCTGCTCTATTGTCAAGTCAGGAAAAAAAGCTGAAATATTGATAGGGTTCTTGAGCCTTCCTTATAGTGCTGTAGTTAGTAGTTCTTTCTAAATAGCTCATCAGAATTTTTTTTTTTTTTAAAGGTGATCTGGTATCAAAATCTGTGACTATTTAAGTAAATACAGTAATAGCTTTCTATTTCTTAGTTTAGTAGATAAAGTGCTATAAAATAAAAAAATAGAAACTGAAGCTTGCACAAAAGGTTGATGCTATTCACAAGATCTGTGGGGAAAAATTCACCATCTCTGAAAACTGTTATACCAGGATTAGTGTGTTTTAAATAATCACTAATTGAACCAACTATTTATTTTTTAAGTCCTGTTGCGTGTATTTTCTTGGAGAACTTTCAGATAATTTCACCAGTTACTTTCCCTTTCACTAGTTGTTCTTCTGGATTTAAAGTTATTTCTCACGTGTCTAACTTGAGAGAAGAAAAAAGGTAGCACGAGTATAGGCATTTACAATTTATTTAATTGTTTATGCTCCTCTTCCTAGGGAAGCCTGCTGCCTCCCTGGGGCCTGGGTTAAGGACATCACTAGGAAACTTCCTAGCTTGGTACAGCCCTCGGACTCCTACCCATTACTGCTCTCCCGTGGGGGGCGATGAGGCCGCAATGCCTAGTCCAGGGGTGATCAAAAGAGACTTCAGGGCCTTGAGGGTTGGTAGGGGAACCTGGGGCACAGGTTATTTTTTCCTCTCTCCTTCCACTTGTGGGCAGTGACACTGGAAAAGGAACACACGCGCTCAGTCTACACCTGACCCCGTGGCTGGTGTCACTGCCACAATTTTGGGTTTTTCCATAATGGGATGACATACATGGCATCAGGCTTGCTGGTATCAGATGAGATTCACCTTTCTCCAAGAGGGAAGAGGATCTTTGCTCATGAGCTAGCGGGGCTCATTGACAGAGCTTTAAACTAGGCTGGAAGCTGGAGGGGGGTAATATCAGACTGGCCTGTGACAAGCTGTGGGATGGCATGCCAAGGTTAGAGGGACGGGGTGGCTCTGAGGTTTGCTGGGTACAATGCAGCACACTTGAAGTCTTACGGAGATGAACCAGAGACTCCTGAAGCAGTAGGAGCCAACAGGGAAACACTGGTGAAATGCCTCGGAGGAATTAAGGGTTGTTCCTCTAAGGAAGTGACACGGCCAGAAGCCCAGCTGAAGTCCCTCTACACCAATGCATGCAGTGTGGGCAACAAACAGGAGGAGCTGGAAGCCACCATGCTGCTAGAAAGCTGTGACCTAGTTGCCATTATGGAAACCTGGTGGGATGAATCCCATGGATGGTGTGTGGCTGTCGATGGCTCCAGGCTGTTCAGAAGGGACAGGCGAGGCAGAAGAGGTGGAGGTGTTGCCCCTTATATCAAGAAATGGATGGAGTATGAAGAGCTATCTCTGAAGAAGAAGAATAGGCACGAGCAGGTTGAAAGCTTATGGGTGAGAATTAGAGACCGAGGCGACACAGGGAACCTTGTGGTTGGTGTTTGCTACAGGCTGCCTGAGCAAGGGGAGCCTGTTGACAAAGCCACCTTACTCCAGCTACAGGATGCATCACACTCACAGGCTCTTGTCCTACTGGGAGACTTCAGCCACCCCAACCACAGCGAGCTGTAGGCAGTCCAGGAGACTCGTGGAATGCATGGAGGATAACTTCTTGAATCAGGTGACAGACAGCCGTACCAGAGGGGATGCCATGCTGGACCTGTTGGTCACCGATGCAAGTGAGCTGATCATCAAGGCTGCAGGCAGCCTGGGCTGCAGTGATCATGCACTGGTGGAGTTTGCGGTCCTGAGGGAAATGGGTCAGGCAAAGAGTAAAGTCAAGACCCTGAATTTTAGGAAAGCAATCTTCCTGCTCTTCAAGGAGTTAGTCAATAGGACTCCCTGGGAAACTGCCTTCAGGGACAAGGGAGGGGAACAGAGCTGGCAGGTCTTTAAGGATGTCTTCCACAGAGCTCAAGAGCTCTCGATCTCCAGGTGTAAGATAGCAGGCAAGGAAGTCAAGAGACAAGCATGGCTGTGTCAAGACCTGCTGGTCAAACTCGAGGGCCGGAAGGAAATGCGCGGGTGGTGGAAGCAAGGACCAGTATCCTGGGAAGAGTATAGGGACACTCCCCTGCTACTTGCAGGGGAGTTGGAGTAGACAGCCTTTAAAAGTCCCTTCCAACCCAAACTATTCTATCGTTTTCCAGCTTAAACGATTCTATGTTGACCTGTTCACTTCATGATGGAAAAGGCAGTTAAGCTGATCTGAAAAAATACCTTTAGAAAATTGAGATTCGTAAGCTTTCATGGTATGCTGATAATACTGAAGAGAAATAGGATTCATTCTTGAAGACTGTTTTCTCCCATGTTTAGTGTGTCGTGGTGGGTTTTTTTTTTTCTTCTTAAGAAAAGGATTGCTTAATTTTCTCCAGTTT